>VWZS01010661.1:29723-334361 GCA_013397075.1 Rhabdornis inornatus | reverse complement strand
GGGAGGGGCTCAGGGGCCCAGAGCAACTACGGGCAGGCCGGGTGCTCTGTGGATCCCAGGGTGACCCTCGGTTTCCCCGCTGTTCTAGGGCAGAGAAGTGTGGAGAAGGGGAAGGTGAATCCGGGCTGTTTTGCTGTTGCTGCTTATTGTTTTCTGTCTGAAGTAACAGTTTCCGAATTTGTAAGAATATTGGGAGGAATAGAGAGGCTGTTTTGTCTCCATTTTCCACTTTTAATGTTAGTAGATCCCCTATTTTATCCCAAAATAAAACCGAATTTATATCTTGTAATTCAAGGTCAGATTTTTCAACAGACAGCCAGCTTGTAAAATGTGCTAATTTTTCCTTTGAGATCAAAACATTTCCCGAGTTTAGGATTTCCCTAAGCTGGGAACATAAACTCTCTTGTTCGGCAGATTGTTGTGCGTCCATTAATGTTTTCTTAACAACTGCCACTGTATCTCCCCTAGCTACAATGAAAACACAGACAAACGCGTCAGTTATTAACTATCTGCCGCGTGCCCCGCGGCTTCCGAGCTCTCCCGCTGTGCCCCGGCCGCTGCCGGCTGCCCGCAGCGGTTCCGATGTCAAAAAGCCGCTTTTCGGGAGCAATCCCGCCGGTGAGAGCCGCAGCGCCGCCAGCGCTGGCACGCTGCCGCGCATGCGCACCAGGCAGCGGCGGGCTCTGCTCGGCAGTGTGTCCGCGCGCACATCGCGCGTCTCCGCGCACGCCGCAAGACTGCATCGCGGCGCCCCCCGTGCTGCCGACGTCTCATGCCGCCCCGGCCCCACGCTGCCCCACACACTCACCGTCTTGCAGGTGTAGATGTCTTTGTAACCGTAGCAGGTTTCCGTCCGTAGCCGACCTGCCTGGGCTGCTGGCAGGTTACCGGCCCGTCCCTGTGTCCGAAGCCACGGAGAAATGGCTTCTTGCCCGCAGGGCAGTTGGAAAGACCCCAAGGCTTATTAAATCCCTGAAATGGGACTCCCAGCCATGTGTAAGGCTATTAAACTCGCAGGAAGGCCCTACGCTGGAGTCGCCAACTGCGGGTGTAAAAAGAGACTCTCCCCTAGCCCCCGACTAGCTCAGATACTAAGAGAAAGTCTGTTTCCCCCGCATGGACAGAATAAAAGATAACAAAAGAGGCTCTTCCCCCCCCGAGGAGAAGTCGAGGTTTATTTCCTGTGGGGTCCCAGGAGCGGAAAGAGCGCGAGGCCAGGGCACATAGGTCTTTTCTATGGTCTGGGAAGGGGGCGGGGAGAAATTGAATCTCTGCCAGCTAAGCAGACCAGAGGGGAGAAGGGTCAAACTACATGACATTCCAGGGGTGAGGGATTTACCATTTCCAATACATTTAGGGTACTGAGTTACAACAGTAAAGAACACTGCCCTGCCTGTTTTTAACAGCTTATGAAGATGGTGACAGAATACATACTTTTGGTTACATCTTACAACGTAACCTAAGACAGCTCATCGAGGTTGTAGACAACCGCAAAATAAGGAGCCCAGTCCATATGCTTGCTGTACAAATCTGTGTTGCCTTTCACAGCTTCAAACTACTTTATTTCACAGTAATAAATTGCATAGGAAAATATGCTGAACAACTATATGTAGAATAAATATTAACTTATTTTCAATAAGTCACATTACAAGAGCATTTGGAGGGTTAGCAAAATTGGGTGAAACTGTAATAGAGTTAACACCTGCCAGCTTAAGCCAATCTCTCAATGCAGGGACAACTGCAGTACTGGCTTTAAGGACATGATCACACCTCTTACTATTATTTTAGCTGCCAGGATAAGCCCCCAGGGCTGTGAATGAAAATAGGACTAGTCCTTTCAAATACAATTTAAACTTTCTTCAGAAAAGACAAGATGCCAGAAGTGACCCCGAAGAGAGTGACAGGAGTGAAGGAGAGGATCTGGCAAAGATAAAAGAGCAATACAGGGCTTGCTACAAAACACCAGGATCCAGGCAGTCTTTGGAATGCAGGAGGGCTGAACAAGGCTTCACTGCAGTGTGCCTGAGGCCAAGGTGGAGGTGAATCTCATGACATCTATAGGCAGTTAGTCACTTTAGGCCTTGTTTTCTGTAATTACTCTGCTAGGATTATTCTTTTACTATTACTCTATAATCATTCTTCCAGGAAAAAAGGGGTATACCAGCCAAAGTCCCACTGTATAAAGAGAAGAGGGGTTGAACAAGCTGCTGAAGTTATGACTCCTATCTGTGATTAACTCAAAGCCTTCCCAAAAGGTTCATGAGATAATAAAATAAAACTGGGGAAGATTTAACCAGTTTGCAATGTTATGAATGACGTTCTGTTCGTCCAATTTATCAAGCAACAAGATTAAATGTAGCAGCAACTTTTTAATAGTAACAATTATAAATGAATACAATTAAAGTATTGGAGATGAATACAAAGTGCATATATTTAAGTATATACAAAATTTGGCAGTGAGTAATTTAGTATAATTGAGGTTCATATAAAGCATAAGCAAAACCAACTGGGGAGGGGTCCCCCCTCCAACCGGGGATACGGGGAGAGACTTGCCCCTCCTCATGTACCAAAGCATCCAGGCTAACAATCCCACTTATATACTCTATGCTACAGAAGTTTCTAGAAAACTCCTCCTAGTTTCTATTCCTAAAATCTACGTCACTATGTTGTACGGAGCATGCTCTACTAATGGGTTAGGGATCTCTCATCCTTTTGAGGGTCTTATTTCCAGTGAAGGCTCGTTGTCTTCGCCAGTGTCCGCTGTGTAACCTGCAGGTAGCGCATGCGCACTATGTGACTGAGCAGATGTTTTCCATAACAAGACTTTAATTGAGTCCCATGCCTGGAATCATCCCATTTTGGCCCATTTTCTATTTCTAGATGCTGACTGTCAGACCTACATCCTTCTACTATTCCCTTCCAACATCCTTGTTTGACTCCCTTCCAACATCTTCTTCGACTCCCAACATCTGGAAGATGTCCTTTGCCCTGTCTCACCCATCTCCCCCCTCACTCTGTAACAAATGTCTTCTATGGATCTAAATACAATTTTGCTAATATAGTTACAATTTAATTAGCACGAATCACATTTATCACAGCAATTTCAAAAGACAGTGGCAGTCATTGCCAGCCATCCCATGAAAGGACTTGCATGTGAAATGCACTAGCTTAAATGGCAAATAAGTTTTCACCTAGGAAGTATAAAATGGTCAGGCTCTACGATAAATCATTTCTGCAACTAAGGCCTGGCCAAATGATACAAGCTGTATTTGCTGTATGAGTTATACAAAATAGCTCTAATGTCTAAAAGATTTTCCTTACTGAACGTCTACTCAGGGAGAAGTTTCCTAAACTGAAAGGAGCTGAATTCTTCCAAATGCACACTTTTCCACCAGAAATTATGCATAATAAATGGAAGCTTTCTATACGAATGTATTAATTTTGTTGAGATTTCATTTTTAAAACTGGAAAATAGGAGAACTACAACACTGTCATTTTAACCAGATAGGTTAGGGTTGGATGATGCTTCATCTTGTGATTTTTTGCATAAGATCCAATTTTAAGAATGCATAGTATAACAAAAAATTTTAAGTAAATGTAAAAAAAAATAATTACGCAACAAAAAAAGTCTGTTTTATGTACATTTGGCATGAAATCTTCTTAGAATATCAGATTATATGTCAGTAGGAAAATCTTTGAATCTTGCTGGCAGTCTGACATCATGTAACTCAGAGGCTGAACCAACTTTCCCTTGAAGGACTCTGGAATCTGGGTCTGCAGGCTGCAATGCCAGAAGGCAGGCAGCCACCCTCTCCCTGTGGAACATCAGCCTTGAGCAGGATGTCACCTCACCCCCACTAGCTGCACTTTGGTGGGGCTACAAGACCCTTCCTTGGGATCCCTGGTGTAACTGTTTGCCCGTAAATTAAAGGACCTTGTCCCTTCAAGTACGATGCTTTCTTTTAAAGCCCCAAACGATACATGAGAATCTCAGCATTTAAAAGATTTATACAGCCTCAGGGCACAATTGGCCCCTGGGCCCAGAGAACAGGCTCAACCTTGGCTGCTGCAGCCCCACCATGAGACCCCCAGCAAGAAGAGGAAGCCAAATGGACCTAGAGGGCTCCTGTCTGCAGGTCTGTTATCCTGACAGAGCTGTCACAGTGGCAGGCTTGCTTTTAACCAGCACCTCTCAGTTTTACAGCCTCTCCCCTTATCTGGAGATGTTAATCATTCAGCTCAGGAGCTCTCTTGCTGTGTCACATCAGAGAACAGACTCTGACAGCACAGATGGCAGCAGGGGTTGCAGTGAAGCCTCCCAGCTCGCTTCTGTTGCACCAGTGGGGCAGTCACTCACATCTGGGAGACCTGAGTGCCCTTGGAGATCAATCCCCTACTGCCCTAAGTCCATAGTTCTGCTCAGGAAATGCTCCTCCTCGTACACAGTTTTTAATTACAGCTATGTGCAGGACCCTGCTCCTTGCACTCTCATTTTAGTGCTTTGGGATGGGCATTTTTATTCTGAGTCTCTGCAGCTGTGAACCAGAAGACGACCAAGGAAACTGAAGTCAGACTCTTAAGACTCAGTGTGCAAATGTTTGTCATCACATATCTGAATCCATAAATCCAGAATAGTCTCACTTCACTTCTTCTGTGGTGGTCTCCAGCCTGGAATAAAGGCAATTCTAGCCATAATTACATAACCTGTGAAACTTGCTTATTTGAGGCTAAAATGGTACCGATAATAAGTATGACTTGACAGCAATTGCTGTCTGGATTGTTTTTTTTTTTCACTCTGTCCTATAGCACTATGGGCTTATCCTGCTGAAGATTCCCTTGACACATATTTGATTTATTATTTAAATCTTATGATATTTTCTAACACTGAGGCAGTGATTTTCCAGCTGTTCAAAGGATGGAGAGGCACAGAGGTCAGAACAGCACCAACCTTTATTGAGCATCAACTCTAAGAAGTTTACGTACCCTAACAATACCAATCACCATTTTCAATAATGACCTGCAGCCTTTGTGTAGACAAACTTTTCAATGGATTTTGCTACAAGTTCATTTGTCAAGTAGAAAAAAAAAGGTAACATTTACAAAGGAACAAACATTTTAAAATGTCACAGGCCAAAGTTGATGCAATCTAACTCCCTTAAGCTGTAAAGCACATGATCTTCCACTCTTATGCCCACGTATCAAATCTTCGCACAGAGACACAGCCATGAATAGGAAGAGGGCAAGGGATTTTGTTATCTATGACCTGGCACACATCAATGTAAGGATCAAAGAGGACTACAGTGGGGAGTGCACTGTTTCCCTTCCTCTGTCCAAGGAGATAAATTTGTCCATTCACAGTGCTGCATCCCATGAAGAACTTCTGGGTCAAGCATTCCTCATTCACCTGGGTCCATTCATCTGTCTCCACATCAAATCGAAAAACTCCCCCTCCTGCAGTGTACAGAGCCCCATTCAGGGATGTGATGCAGAGGTCATACCTGAGAGAGAAGAAATCCTTGATCAGAATCTCAACAGAAAGATTTGGCCCCTGAAATATTCAGGATGACCTTGGTGCTCAAATCGGAAGTCTGTTTAAACAGAGAATCACAGAAGTGTTGTGGGGACAAGACTTCTGGATTTCTACAGCCTAGCCTCTTCTTGGAGCAGGACCAACATGAGAATCCTTCATCTTCTGCCAGGTCCCAGAATATTATTTCTTACCTGTCTCCGTTTGAAAAGACAGATATCTGCTAGGGAAGGCAGGACCCTCCCTTGGGTTGGAGAATGTAAACTCTCTCCCTCCCAATCACTATAATTTTGAAATTAAGGGGCTCTCAGGCAAAGATATGAGGATAGGAATAACAGTTCTTTACTAGTATGTATAGCAAGGCAAAGAAGACAATAACAGCTATGGAATTAATAACAAACAGAACCAGGGACCCCGTGATGGGAAGGAGGGAGGAGAGGCTTTGGGGCAGTCAATCCCAGTGCCCCTGCAGGACTCCGAAAAGCACTAAGCTGGAGCGGTGGGAATGAGCAAAATACCTCGAGCTGGTGGAGGAGATGTATCAGAGAACACCACGGCAGTAGTTGGGACTGTGGGACATGCCGGCAGGGCAGGCGGTGCGGGGCTGCAGCGCACAGAACCCAGAGCAGAGCGGAGGAGTGGCGCGGCTGGGACAGCAGCAGGCCGGCTCTGAGCAGGGCAGGGATGGGGGCTCAGGATTCCCAGGAACACGAGCAGATGGGGATAGTGCCTTTTTTTAGTGAGGTAGGTGTTAATAAGCTGCCAGGCCAATGGCTGCTCTCAAGGAGCAGAGGCTCAACCCACAGAAGAAGTAGAAGGAAAAACTCCGGGCTGGGTTATGGCAAATTCCTCTCCCCAAGCCACAAGCATCCTCCTCCTCTAAGGCCACAGAGCGAGAGCCAGCATCTGCTCCCCGACCTCCTTTTACCTGGGCCCAGCCAACTCTTTGTTTTCTCAAGTACCCATAAGTACAAGCAGTCAGTGTTTCCCAGCAACTTACGGGAAAAAATCTATGGGTTAAGTGTCTTGGCTTGCAATGCAAGATGTAACCAAAAGTATGTATTCTATCACCATCTGTTGAAACCAGGTGGGGCTGTGATCCTTATCTCCAGGGGAGATATCTTCTGTTAATGGATCATCTGTTAAAACCAAGCAGGGCAGTGTTCTTTATCATTTCCACAACCCATCCTCTGTCCAAGAAAATATCTTCTGTTAATGGGCCATTGAGTCCCGTTGCATGATTGATAAAATTACATCATCCCTTTGGGAGATGCTCCACCCAGGGGGAGGAGCCAAGCATTTCCTACCCAGATAAAATCTGAGATTTGGAACATCAGAGCAGCCTTTTCCCACTGGATTCCAGAGGAAAACCAGACCCTTCTACATCATCACTGCACCTAAGAAGGAAAACTGCACCTTCTACAGGATCACTGATTCAACTGAACCACATCTGTCACTGCAGGAGGATGCAGCCACCATTTAATGGGACTGCTACCAACACCCTGACTGACGGCTGTCAGGTTGGATTCTGACTCTGTACGTGTTTTGGTATTTTTTGTATTACTGTATTTTTATTTTTTAATTTTTCCTAGTAAAGAACTGTTATTCCTACTACCATATCTTTGCCTGAGAGCTCCTTAATTTCAAAATTATAATAATTTTGAGGGAGGGAGGTTACATTTTCCATTTCAAGACAGGCTCCTACCTTCCTTAGCAGACATCTGTCTTTCAAACCAAGACAGTAAGAAGGAGCAAAAAAAAAGAAACCTAACCCCCAACATTACCTTGGAAGAGGGGAGAATGAGATGACATCCCAGTTGTCTGTCTCTGTGTTCAGCCTTTGCACTCCATTGTATACATGTCCATTCTCATCCAGGCCACAGACCACATAGATCATGGTTCCCACACTGACCGCGTCACCTCTCTCCACAGGCTGAGCCATAGGACTCATGCTTTCCCACTCTGACTCCATCAGAGCCATACGCTCCACTGCTGGGATTATCCCTTCATCTGTGCTCCCTCCGAGAACATACAGGTAGAGCCCTACTCCTACTGCACAGTGGCTATTGCGGGACTTCTTCATGGCTGGCCCTTCCAGCCAGCAATTGTCCAAGCAGTTGTAGATAAGCACCCAATCCACACTGTACCACACAAACTCATCCCGGAAATATCCTCCTGTCACAAAAAGGAAGCTCCCTGTAAAGACAGCAAAGAAAATATTAGTCACATGAAGGCTAAAAATTGCTCCTGATAGCTGGGGTTCTCATTTCACCCTGAGCTGTACTGATAAGGTGCAAGATGAGGAGAGAAAATCACTGCTCTATCAATCAGTTTGCAGTATTTAATTCCTCATCCACACAGATAGATTTGGCCTACAGTATGCAGCCAGTCTTCCCAAGCCTGCTCCCATTTTTGAACTGAATAATGGAAACACTGGTTGGAAAGAACCTCAGGGATCTCACTTCCAAACTCCTACCAGAAATGGGACTATTACCAACACTACTACAGGAAGCCATAGTATTGAGCTGGCTTGAAAGTCTCCAAGCATTAAGATTTCCCAACATCTATGGGTAAGTTTAATGTAATGGCAACTATAAATCATAAATTGCCTGTCATCTGTCTAAACCACTACAAAAGAGAAGGCAAAAAAATACACTGCTTAAAGCCAAGTCCTTAGACTAATTCCAGATAAAGCCAAGGTAAGGAGCTTGGCAGACTGCATAGTTTCTGCTGTATGAGAAGAGAATAGTGTTGTCTAGCATTCTCACAGGACTAAGGAAAGCAAAACCATTCTTTGAAAAATATGAACACTAATATGAATGAGGTTTTAGCAATGCTGAGCACAACCATTTTACAGCAACAGCTGGACTCCCTGCATTTGGGACTCTCAGTCTCAACTTCTGTTTGCATTTGCCCAGTCTCCCTTCTCTGTAAGTTACCTACTGCTGCCACTGCATACTGGGTGAGGTTCCTGCGCTGCAGTGGAGAACAAGCCCGCCAGGTCCCTTTTTTAGGTTGAAAGAGATATAATTCTTGCTGTTCCTTGTCATGTTTTCCTCCCAGGACATATAAGGTGTCATAGCTCCGACCAGCATAAGAACACAGTTTTGGATTTTGCCAGCTGGGTGGGGTACAGCTGTCTAACTTCTTTATTAGTCTGGAAAAGGTATCTGTCTCTCCAGCATGCTTAGTGTGTTTCACCAAGGTATCAAGGAAGGACAAACTCAGAAAAGTGACCCTGACTTCGCCCACCAAATCCAGAAATTCTTCCTCTCTTGTTGTCGGGTCCTCCATTATCCAAATTATAATACTGTCAAAAATCACATCCTCTCTTGAAATGAAGAGGTCATCACTTTTCAGGAGCTGCATCAGCATTTCCTTAGGTAACGCCTTAAATTCTTCCTGGCGTATCACATCCCCCCAGTGAGTAAGAGCCACATTCATAGCAGACACATACAGCTCTGTAAATGCAAATTGCTGTGAGTAGGTCATCAGGCCCAGGCAGTTGGAAACATGCAGTTCTCTCTCCAGAAATTTCTCACACAACAGCTTCACCCTGTCAAACTGAAAAAAATCAGCTGTTTCCAGTAAGCTGATCACATTTTCTTGACCTATGAGCACTTGGGCTGTGCGAGTGAACTCAAGCAGTGCCTGAAAAGGCACTGCATCGATCCCTTTGATCACTATGTGCTGTTCAGAGCTCTCTTTTGCTCCTCCAAAAAACATGGCTTTGAAATATCGACTGTGTACTGAAAGCACCCTACGGCTGACCTGGAAGAGTCTCTCTCCAACCTCAAGAATTGTGTCTGCAATCATTTCTGTCTGAGGTCCCAACTCCTGTGGTTCTTGTGCAGGCTCCATGCTTGTAGAATGCCAGACAGTTAATTTTAACTCAGTCTTATGCAGTGCTTACCCATGTGAGATCCCTGGAAACATTATACCCCTAGCGAGGATAAATATGATATAAGCCAATCTTGTCCTAAAAATAGAATGTTTTCTACTTTCCTGCCTTGCTCTTCTGTCTTTTCTGCTGCTTTCTGAACAGCAATATCAGAACAGCTGCATAACAAAAAAAAAAAAAGCAGATTTGACTGGCATCTACTTTTACCAGGTAAGGGGCTACAACAAATAAGGGGAGCTGTTAGCCAAGCAAAGAGCCTGGGCTAAAAAGAAAAACCAGGAGAAACAACCAAAAGATTCCTAAGCACTGAGTAAATATCAAGAAGTTGTAGAATCATTGAAGCCATTTGGAAAAAAGCAACCATTACCTCATCTTTCATTAGTTCAAGTTTAATCAAATACCAAAGTGATTACAGTGTTTATTATGTACCTATACTTTAGTAAGAGAGAAAAGGAGTAAGCCCCCATCCAAACCCAGATGGCTTCCCATGTTCAGTCATCCTCAATCTAAATGCACTAAATAAATACAGATGTAGAACAAGCAACAGCTAACGTCACAGTGAATTTTTCCAAACCTATAACGTGAAGATTTGCATAGTGACCTTGAAGTAGAGTCCCTTACCCAAAGAGCCCATACCAGCAAGACCCACTCCCAGTTCTTGGCAGAGCTCAGCAAACAGAAGCTGTGCCAGTGCCTCTCCATGCCCATCATAAAAGCTTTATATCTAGTCTGGATTACCCCTCTTTTAGTTTAAACCACTACCCCTTGTCCTGTCACAACAGGGCCTGCTAAAATGCCTGTCCCCTATCATTTTCATATTCCTCTTTTCAGGTACTTGACTCCCAAGTATAACCTCAAAGTCTGTGCTGCAGAAAAGGAGAGCCATGCAGCTCACAATGATGACCAAGCAACCAACCACCTGAGCAGGAATGCTGGGAACAGGCCCCTCTCCACTTTACACACTTGACCCATGGCTTCAGGCAGATCTCCCAGCACTGAGAGCCCAGAATCCACCCCAGAGGGCCCCAGCAGGTCTGCTTCTGACACTCTACTTAGAGCACAAAGATAGATTGATGCTTTGATGCCAAAAACATGCTGCACTTCCTCCCACCTAAAGGACAGTTCAAGACTCTGCTCAGGCTGATGGCGAGAAATTCTACTCCTCACACTCTAAATAAGGATTCTCTTTTAAATTGTGCAGCTTTACCAGCATGTTTTGTAGCATTAGGAAGAAACTAGGTTGTGAGCAGCACAACTTTATATAGACAGCTATGTGAGCCCCCAGATTAAAATCCAGATGCACCCAAGTTCACACAGGCAACACATTACACAAGACACCTGGTCCCCAGTTTCAGAGCCTCCTGGAAGTCAGATTCACTGAAATGGAATTTACTCTAAGCTCCCATCCATTTTGGAGCTGATCCAGGAAAGGCTATGCATGGGAGAACAATGCTGGGGCCAAAACAACCAATCCAACCTGTACTTGCCATGTGCTCTTGACAACCTTCAGGAACAAAACTGCTGGTGCCAGCAAAACAATTCACTCTGCCACAGCCTCCTCATAAAGGGTCCTCCATAAGGGCAAGAGCAGGTGGCAGAAGCAGTCTTTAAAACACCTCAGGAGAGGGATGAGATACTCCCAGGCCTTTCCCTTCAATTCCCTGTTTGAGGCATGGCTTCTGCTCTGGCCCCTCCTGATCCTGCAGTGTTTTTGCACCTCCTGAACTAATTTAATCTAGATTTATGACTGAAGAACTATACTATCAGCTGCACTTTTACAAACTAAAAACCAGACATTTACAAACAGATTGATTTGTCTTTATTCACTCAAAACTCCTCAAATCTTGAATTTTCTGCAGTATAAAAGAAATTAAAAAGTTTACTTACAAATAAAGTTATAACAAGCAAAACCACATGTGGATAGCTACAATATGAAAACATGCAGTACTTCCAGACACTGCCTACAATTGAACAAACGTTAGGGTATTAAATATTCTTCCTCTAAAATTCCAAGAAATCCTGTAGAAATGTGTGAACCTGCTGATGCACAGATCACAGCCCACCAGTTCTGGAACACGTGCTGAAAAAGACCACCTTGGCTACATCCCTTGTAAAGGTGATGACACTACACAAGGAAGTAATTTTCCTGCACAAAAGAGACTGAACTCAACAGAAGAAGACATAATGCCTTCCCAGCTGAGTACTGATATCTAAGAGGAAGAAAAACATGTTCTACTGTATTTAGGCTTTTAATTTGGATTAAATACATTTTAATGTATTTAAAAATTGAAAGAATATAACCAATATTCAGGGCATTCTTAACTAATTTTATGGAGTTGTTTCGAAACTCACAAGATCAAGAAGGTCTCAGACAACTCATGACAATATGTTCTCTTCTGTCAGCTCTAAACAATATAGTTACACACTTATTTGGAGGTGGGAGGAAAACAAGAACATACTTCTTACATTCCCCATCCTCTCATCATCTATGAAAGCCACAAAAATAAAAGTTGACTTTTTTTCACACTAACAAATACACATTCAAACTATCTCCCCAAAACAGGAAGCTTCTCACACACTGATAATTTTCTCCAATGACTTGCACTCCTGAAGTGCCTTTTCAGAGACAATCCAAAGGAAGCATTAGCCATCTTGCTGCTGAATGAAAGGGTTTGGAATAGCTTCCATTCCATCCTGTGGACAAATCAGAACGACAGAAGTCCCTCTGCAAACCACAAGTCCCAGCTGACGTGTGTCTTCTGTTAATTTAAATTGATCATCCGGATCTAAAAAGCAAAAATCCATGGTTAGAACAGGAAAATAAGAAAAAGAAACCACATTCCGTCAACTTCAAAAGGTATAGGTGTGCATGTTCTTTCCTGGCATAACTGCTTTGTTCTATTGAACACATGAACTACACAGGTGATGCAGCAGTGCCATCTGATGTTTTCAAGACCTTACTGACAGTGAGCAGTAAAGAAATTTGCCTTGTATGCAACAAAAAGCAGAACATATTTATTAAAGAGTTCAAAGGCCCTTTCATTCATCTAACCAATAGTATAGATGGAAGTGATTAAAAAAAAGCTTTTGATCCCATTTCAAATGTCATGATAGACAAACACTTGGAGATTAATGCAAATCAGAAAAAGACCCAGACTTCTCAATGCACTAGGAAAGAGAGCACCAGTCCATTCCCAGACCAGGCCAAACAGGGCTGGATCGGGACAAACACAAATCAACCAGTTCTATCTTCCATGAGACATCTCTATATTCAATAGAAATTGACACCACATTTTAAAACTCCCATTTAAATTCAAAGCTTCAGGTGTTCCCTTCTAAGCAGGTAGGAGAATACTCTTCAAAAACACTGTCCTATCAAATGATAGGATCAGAGAGGAGAAAAAGACACTACTTTATTCAAGCTTTAGAGGACAAGGGCGGCCAATGAGACAACTACAGAGGAGCTCAAGCAAGCACTGCCAGGGATATTCTATCACAGGGAATGTGCTTAACCTAACTTCTGCTGTAGAATCATCTTTAAAGGTCATCTAGTACGGCCCCCCTTGCAACGAGCAGGGACATCTATAACCAGACCCAGTTGCTCAAGAGTCCCATCTTTCAGAGGTCCCAAGGATTGGGCACCTACGACCTCTCCGAGCTTGTCCCAGTGTTTTTATCAGCCTCATTATAAAAAAAGCCCTCCTCCTTATATCTAAAAAAAACCTCTTCCTTATATCTAAATCACCTCTACTTTCGTTTAAACCCATTACCACTTACCCTGTCACAACAGGGCCTGCTGAAGCATTCACCCCCTGTCATTTTCTTTTATATCCCTTTAAAGTACTGAAAGGCACAAAAAAAAAAACCTCCTCAGAGCTTTCTCTTCTCCAGGTGAAACACCCTCAGCTCTTCCAGCCTGGCTCCAGAGCATAGTGGCCCCAGCTCTTGGAGCATCTCTGGGTCCTCCTCTAGACTCACTGCAGCAGCTGCACATCCTCCTGATATTGCTCTCCAGGGGTGGTGGGGTCTCACCTGAGCGAGGCAGAGAAGCAGAATCCCCTCCCTGGGGATGAATCCCCCTATCCTGTAGGGATGCAGCCCAGGATACTGGGCTTTGTAAGCTGCAAGCATATACGGTCCTGCCTCTCATCCACCAGCATGTCCAAGTCCCCCTCAGCAGGGCTGCTCTCAACCTGTTCATCCTCCAGACTGGACTGATACCAGGGGTCGTCCCAAACCAGGAGCAGGACCTTGTACCTGGTCTTGCCGAACCTCATGAAGTTCCTGTGAGTCCTCTTCGAAAACTTGTCCAGGGCCCCCTGGATGGCCCCATCCTTCAGGTGTGTCACCTGCAGACTGAGGGTGAACTTGATCCCACTGTCTCTGTTACTGATGGACACTAAACAGCACTGGTCCCCACAGAGATCCCTGAGGGACACTCCTTGTCATTGATGTTCATGAGGACAATAAGCCATTGACTACTACCCTCTGGATATGACCATCCAACCAGTTCCACAATCACCAAACAGCCCATTCATCAAATCCATCTCTCTTCAATTTACGTAGAAGGATCTTGTGCGGGACTGTGTCAAAGGCTTTACTGAAATACAGATAAAAGACATCTGTAAGGCCTTCCCTTGTCCACTGATAGAGTCACTCCATCACAGAAGGCCACTGCACTGGTCAGACAGCATTTTCCCTCAGTAAATCCACATTTTCCCTTAGTAAATCCACAGCGGATGTCTCAAACCACCTCCCTGTCTTCCAAATGCCTTATCAGAGCTCCAAGAAGGATCTGTTCCATGATCTTCTCAGGCACAAGGGGTGAGACTGACAGGACAGTAGTTCCCAGGCTCCTTTCTACCCTTTTGAAAAATGGGTTCAATGTTTCCCTCTTTCCCATCACCTAACTGCCATCACTTTTTAAATGTTTTAAAGTAGCTTGGGAACTATATCAGCCAACTCCCTCAGGAACCTTGGGTGTATGTTGTCATGTCCCATAGACCTGTCACCTTATCTCTTTCTTTACAAGATAGTTATCCCAAGCATGCCACAGTTTGGGTGACGTTAATCTGCACTCACAGAGCCGTAAGATTTCTGTCAAGAAAACCACCCAAGGAGGGGAAGCTTTCCAAAGACTGCATATTACTTACCTCGCATATACTCAATGGTACCATCCAGCACAAGGTTCAGAAGAGGGTCAAATCCTTTCAAGACACCGCTTGCTATTGAAGACCACGCAGAAAACAATGATTAGGACAAAACAAGGTATGGAGAAACACAAGACTTCGTGAAAGGTACATTCAGTTCTCCAGCCCTGTTCCCTCCTTCAGGCAAGACCAAACAAATGAGGCCAGAGGTATTAAACAGTGTCCTCTTTTATCAATGGCAAGTACACAAAAGCTGGTCTACATTGTACCAATTAAAACTTACAGACTTTTCAATCAATTCTTCAAAATGTTCTTGCAGACACTAACATTTTTGCTTTCAGGCAATTTCAAGGGCGTTTTAAGAATACTGTATAACAAATCAGTACAAGTCACAAAGAAGAAAAAAAAAGACAACTCCAATATGAAATAAATATCCTTAATTAAAGGTTATGGTTAAAAATTAAGCAAGACCATATTTTAAGTTCTTTCCTCAGAAACTCCATCTTGCAGGTGCCCTCCTGGCACATCATGTCTTTAGCATAAGCACTGCCTCATGAGAAGGCACTGCAGATAGACCAGCACTTTGTCCTAAAGGAGAATGTGATTCCACAAAACTAGTCGCTAAATTTATCACAAAATCACACAGAGCGACTTCCCACTTTGACAAATACACTTATCAGTAAGGAGTTCAAGTAACTTCCAAACCCTTATAAGCATTAGGACTCAGTGGAGTTTTAAAATGCAGCACATGGTTAACTCAGAAAAACAAGTGCCTGCGGGTAGCACCAACCGCACTGGGATGTACATTCCCAGCTGGGAAGGGACGGGGATGGAAAGGCACGGTGGCATGCATCGAACCATCAACTCCGGCCATGCTTACCATGTCAAGAGATAAAAGGCAAGACAGTTGTATTAATTGCGACATCCATACATGTTTTTTTGTTCCTTTAAGTACACCCTTGCAATGAAGAGAAACGAACAAACAAACAAACAAAATAAAACCAACAAACCAGCCAAAATAAGGCTGTCCAAGACAACTATTAAGAGGCACACAGATAAACCATAAAGATAAAAGGGCACGAAGGAGATGAATAGAACAGTCAAACGAGAAAAGCTTCACACCAGTAACTGCAACCACTAATAAGTAAAAGCATCTCCCTACTCCTCGCCTTCACTGGATAGGAAAGCAGCGTGAGCAGCAGCGCTGCAGCCACGCGCCGGGCTCACCTTCCCGCCCGCCCTGGAACTTCACCCGGATGGTCTTGTCGATGTATTTGGAGAGGTCCAATATGCTCTCCTTCTTCTTCTTCTCCTTATCCTACGGCAGAGCACAGGCGGCCCAGTTAAAACGCGCCATCCGCGCAGACACAGCGCCGAACGCTCCTGCGGGATCCCGTGGCGGCGGGACGGGGCACGGGCACACCGCAGGTACACCGCGGGTGCGGGTGCGGGTGCGGCACCGCCACCGCACGGCCACCGCCGCCGCACGGCTACCGCCGGGCCGCCCAAGCCACCCCGCTCCTCACCGCCATCTTCCCCGCACCGGCACCGCCGCCACCACCACCGCCACTCGCCATTTCATTCGACACCGCCAGAAGTGACGTGGCGCCCCGGCGGAGCCCGTTGGCGGCTCGGGGCGGTGGGGCGGGACGTCCGGGGCGGGCTCTGGGTGCCCGGTGCGGAAGGGTCCGTCCCGGCCCAGGTCGGAACAAAGCGGTGGTGGCGGGGCAGGTCCAGCATGGCGGCGCGGGCGGCCCGGCTCCGCCTCTGGCTGCTCCTGCATCTGCTGCCGCAGGTCAGTGCCTGTACCGGGCCGTGCCCTCCCCGAGCCACGCGCAGGCACCCCGGCTGAGGGCGGGGAGCGGCCGAGGGCGCGGCCGGGCCCGGGCGGACCGTACGGTGTGTCCGTGCCCGGAGCCGCCTCCCATGGGCGCTCAGGGGTGCTGCAGCCGCTCCGCCGCGGGCCGGGGCCGAGCCCTGGCCGCGGGAAGGCAGCGGAGCGCAGGGGGCTGGGGGCCCTGCCATCCGCAATTTGGCAGTGTTGATATATCTGTGGGTCTGGGGTTCTTGGAGACTTTTAAAGTTCTTTCCGTAGTAACTAGCATTTTCCTCGGAGTTCTTAAAGCTTCGAGGCCCCCGTGGGCCCAGCCCAGCATTCTCACCAGGCAGCCCCCGGGAGGGGAGCGCAGCCGAGCCCCCCGGCGGGGTCCCTGCAGGGACGGCTCTGGGTTTATTCCGATTGACATACTCCCTGTGAGGAAGCATTCAGCAGAAAAGAAGGGATTTCTGCTCAGCCTGACTCTGTAGTCTGTCTTGAGTCTTGTATTGTCATTGCTAAAATATTAATTAGTTTTGTGGCATACATTTCTAGGGATGTGACGAGCTAGGCATGTAATCCTGATACAGGAGAGAGTGGATTTCTAGTAATTGCATTACATGTTTTTGCCTTTTAAGTTCGGTGTTTTGTGTTCTGAAAATTTTGAAATGTCATTTAATGTGTTATTTAGACTTCTGTTTATATAGGTAATTTGGAGCGTACTATGTCTTCTTGAATATTACTGGTGTAACATCTTAACATGGAACTCTAATTTTTCCTTCTTCTCCGTCTGTCTCCTTACTGATTCAATGCCAATAATCTTTAGTTACAGAGTAGTCTGGTTGTCAGCTACCTTCTTTATTTCTGTGTCCCCATCCCCTTTTTCCATCCATTATGTTTATCTTTAATATCTCTTCATTGTGCATTTTCTCCACTGATCTCCATGATCTCCATTGATCATCTCCACTGATGCTTCACAAGGACTGGTAGTACCAGTGTAGGCCCCACAAATTAGTAAGATTTAATTAACAAGATTAAGTTAATTAACAAATTAACAAGAGCAAGTCGAAGACTGGCATGGAGTCAGTTTGATCCATTAGTTTGGGGAACGTGAGCTCATGGCAGTGCAGAAGGACAGCGGGTGAAATAGTCCACTGGTGGCTACTTGGAGGTCTTGCCTTCAGTTCCATGCATTGCAGCACATTTCTGTCTGTAAGCATTTGGTATATTTGTGCAGTGGAAGTGTTAATGTACTTGAGTAAGCTTGGGCAGACTGGCCAGGCTGCTGAAACAGTCCTGGTGCTGCAGTAAAAAGTGGATGTACTGTGTGTTGCCGATGTTTCTGTTAGCCAAGCTGGCATTTAAAAAATTTGCTTGAATACCTTGTATGGTGCATTATTTCTGCATCTCTTGTGCTTGCACTTGTTGGGATGGTTTTGGGTGGTATATCCTCCTCAACCTGAGGCAGAGAAGAGTGCTCTGCTGCACTTGTCCTGAGTTTGGTACCCCTGTGACTGATGGCTGGAGTTATTCCAGGGGGCAGAGCTGACAGCTGTTGTCAGGACCTGCTGTGTGCATTTGCTGTGCACCAGCTGTACTCTTTCTCAGTCCTTACTCTTGCCTTAGTGAGCATATACATTTGTCTCCCTCCTTGAAACAGGATAATAGAATTTTTTTGTTTGTTTGTTTTCACTGGGGCAAGAGGAGCTAGTGTCCACATTTGCTTCTATATTCTGATTTAGGGAGAAGGATCAGCTTGGCTAGTGAAGCATGGCTCTTCCAAATCTGGGTCCTCATCTGGGAACACTTTAAGAGTGGTGTGATCTTATAGATCTAAGTACAATCTGCACTTAGATCTTGCTTTGGTATTTGAGTTCTCACATTTCATTTAAGTTCCTATTCCTTCCAGGCATTGTTACCCCTCAGTAGTTCTGTAACAACAGCAGATACCTGAGCCTTTGACTAGTGACAAGCATAGTAACATGATCTTCAATGAGTGTGTTGGATCTAGCTGGCCTTCACTATAGCAGCTTTCAGTAGAATATATTGAATTGAGGTGATGGCTTTGTATTTTAAATTAGGGCACTCTATGATATGGGTCCAGAGAATTGGACAGACTGTCCGAAATTCTGCATTAAGGTGGTGGCTGACAATTCAGTCTCCTGGAATTATTGCATTATGAGTATGTAGCTCTCTGCCCTGTACAACGTTTGTTGAAAGAGTGTAGTATTTGTGTGCAGCTTCGCTGCCTGCTGCTGCTGGTCTCCAGATGGATCAGTGCAGTTCATGGAAAAAAATTACTTTCCAGCTCCTGGGAACTCTCACATGGTACCTACTGTGAGAGTAGGATAGCTCATTCACTCCTTCTTCAAATAACACAGCTCCCAGTGTCTGTGGACCAGGTCAGTTAATAGAGCTACTGAAAGCAGAAGAGGTGTGTAGGATGCCCAGGTGATTGTGTTGCCAGAGGCAGGGAGGAGCAAACAAGACAGATGTTAGATTGGATCAGTCACTCGCACTGAAGTTTCTTGGAATACAGGTGAGCTGAATTCTTCCCCTCCACCTTCTTCCATCATTTAACTTGCAGGTCAAGTGCTTGCCTCTGAGCTACATTAATTCACCTAAAAAAACTGGGGAGTATTCTCTTTTATGCATTAATCTCTGGAAGGCCCTGATGAGATTCAGAGCCAACAGGTATGCCCTTCTATTGAAACAAACATTAGATTAGCTTGTTTGTTAAATTCTGCCCTCAGATTTTACATTTCTGTTGTGTGAAAGTCTTTCAGTTTTGCAGCTTTGTAGAAAACACTTCCTTTTGTGTTAATTATATACTATTGTGTGCTTTTTAGGCCATAGGATCAGTAAGAAGCAAGGATTATAATATACCTTATTGTCACAGCAGCTGTCGTTTTTCTGTGTTTGAAAAAGGCTGGACTTGATATCCAAACACTTGGAAAATAGCCTTTGGGGTTGTGGGCACATTGTATTAGATCTGCACAGGAGATGACATTTTCTCCTGGTTAATCCTGATTATGAAGTGGTCTCTAGGAATAAGGAATCATCATAAATGTCACTATGCCAGTGCACCAGCAGCACTGCTTTGAGCTTTTGTTGTCCCATACCTACTGACATGAGTAAAAACAAAACTGGACACATCAAAGTGGAAGGGAACAAACTTCAGAACTATGCTTTGGTTCTAATTGATAATAGCTTTGTAAAAATGTCTGTTAATCCACATTATCCGCAGATTATATTCTCCACGGAGTTTCTGTAACTCTGTGTTCCCTCTTCTGCTTTTAGCCTTGCTCATATTGCCTTTAATTCCTCTCATGCTTGATTTTTATTTGGCTTTTGGCACACAAATACACAGAGCTTCTAAAATGTTTTGAGCACTTCACATTAGGAACCTTTTACTCCTTTAATACTTCTTTGAAGAACATCCATTAAATAGCTCAGAAAGCAAAATTGTGTGTAGCTGTCTCTTGGGTGCCTTTTTAGGAATTATTCCTTTGTTCCAGTAATAATTATCTCCCCAGAAATGTAGCAACACACCCTGTACTTACTCCCATTTTAAAGATGTGTGCCATACATCTTACAGATGTATGTAAAACTTTTAACTGTACAGCTTGATTGCTTCCCATATGCATAAAGCTGTTCAATTACCAGAGTTAGCTCCTGCAGAACTGCCTGAAGATTTTGGAGAGAGTTGTACGTGTAATATTCAAAACTAAGATACTCCATGTTTTGTTTGCTTATCTAAGCCCAGTTAGACTGTGTACGATAAGCGGGGAACATGATTTTGTTCTTGTCTTTTGTGTGTGACTGTATTTGCATCTGCATTGCTTGTTACTCTGGGAAGTCAAATTCAAGTAGTTATTACTACAGGTTACTTTTCTAAGTTACTTGCTTCTCTTGAAAGTAGTTTAGGTATTATGGTTGGATATCTGAGATATGAGTTAACAAGTCCACTGCAGCAGGGAGTTGGAGTTCTTGTTTCCTCACAGCATGTGCGCAGTAGTGTTTCCGTTTTTCCACAGATGTCTTGGAAACTTGCACTGTGCACAAGTGGCTTTAATCTCCATGGAGCTCATCGGTGTGACCTCCCATATCAGCATGCTTCAGGACAAACATCGCTGGTTCTGAAGGAATTAGTTAACACTAATGTTATTAAAAAGGGAAAAAGTTGCTGCATATATTAACAAAGACCATTCGTATGCAGAAGAGCTAAATATAAAAATCTCTACCTTGTATATTTTTACAATGACATTTCTTTTCTGCTTTGCTGACATCTTGCAGCAGAGTGCCATCATTGCCTCTGGGCACACTGTGTGTGAAAGAGCGATTTTATGATGCGGGTGGTAAAACACTGGCACAGGTTGTGCCGAGGGGAGATGGGTGCCACATCCCTGAAAGTGTTCAAGGCCAGGTTGAACAAGGTTTTGTCTACTTGAAGATTTCCCAGCCCATTGCCAGGGATTTGGACAAGGTGACCTTTAAACGTCTCTTTCAACCCAAACTATTCTCAAAAGTTTTCAAAAAATCATCTTTTTACTCTGCGTGTCTCCTAGGGGTGCAATGGTAGCTTCTGTGTAGTAGGGTTTGAAATAAAGAGGGAGAAGTAAGAGTGATGAATTATTTTCATGGATTTTTGAACAAGCATATTAAGATACAACATTGCTGCTGACTCCAGTCACCTTTAGCATCTTGCTTCTTGGCTGCTGGGTGAAGAAACAGATGTGTAAGGTGCATGTGTAAGAGTGTAACTGCATAATTATCGAATCATTGGTGTGTTTAAAACTAGCTGCTAAACTAGCTGTTGACAAATTAGTCTGTCACAACTTTCTGATTAGTAGCAGCGATGGTTAGGGATGTGGCATAATATTTCTCTCTAGAACAACATTTCATCAGTTCTGGTTGGCACAAAGTGATTTCCTTGGGGAAGGCTAAAGCAGAGCAATTAAACATACCTTCAGTCAATGACTTCAGTTTTGCTTGAGTGCTGGACTGGAGAAAGAGAAGGAGAGTGGAAAGGAAGGAGTTGGGTGTGTGGGCAGAGAGGAGTGTGACACAAAGGGGGATGGTAGAAAGATGGTTGCAGGGGCGGGGGGGGGCTTGGGGTCTTGTTTGTTTGGTTTGAGGGGGTGTTGGTTGGTTGGTTGGTTTTGGCTTTTTTGAACCTGCTGCTGGTTGTGAACTGATAGTCTTGTCCTCATCCTGTGTGCTGGGGTTACTAATGAATGACAATGTTCCATCAGAAACCAAATGTGTGACTAGCTCAAATGAGAACCAGATCATATATTGTACATATATTGTTTTAGATATTTTATGTATGTTTTTAAACAAACTTCCAAGTGCTAAGTGCTAGTAAGGATTAATGAGTATCCTAAATAAAATGGAGAAACTTCCCGTTACAATAGGAATGGAAGGCTCTGGGAAGATAAAAATTATAATAGGAATTATAATAGGAAGAATCCAGTCACATTAAAGTGTTTGGTATTTCTAAGGGCTGGATTTCCAAATCAATGGGCTGAAATAGTATTTTGAGACTGCTGCATTTAATATGTGGTCAGTTTTTTTTCCTGACTATCTCACAGCTTATGTGAAGCTAAAATACAGATATGATTTGCATTTGCTCTCAGCATTGTCCTCTTATAATCTATTACCAGACAGCACTACTGGAACAATTGAAGTTGCTCTGTAAGAGCACTGTGAGGCTCTGATGCAGCAACTGAAGATCAGCAAGACTCTCCTTCAAAAAGAAGCTTTGATCTGGATTTGTATAATTTAATTACATTTTAAAAGTTAGGTTTTGTCCTGCTTTCTGAGCACGAATTTGTATCTTAATGTGTTTTTATCTGAAGCATTAAAATCTCTTTGCAGCAGCTGGTCAGATCTTAATCTGAAATTGAATTCTTACTGTGTTGATGTTCAAACCTGACCAGATGGTCACAGAACGTATATGAGCAAACCTCACACTGAGGAGCTGATGTTCAGTATTTTGTATAAAGGAAAGACTTCTTTACTTACGGTTTTTCAGTGAGTGGAGATGGTGCCTGACAGTCCTCCCAAGACAGCCTGCAATCCCAGTGTTGCTGCCCTGAGGAGCACAGAAGTGTCCTATAGAAATTGATGGCTGATTGTTAAAGCAATGCTCTGATGGCTTTTTGTTCAAGCGAGGACAAGAGCCTCTTGTCAGTGAGAGAAGCATTGCACCTGTTTGCAACTTAGAAATGGCCAGGAGGATTCATTTCAGAGTCCTTAGAACACTACAAACAGACCTCATGATATACTTTGTGTCTCTTCAATCACTTCCAAGATCACGGATCATGTATAATTATTTTGGCTCAGTTAATATGAAAATGAAGTCACCACTAATTAGAGTTAAAGGAAACCGCCACTAGTGATAGGGAAGCTGTATGTACTTCCAGAATTGTTTTGTCTTCCTACTTTCTGATTCCCTGGGTAAACGTCTACTAGGACTTGGGGTACAAACAGTCAACTGCATCAACTCCACAAAAGTACTTTATTTTGCAGGTTATGTATATACATACATTACATATGTATATATATATATATATATAGTCTGGTAAGTGATTTTGGTTCAGCTTTTTGGGTGGCAGATAAGGAATATACCTAGTACTCACAAAATTGAGTCACTATACACAGGGAAGGGAAGGGAAGGAAAGGAGTAGGCATTTAAAAGAACAGACTTCGTCATGAAGAATTAAAAGATTTGTGAGAAAGTCTATGTTAAGGAAGTGTTTGCTAGTACTACTTGCGAGCCCCCAGATCTTTCAGTTTTGCTGGAAAATGGCCTGGTACAATCTGACGTAACCAAAATAACAAGGAAGTTACTGTGTTTGCTGTGTATTTTTTAGCAAGAATGGGAAGCTGAAAATATTTGTGTTAAAATCAGCACATCTTGCAGTTAGATGTGGTGTGAGCAGTTAACTGAACAAGCAGGTTACATACTATGTATCACAACTGAGGTGCCTAAAACTAATAGATCGCTGCATGTTACTATGTTTAGTTTTGCTGTAGTTCTTGTTCTCTTTCTTGGTGTTACTACAGGATCTGGGTTCTGTTATCTCGGTTTCCAGGAGTTCTTCAAGAGAATTCTAACATGTACATAATGCAAAAAATAGCTAACCTCCTTATAAAAGTGAACGTGACATGCTGTGGGTATGGAATATCTCTTTGTTGAGTCATCTGCCTGGTTATGACCACTTCCAAACCTCTTGGGCGTCTATTCACTGGGTGAACAGGGTGAGAAACAGGGAAGGACTTGATGCTCTGCACACTGCTCAACAATAGCTAAGACATTAGTTTGTTATCAGCATTGTTTTGAGCACAAAACTAAAACACTGCACCATACCAGCTGCTATAAAGAAAATTAACTCCATCCCAGCCAGACCCAGGACAGGCCTTTAATTATAAATCTTAGATATGTAATCTTCACTATTTATATTGTTGCAGATGTTGGAGTTTTGACAAGTGACAACTGGTCATTGAAGCAGAGATAAGTAAATGCAGTAAGTAGACTTGAGAGTCTACTTGTTCTACCTAGGACAGCAAAAGAGTTGTTGCTGCTATGGGGTCTTGCCACATCTTCAGCAAAGATGTCCAAGGTTGAGTTTTGGAGTGATGCAAATCTAGAATTGAACACTATTTCAGGCTCTACTTTCAGGAGTTGGTGCCTTATTCATGGAATCATGAAATGGTTTGACTGGGAAGGGACCTTAGAAATCATCTGCTTCCAGGCCCCTGACATGGGGTGAGCTAGGCCAGGCTGTTTGAAGCCACATCCAGCCTGGCCTTGAACACTTCCAGGGATGGGGTAACCCACTGCTCTGGGCGCCTTGTGCCATGGCTTCATGACCCTCACAACCAAGAATTCCTTCCCAATATCCCATCCAGCCCTGCCCTCTGGCAGTGGAAGCCATTCCCTGTGTCCTGTCCCTCCATCCCTTGTCCCCAGTCCTTCTCCAGCTCTCCTGGAGCCCCTTCAGGCCCTGCAAGGGGCTCTCAGCTCTCCCTGGAGCCTTCTCTTCTCCAGGTGAGCACCCCCAGCTCTCCCAGCCTGGCTCCAGAGCAGAGGGGCTCCAGCCCTTGGAGCATCTCCGTGGCCTCCTCTGGCCTGGCTCCAGCAGCTCCACATCCTCCTGATGTTAGGACCCCCAGAGCTGAACAGGGTACTCCAAGTCTTGTATCTGTTCTCCATTAGTCCAGCTTCTTTCCCTTCCTGTGATTATATGCATACGTGCACCAGTCTAGCTGTGTTGTTTGAGGTTGGCTTTTGGTTTGTTGGTTTTGGTTTTTTTTTCTTTAAACACATCCAGTATTGTTTCATTTGATTCTTTGACCAATTCCTGTGTAGAAGGGAATCTGCCTAATGTATCTGAAGTCTTTCTTTGAAGTATGATGGAAATAATGACAAATTCCATTGTACTCTTCTGCACAAATGCAGAAACTTTGTAGACTCTTATGTTTTTCTTTAAAAATACAAATCAGCACAGTCAACAGCAAGTTACTTCCTTCACTTCTGATATTTTATGTAACCTAAAATTCTTGTGAAATTTTTGTTACATTTTCAGGTGTACTGTGAGTATGGGATGGTACATGTTCTTTCAGAGAAGGGCGGCAGCAAAGGAAAAGACTACTGTATTCTCTTCAACTCTCAGTGGGCCCATTTGCCACATGATTTGGGTAAAGCTGTAAGTACCTAGCTAACTGATGACAAAAAATATATTTAAAATGCCTTTGTTACAAGGAAACTTCTGATTTCTCATTTGGATTAGTAGAATTTGAAGCAACTCCTTTGTTTGCTCTGCTTAGAAAATATTTTATCTCTTAAGATCACTGGGCAGTGCTAGGATGGCAATGTTCATTCCCAGGCAGTTTGCAGAGATAATGGCTATTGCTGTTCAAAGCAGAAACACTCTTTTTTAATTATGTGATCAATGAAATTAAAATGGCACATATCTGTGCTTGCGGAGGAGTGTTTGTACATCAGCATGATACAAGAAGATACCACATGGTTTTTCTTATATAGTGAACTGTGGCCTTTAGTGCTTTCTTAGTGTCAAGTGTAAGATTAAGAAGTCGTAAACTGTGTCAAGCTTTTGCTACATTATCCAAAGCTGTACGAGCTGAAAAATTTGTAAATTCTTCAGTCTTTTCTGTGAGAAAAAGTTACTGGCACTGAATGATGAAATCAGTAAATGCTCTTTGAATGAGCTACTAATAAGGGAACATGGAATTGATTGATACTTGGTTCATTTTATTCAGCCAGTTGAGTGCCCCACAGAATTATTAGAGTTCCTTACCAATGTGTAGGCAAGTCTCAGTTACTTCTGGTGGATTTATTGCAACTGTAGATTAGTCCCTAGATACATCAATAGTTGTCTTTGCCTTGTATAGACTCAGCTGATAAACTCTTGCACTTGCCCTGACTGTGTAATGTGAATCAGCACATGCATGACTGACTGTGGTACGTATGAGAGTTGGGGGCTGTACTGTACACACCTTGTTTAAATCGGTCTCATAAAAATTCACTAGAGTCGTGTCTCCATAGCTCTGCAGGAGCCAGTGTAGTCCAGAACAGCTTGCACAGACACTTGGGTAGTGTGTGCTATATCCGTTGCCGATCCCTGTCTCCTTGCTTGGTTCTTTCCTGCTTTTCCCTTCTTTCACATTCTTGTTCCTCCTCCTTCTGTACTCCAGCAGTGCAGTTCATTAACTGAGGCAATGCAGTGCACCACTCTGAGCTCACTCTGCATTTGTGTTGTGCTCTGTGCTCTGAAACTTGGACAACCAGGAAGTGTGATTAGGAGCATTTCCCTGTTTCTAGAGGTCAGGCTGGAGACAGCAGTTTTCTGAGTAAGGTTGAAGCTGCTGACATCCTGACACTTCCCTTTCCCTTCTAAAACAGGAGAGTTCATTACACAGGTATTGTAGATCGTGTACCTGTGGATTTCTGATACAAACTGTTCCATGTGTCATTTTTTCAGGTTAAAACTTTACCGTGACTCTTCTCAAATCTAACAGCTCCCCTTAGCAAGGGCTGAGATCTGCTTCTCTTAGCATAGCTTGGTTGTTTGGTAGATAATTGCAGTTTTCAGGTAACTTACAAAGAGAACTGGGCAAAGATACTGGTGGTTGTTTAGATTTTACAAGGAACAATTCATGCCAGTGTTATTTCTAAAACCTTGAAGTGTCTTTGGGATGTTCCTGTTGAAACACACAGATTAGATGCCTTTGGGTCTGAGGGGGGCCAAAGCTAAGGAATTGGGATAGGCTTACAAAGTCTCTGTTTCACAAGTGGTGAGAGAAGTAGCTTAGAATCCAGTATTCAAGTAGTTGGGATGCAAAACCTCAGGTCACTGGATACCGTAGGTTTCAACATGGAAGTTTATTGCCTGTGCTTCTGTACTTTTCCCCAGCCTGTGTTTTGGTTTCTGGCTGTTCATACTCTCCATCATCCCAGCCTGCCACTCCTCCACCCCAGCAAGGATAAAACCTTGCTGTACTCTTCCCACATCCTGGCTGTGTGCAACAGAACAGCAACGATGCTGAAGAAAATAAATGCAAGTGAAGGTCATATCCCAAATTTTATTACTAGCAGAATTCTGTACAATAAGGTGAAACAAGGCAGGACTCTACGTAATAGAGAAGGCAGCACTGTTTCAGCTTTCATGTTGCTCTGAGAATACTCTACCACTCCATTAGTGGAAAGTTTAAAATTACTCTTTAGAAACTCTGGCTTCTGCTCTTGACTTCTTTTATTATTTTGTGTTTTATATATGTATTTAACTAATTTATATTTTTCAGTCACTCTTGCAACTGCAGGATCAGACAGCATCTGTTTTGTGTTCTCCTTCTGATGTACCTGATGGGGGATTTAATAATCAAATACCCATGGTGATGAGAGGAAATTGCACCTTCTATGAGAAAGTGAGGCTTGCTCAGATAAATGGGGCTCGTGGGCTGCTGATTGTTAGTAGAGAGAGACTGGTAAGTTGCTTTTTATCTTCCTATGCTGCTGATACTCCTCTGATGCTAGATATTGTCTTGTCTTCGGTGCACATTGCTGGTATTTGATGTTCCTCTTTAAAGTAAATAATGCGTGTGTGTTCCTGCATGTGCATACGTTGCATAGGTATGTGTGAATGCCATACATCTGACGGAAGAATGAATGAAACAAGAGGCACTCATTTAAATATGAAGAGTTGGCACAGAGCTCATGTGACATTCAAGTTAAGGGCTCAGAATTGCCCTTGTTCCAAATGAAATACTGGAGACAAAGGATGAGGTTGATTTGTGACTCCATCGTACTACCACACTGAATCTAGTGCTTTAGATTCAGCTGGAGCATCAACAGCATGTATTTTAAAATTAGTAGTTTTGAAAATAAAATTGGTAGGTTTGAGTCGTGGTCTATACTAGAGGCACACACTAGTCATGACCCCGTGACCCTGATGTGCAAAAGATACTGCTTGAAATTTGGTTACTGCATTTTGCTGTTACAGTCTTACATTACTTTTGTTTTACTGGGAACGGGCATATATTTTAACTTTCGAGTGTTAGCTGTCAGTAAGTTCCTTTCTAGAATATTTTTCAAATTAGCAGGAACAGAACTTGCAACTTTAACCCTTTTGAAGGAGTAGAAGTACTTGCAGAAATAAACATATTTTTACTCGGTTTGAACTGTCTTTCAGGTTCCTCCTGGAGGTAATAGGAGTCAGTATGAAGAGATTGATATTCCTGTGGCTCTGCTTAGCTATACTGATATGTTAGATATTGGCAAGGTAAACTCGATACTAAAAGCTCTCATTTATATTAGCTCATGTAAACGAGTCACTGCTCAACAATATTAAGTTCACCTTAAGAGCTTTGAATATGTAGAGAATGTATTCATGAAGATTGCATTGTTGTGTTTTGGAAAAAAATCAAATCTCTAGGGAGATTATTTCTCAGTCTTTGGAATAAAATCAAAATATAGCCTGGTGCTAGAAATAAATATCACTAATAGCAGAACCAATAGATGGCTCTTATGTTTTTATAATAAAGCCTGATTCTGAGGTTTCTTAGTGAAAATTAAGTAAGTGAACCTTTGCTAAGGTGGCTTTTTGAATGTCCTTCCTAAGTTGTATTTACCTCCACAGAGTTTTGGCAGCTCAGTGAAAGGAGCAATGTATGCACCAAATGAGCCTGTGCTTGACTACAACATGGTGATTATCTTTGTCATGGCCGTGGGGACTGTTGCAATTGGAGGCTACTGGGCAGGAAGCAGAGATGTGAAAAAGTGAGTAACTGAATGCAGTATGCCAGTTTTCCTGTATTATTCACAATTAAGAAAAAAAAAAAAGATGGTGTTTATGTAAGCATCACCTGGCAACTCTGCTGTTGAGGTTAGGAGACTCTGTAGCCAGAATGGGAAAATGATGATGTGATGTTTAAAATGCCCTGAGCCTTGCATTGGTTTGGTCACTGTAGGAAATCAACGGAGTATAAATTGCATGTAGATCATTTTCGGATTTTGCCATGTCAAAAGACCAAACGTTTGAAAGCCTTAGAAAGAAAATTATTAAGTAATAGGCTTCCTGTTCGGGCTTTTGTAAAAGTTCACCACAAAAATAGATTGTAAAAAAATAATAAAATTTGCTTTTACTGGTATAGGCCAAACCAAATTGATTGGATGGCTAACATATGCTATGTTTGTTACCGGTTTAAATGAAATTTTATGGTTACTTTTTCCCACCAAGTGGGATTGGGAGAAGGAGGTCATTGTGCCACACTTATTTCTAACATTTATTTTGTATACACAACCTGATTTAAGGATTTCTTCTGAAGTTAGTAAATTATTCTGTGGTAGTTTTCAGGACTCAGTTGAGTTTTTAGCAAATGAAATAGTACTCTAGATAAGTTAACACAACAGTTACTGGTATATGCATTGCATTACAGCTGATATTCATACCCTCATGGAAAATATGGTATTCCACTGACTTGAGTGGGAATCAAAGCAGGCATTGGTTTTGTGACATGTTTTCAACCCCTTGTGTTTTTTGCTGAGGATTCAGTGTCCTTGTATATTTTGTTGCAGAAGGAGTGAACTGATTGTAGCCGTGTTACTCTTTCAGGCGGTACATGAAGCACAAGCGTGATGATGGGGCAGAGAAACATGATGATGAAACAGTGGATGTGACTCCCATAATGATCTGTGTGTTTGTAGTGATGTGCTGCTCAATGCTCGTCCTCCTTTATTTCTTCTATGACCTCTTAGGTACTCTTACGGTTGTATTTGTATCGGTACATCTTGAGTATCACAAGACTGACATAATTCAAAGAACATTTTATTGTGAAAATAATAATGAAACATCTCTCTTGTGTCATGTGTCTTCATCCCAATATGATTTAAAATACTGTAAGAAAACTCACTGATTAGATTTCTAATCCTTCTTTTTGTGAGGTTGGTCTTCCAAACATTAAAGCCGATTAAGTAAATACAGACCTAGTGTTTTTCACCTTTTATTTTTGTAAAAGGTGTTCTCAGACCTATTCTTTTCTATTATTGTTCAATTTGAAGTCAAGATCAAGGATAATTTTTTTTATCTTTGTAAAGATTATAATTTTTTATTGATCACTCATCAGATTGACAAAAAAACCATGAGAGCCTAATGCTTCTTTGTATTTCTGAGGAAGTAGTGAAACATGCATCACATCTGTATTGATTCGTCTTGCTACTTAGTGATTGTGATATTCCCTTATAGTCCTCCTGTATACTCGTAAAGAGAAGATAAATGATTCACCATAGGTTGCCTTTGAAGCTTATGACTTACTTTAAGAAGATTAGGATAGAGGTTTTGATTACTATAAATAGGTATTGCATAAAGTACACCTGAGTAAAAGCAGCTGGAATTAGATACTTAAAGAGCACAGATCTAATCAATCAATTTGAAGTCTCTGAATTTACCTTTCACTGTTGAAATATAAGCCTTATTTCTGATTTAGTCTTATTGACTGTCTGTTCTTTATTCAGCCGGGATACAAAAAAAGCATCTCTTACCTTATCCTACTTGGACCTAATATTTTTTTCCCCTCAGTCTATGTTATAATAGGAATATTCTGCCTGGCTGCCTCGATTGGTCTTTACAGTTGTCTGTCTCCCTTTGTAAGAAGATTCCCCTTGGGAAAGTGTAGGTATGTGGCAACATTCAAAATTTTAATAGGGAAACTTGTTGGGTAGGTGTGGGGTTTAAAAGGTGGCTTCATGCTTCAAAATGTTTATAAAGGAAGAGGCTATCTACATAGCCAACTGTAGCTTTGATGTGTTTCTTTTTCAGAATCCCAGACAACAACTTGCCTTATTTTCACAAGCGTCCCCAGGTCCGGATGTTGCTCTTGGCAGTATTTTGTATCTCTGTCAGCGTAGTCTGGGGAATCTTCAGAAATGAAGATCAGTAAGTGTACATTTTAGTTTCTGTGCTAAAAATTGTAATATGCTTTATGGTATAAGTAACTGACATACACAGAAGTCTACATGTATCCAGAAATTAGGAATGACAGGAGAAAAAAGTAGAGGCAGGCAAAAATTCTTAGTTGTTCCTTATGTACTCTATCTTTTTCTTGTTCGTTTAAATTACAGAAAACTGTCTCTTGTTAAGCTTGAATTTCTCTGAGTCCCAGTCATTATTCTGATCTCTTTGACTTAAGACAGCTTTTCAGAAGTGATATGGAAAGTTGGACACACGTTGTCTGACTTACTTCTTAATGAGAATCAGAACTGGTAAGATTGTCAGATCTTTAGTTTCTCTCCGCTTTCTTGTATGAGTCAGTAATTCTCTACACCCAGTGTTGCTGTAGTACCTAATTGTAGCATGTTCTTACCATTTTTGTTAGAGGTGGATCTTTTATGTAGTGTTGTGTTTTGGTTTTTGTTTGGGGTTTTTTACCTCTTACCTCACTCCCAGATATTCCAATTTCCCCATGTATACAGGTTGTGTTCATCTTCTTGGTACCTCTGTTGCGGGTTCAGTACTTGTACTTTGAATGCATGTTACTGCTTTTGTGGGATCTATGTTCTGTGTGGATCATCCAATGACAGAACTCAAATCCAGGAATCGTCAACTCTGAAAGACCTTTTAGAGAGATAAGTGTCAGACTGAGGCATACAGCAGTACTGTAGAGATGTTCCAACCTGCAATATTTAGGACTAGGAAATCCATTTTCTGCCTCAGAGCTGGAGTGGGCCTGAGTGTCCCCTGCACAAAGCTCCATCAGCAAGTCCACAGGTATTGATCCAACAGCATCATCTCTCATTGTACCTAGACAATAGCAATTTTTGGGAAACCTCAGTGTTGTTTATCTCAGATCCTACTTCTCTTTGACCCTAGCAGTTGAGAGTAAAGCAAAGAGCATTTATATACTCAGCTTCCAAAACACAATTGAAAAACAGGCCCAGCTGTAAATTTGCCTCAGCACGCGAAGGTGCACACCTATACACAGGACAAAGGACCCCAGTCCCCCAATAGGACTTCCCATTTTGATATCCACTGACATCATTCAGCCAGTTTTCAGTCTACCTCACTGCTCATTCAGCTTGTACTTCGTCAGTTTTTCTGTGAGGATTTTGTGGAAGATTGTCATGGAAAGCCTTACTGAGTCTAGATGGACACTATGGCACAGTTCTTCCCTCATCTCCCAGGCACTTCTGTGTGGAAGGTTATCAAGTTGATGAAGAGCAACTTCCCATTTGTAAATTCATGCTGACAGCAGTGTCAATTTCAAGCAAATACTTTGAATAAAGTGTTTTTTTTTGTCCCAAGCAGATCCTAAGTGAGGACAAGGCTTAGTCTGCTTTTCATGCTGTTACCTGCAAAAATGTTGCTCTCCTCTTTTTAAGGTGGGCCTGGGTTCTGCAAGATGCTTTAGGAATTGCTTTCTGTCTCTACATGTTGAAAACAATTCGCCTGCCTACATTTAAGGTATGAAAGTTAAACAGAAGTTAAAGAATTTAAGAAGAAAGTTGAAGAAAAGTTTGCATGTATGTGTTTGAACAGAGGAGTCACTTATAATGGAGTATATTGCCTTGGAAATGCACTTCCATTCATATGTAGCATGGAAAAAAGGGATGCAATGAGTATAATGAAGACCAATAAGTGGCATGTGATTGTTCTGTAGATTCTGTAGAGTGTTGACTAGTAAATCACACTCCACCTATTTATTTATGTATTTGGTATTTGGATATTTTTTTGGGGTTTTTTGTTTGTTTTGTTTTGATTGGTTTGATTTTGTTTTTCAAATTGACATACAACTAGTGCATCAGTCTAGTGTTTTTTTCAAATCTTTCTGACCTTCATCAGTATCCTAAGACAAAAATCAGCATTATTGATTTAGTTGTCCCTTAAGCAGCTCTTCAAACTCTTGTTTCAAATTATCTTCACCTATAAGTTTGTATAGACTGACAGTAAATGGGTGTATAGTTTTTCAAGCTATGCCTGGCATACTCCAGATGCAGAGGTCCTTCATATTTCAATTTCAGCAAATTGAAATGCCACCATTTCCAGATTTTACATGATAAAGAATTTTGGGCACTAACATGTAATTTTGTGTTTTAAGAATTACTTTCTTTCATATGGTGCATATAAGACCCTTTAGATTCCTCCATATAAAATATTTAGGAATTGAGAAAAATAGATGAATTACTTGTTTTAGTATTTGTTAGCTTTTTCTTTGAATGGCCTTCTAATTATTCATTCTTTGCTGTTTGCTAATGCATAGTGTGTAAATACCAAGTATCTTGTCTCTTCTTTCAGGGCTGTACCTTACTCCTCCTGGTTCTTTTTGTGTATGATGTATTCTTTGTATTTATCACACCCTTTCTAACAAAGGTAAGTAAGGTGCTTCTCTATTGCCTGCTGCCCACAGAGCAAAGTGTAATGATTTGTTTCTCTGTGTGTTCCTAAATGATCCCAGAGCTGCTGAGTAAAGTGCTGATTTACAATTTTCCCTTTTTTTTTCTTTAGACTGGGGAAAGTATAATGGTGGAGGTGGCTGCAGGCCCATCTGATTCTGCCACTCATGAAAAGGTACTGCATGTTGTCTGAAAATCTGGCACTAACTTTCAACTATTGCACTTCTAACTTCTCTAAAATTCAAGACCACAAAGCTGAAATTAAGATGCCAGATTGAAAAGAACTTAATGTGGGAATAAGTGCTCCTGAGTGTTTATTCTAGAGGGGCAAAGCAGACCTGTAGTGGTTCATCACACCAGCTTTGGTTTTCCTGTATCTTTTTTTGACAGGGTTTCAATATAAGAGAGCTGGTTAGCTCAGCTTCACAAAAACATGACCACATCTGTAAATATTAACTTGCTGCTAATTAAGCATAAGCAGCTTTTCTTAAAGAGATAAAACATAATCAGTCTCTCTCTTCCCCTTCCTTTCCTTTTTTGACATTTGCTTTATGAATAGCTGAGGCTATAGGTAAAGGAGAGAAACACAGGTTGGAGACAGAAGAAAACAGAAGTCAGTGTTCAGTGGGCTTGCACCGTTGGACAGCAGCCAATTGCATGAACACCTTACAAGATGTGGCTGACTCAGGGAGGAAAGTATGTGAGATGTAGGAGACAGTGAGATATAGTGAGCAAAACAAAGCTATTAGTCTGTAGGAAAACCTGGTTTTGTTAATTTAAGGTTTAATTTGATCTATTTCAGCAATGAATGTAATAGTGTCATGTGGGAAAACAGCAAAGAAAATAGTTGTTTGCAGGACATGGATCAGTCCATACAGTCCATATTAATTTCTTTGACTTCTTTTGTTTTCTCTCCTGTACCCCTTTAGCACCCCATTGAATTCAACTTTATGCATAGAATGAATTGTATAAAACAGTAATGAAAATATAAGCATATAAAATTATTTTGGCAGTAATATAAGAAAAGAAAAAAGAAAGTTTCTTTAATGTACTGTAATAAAGAGAATACAAGTTTGCAATGGACTGTGGCATACTGTGCCTCACATTGCAAATTATGTTTTAAGTAGCAACGCTGGGGGTGGGGAAGAATCTTTAAATTTATTTGAAAAATGACTTTTTAATATTATTCATGTCTTTGTCTTTTGAGACTTTCATTGCACCCAGGTGAATGAACTGTCTAAATTATTATTTCTCATGCGTGTAGCAGCTTACCTAAATTTTGTTCATACCTGCAGCTAAAGCAGAGTTGATACCCAACTGTATGTGAGGACTTTGAAATTAACATAGTATTTAGAAAGTACTTCATTGTTTCCATCTTAAATGCATTTTATTAGTTGTCAGCAATGTTGTATGTAACGAATGTGTTTTGATACATTTGCTGTATTTTAAGCCTGCAGTTTGAGTACAACAGGAGCAAGTTCTGGTAGGTAGTGTCCCTATGCTTTTCATCAGACATGTGTCTCTCTCGTTCCAAGCTCCCAATGGTCCTGAAGGTTCCACGACTGAATTCCTCACCACTGGCTCTATGTGACAGGCCTTTTTCTCTCCTAGGATTTGGAGACATTTTAGTTCCAGGTATTGTTTAGCATGTTAAGAATTTTACATGTTACATTGCATTGTCATATTAATTTATTTCTCTTGTACTGCTGCTTCAAGTGGTAGGTTTGATTTGACTACTATAAACCTGATAAATTTTAAGTATAGGGGTTTTTGTGCACTATTCACCTTTTCTGCAAGAAAAATGCACATTTATCTTATGGTTCAGTTTCACACGCAGTGGTGTGAAGAAATGTAGAGAAATTGCAGGAGTTGATTTAGCAACTGATTCTATACTATAAAGCATCTTTAATAGTGTGGTGATAGAGGAAATTATTTGTCCATTTGCACATGGTGTAAGTACAGATGCCTGACCACTCAAAACTTCCTGTTAGTCACAGTACATCCAGTATTTCTATCACACCTTCTCTTAAATTTGATTTTAGATAGTATGTAGAACTATCCCTGGCATCACTGTAGGTGAAAAAATTATGCATCTTCTGGCTTCCACATTTCTTCTGAGAAATAATTTGTTTACTTTCTTGTGTTTTGGAAAATATGAATTCTGTCATCCCCATTAGCCTTCCCCCTCCCCCCAAGCTGCAGCAGGCATAGTCATTAACCATAAAATTCTACTGTCTTCAGTACCAGCTTGAGGGGCTGAACTTACTCTTGCTGTTATTGTGAACACTGTGTTTTTACAAATGTTTAGTAGGGATGGGATGACATTTTTATCTATGATATGCAGTTCGTAGCTGTTTATTTTATTTTTTGAATGCTTCCAATACATGGGGCTTGTGCCATCAGATAACTGTTTTGTAAATTGTGCAGTCTCCTGGATACGTTGTCATGGTGCTTAAACACAGGGTACCAAGGAAGTTTTTCAGGGAAAAAAATCTTGAAAGTTCCTAGTTGGTTTGATTGTTTTGTTTTTATCATGAAGTGCATGAGTAGATTGAAAGCGTATTGTAACTGTTCTTTCTTTTCCTAGGCTTACTGGTAGCCTATTGCCATAGATTTGATATTCAGGTGCAGTCATCCAGAGTCTATTTTGTAGCCTGCACAATAGGTATGTACCACAGTGCCACCTGTACACAAGACCTGCAGGAGTGGCTCCCTCTAAAAGCATGTCATCAGTCTTGCATGGCATCATTTGGGGATTTTATCTTTTTCCTCCTTTTATTATTAAACAGAAATATTTAGCAAAGTGCTTTCAAGGCTAGATCTTCCATCACCAAACTAGCTGATGTTGCTTTTCTGAGCTGTTTTGTCTGCTATACCTGCTTCTTGTTACTATGGCTGCCAGGAGCCTCGGTCTACCCCTTGTAGTTACGCTATCTTTACATGTGCGCAGTTACTCCTTGTGGTTTCTTGATTCATGAATCTTTGAGTTGATTGTGCATGAGAATTCAGGTTCAGGAATATCATCCCATGACTTTATTCTTAATTTCTTGTGTATTCTAAAAATCCATACCCTATGATGCAGGGACTTTCATTATGATGACTAGATGACTAGAACACCTCTAGATCAGTTTTCTTCTTTAGTTTGCAAAATCCACAGTTATGTGCATCATACTACTGATGAATAGGATCTGACAGATTCCCATTGTCTTTCTTACAATGTACTTCAACTAGCAAAGACTTCTAATGCTTGCAGCAAATTTCACGAGAAATTGTCATGAACAACTTTTTTAGAAATTCTTTTGAAAAAATACCTAGGTTCATGGACACTTCTTGCAGGGGTAGAGAGATGCATTTATTGATGTTCCAAATAATTGTCTCTCATATATAAACAAAATTGTTGTCTTATCTTGTACTTTAAAAGTGTGTTTGCAGAAATAGGGAAATGTGTTGATAAAGAGTCAGCAATGTGCTATTGCAGCACTGAGAATGAGCCATGTACAGGGCTGAGTTAGCAAGATGGAGTCAGCAGTTATGAGAGGAGTGATTATTCCTCTCAGTTTGTCACAAGACTGAGTTAACCAGGATCCCTGGTGCCAGACAGATACTGACATACTGGAGTAAATCCAGTGGAGACCATCAAGATGGAAGAAGACTGGAGCACAGGGTTGTAAAGAGAAGAGAAGGCAAAGAGGATTCTGTTGCTGTCCACAGCTACCTAATGGGAGACTGTAGAGACAACAGAGACTTTTTCTACAGGTGTGCACATAAGATGTGAGGCAATGGACTTAAATCACGATAACAAACAATAAGAAATATTTTAATTAGATATAAGGAACTCTCAATAGTAACAGAATATGCCCCCCCTAAAAGCATTTTCAAGAATTGTAAAGAGTTATTGATTATTCTAATCACAGCCCTCTGAGATCATCAAGTCCATCCAGTACTGCCAAGCCCACCTCTAACCATGTCCCCAGATGCCACATCCATCTTTTAAATCCCTGCAGGGATAGGTACTCCACCACTGCTCTGGGCAGCTGTGCCAGGACTGGAAAACACTTATGGGGAGGAAGGTCTGCCTGATATCCAATCTAAACCTCCCCTGCCAAAACTTGAGGCCATTTCCTCTCGTCCTGCCCCTTGTTCCCTGGGAGCCCACCTGGTTGTACCCTCCTGTCAGGGAGTTGTAGAGAATGAGGAGGTCCCTCCTGAGCCTCCTTTTCTCCAGGCTGAGCCCCCCCACCTCCCTCAGCTGCTTCTCTCAGACCCTTCCCAACTCTGTTCCCTTCTCTGGACAGTCACTCAATGTCTTTTTTGACCTTCTGAAGAAAAATTTGGGATCTGGATGTGAAGAAAAAGTTGGATTACCTTCATTGTCTTGAAAATGTAATTGAAAAGAATTATGAGATCAAAGCTGCTTCTCTTCTACTAAATAAATTTTGCTACATTTATGCAGAAATTAAATAGAAAGTAATAAAATCATATAATCTAGAGCAGGCTGGCTGTTTTTTTAGCTGTGTGGCAGGATAGTAAGAAACAGCCAAAGCCAACCCAAACAAGAAGCGCATTATAATGGTCAAAATATTTGTCTGTATCTGCTGAATTCATAAATTTAGTATGAGGCACAATATTTCATGTATTTATTTTGCTTAAGGTAATTATTTAATTGCACAGTATGGACTAGGCCAAATACATGAACTACTTTCACATGTTATTATCAATGGAAAAATTGTAGTATTCAAAGTTTACATGGTGTAAATAATGCTTCTCTCTAAAGATACCTGAAAAACTTCTGCAGATGTTTTGAATATTGCTAGAAAAAGTTCCAGTGAGAATGCTCCTTTATCCAATTATTTAGTTGTGCTTGAGCGAAGCTATATATGAATAACTGTTTTTTGCTGGGTTTGTTTTCTTCCAGCATATGGCATAGGCCTTCTTGTGACCTTTGTTGCCTTGGCACTGATGCAGATGGGCCAGCCTGCTCTCCTCTACCTGGTGCCCTGTACTCTGCTCACGAGCTTCGTGGTGGCCCTTTGGAGAAGGGAGCTTGCCATGTTCTGGACGGGCAGCGGCTTTGCGGTGAATACCAGTTTGATATGAGTGTCTTCAGGAAATACTAATAATATAAAACCTAACTAGAATTAAAGTTGAGTAAAATATTGCAGTACTATCACACAAACACAAAGATTTTGGTTTTGCTTGACTGTTTGCTTTTTTACATACTTTTTTTGCCTCAGTAGGGTTTTCTGGTTTCTGCAATGTTTATGGCCACTTAAAATCAGAGTAGTGAAAAGTAAAGCATACCTTGTCTATCCTTGCTTCTGCCGAAATGTTACTTCTTTGATCTCTCTTGGAAGTATCAGTACAATATTACGATATTCTATAAAATATTACATAAAATAGTACAATATTATATAAAATGTGGGGTGTAATACTATATAAAATATACCCTTAAAATATTTTCTTCATAATTTTTCATAGCTTACTGTTTATGAAGGTGGAAATGTAGTTCAGTATAGTAAATTATCACTTTGTTTCACTGTGCTGCAAGTGAAATTGATTCAAAAAGGAATAATTTCTATCATGATGCATGATTTTAGTTTTTGAATACTTACTAGAAGGTCAAATCTATCAAGCTAGAGGTTCCCCCAGTGAGTTTTATTTTATTATTCAACTATTTGTGATAATCTTCACAAGCTTCCACTAGAGAAATTAATTTGTTAGAGAAATATTTGAGATCATCTGAAATGTTATGTAAAAGTTGCCAGTTCTTGTACACTGATAGCAAAGGTGGGCAGAACTGGATAGCCAAGGACCAAGTGCCTGTTGCTGCCTTATCAGCAGAGCACATCTAAAACTGGCGAGGAACAATCACTCAAGGAAAGGAAACACTTTGCTGGAAGGAAAAATTCCCCTGGTATCCTATAAAACACACATAGAGGATAACTATGTATCTGTCCACTGCTGGAGAATGATGACAGAGTTGATGGACCTTTGATCTGCATCTCGTATGACCATTACCTCAGATAACTGGACACAGTAATTCCTGTTTTCCATCATTTTGACTGTGATCTTCCATTTACAGAAAGACCTACCTCAGCCTCCCGTGGTGATAGCTCCTGTCAACTGCCCTCAGCTTCCCAAAGACAACAGTGTACCAGCCTCTCAACAAGACACAGAACAAATGACCAATCCCACCCTCCACATGAAGGAGCTGCACGGCTCTGCCTCGGCTGAAGAGGAACTGGCTGATACCAGCACAAAGACAAACCAATCAGAAATCTCTATTGTCCACAGTGAGGAACCAACTGCTCAGAATAAGGATGACCTTGAAAGCAAATGCCTAAATGCAGAACAAAACCAGTTGGAATAAGTGATAAGACCTCCTTCTTTTCCCTCACGAACATATCTATATAAAACCAGTATGTATTTTTAGGACTGGTTTAATAGGGTTTGCTTTCATTGAGGAACCTCACTAGGAGTCTGATCATCAAATCCAGCAAGGAATGTTCTGTCTCCAGCTTCGGCACAGCTATATACTTAAAACATCTTTCTGAAATATGGTGCTCTCCAGGAGTTCTGATGTGTGGGTTTCAATGATCACTTGTTAGTGAATGCCTTTGACCATTTGTTCCATTTGCATTATAGCAGGGTAGCATCAAGAGTCTTTATTTACTCAGTACTCTGTGCTTGTTTGGCTGTTTCACTGCTTTACCATGGTGTAGGTTAACATGGAGGAAAAGCATTGAATGAGTCTGCTACAATGCTTACCTGAGAGAAATATGGTCTCTTCTTTTTTTTGGCACTTTCCGTATTGTCACCATTTACTTTACTTCTCCTGACTTGTCAAAGCCATTGATATAAGGGAATGCATTATTATAAACTGACATTCAGGAAATACAGAGAATGGTTAAATTACCATTACTCCAAAAGGCTTTATGCTACCATGGTGCATTAAATGCATCTCTTGACTTTTTTGTCTTTGTTTTTACTTCTAGGTACCTGTGGTACTAGTTTAGTTTAAAAGGCAGGGTGAGTAGAGCTCCAGGAAGCCTTCTAGGCATTCATGTGAACTCTAAGGGCTCTGATAATAAACAGGGTTGGCCACAGAATGCTGCCTGGAAGCAAATGCATATTAGGAATGTTTAGAAATAAAATATAAGCCAAATAGATAAAAAATTAGGTAGTACTATACTAAGCTTAACAGGCAGTATTTTCATTGGGAAAATTTTAAAGCTTAAATGTTCTTATGTTTGGGGCTTTGAGCTTCTTTTGTTGTTCATTCAAGGAATATAATTGTGATTTCTAATTCTGAAGAAAATAGTCTGTTTTTTCATTCCCAACGGAGCACATATGGTGCTGGAGACAGTTGTGACTTAAAAGCTACTTGCTGCTCAGTAACTTAGCAACTGCCTAAGTCATGTTTTGTCTTTGTCCCAAGAGTGGCCAAAGCATAGTCTGTCAGGTTCTGGAATGGGCCTGGGAGCTCACCTATTATTTTGCGTCTCTTGCTACATTGTGAAGGAATTTGTGAATTTAAACATTTTAGGGTGCAGCTGGTCTTACTCATATTCCTGAAGTTGTGTGTTTTCCTGTATAACATGATTGAGTCTTTTATGCATCAGCTTTTGTGCATAGAAAGACAATGGAATTTGTGTATTACTTGTTCATTTAAGTATATGTGGCTTTATCAGACGAGTCTGTTCTGCACGTAAGTTATAATTCCAGAAAGCCTCAAACACTTCACATGAAAACTGAAATAGAAAATTGAAGTATTATAGGATCCTTGGATATTATTCCAGATTGCATGGAAGAAATACTCTTGAGTATTTGAGAGCCTAAAATGTCATTTACAAAAGTATTGTCACAGTGATACAATCAGAGGCATTGCTGTTAAATTGAGAGTCTCCAGTTGGCATGTTGAATTGGAGTTGAAGGGCTCTCTTTTCAAGTCTGTCTGTTAAATAACAATCATTGTCTTTTTGGTTAGGTCTTCCACAAGTTTGCCCTGTGCTTTTTGGATGAAAGCTTCTGTGGGCAGTGGTAGTGTTCTTTCTCTAGAATGTGAGCAGCTTTCTCTAAAACCACACTCTGACTTCAGAGTTTTACCCGCTCCTACTTAAAGCCTTGAACCTTATCTGGTAGGATGATTTATTAAGTTCTTTTGAAGGCTCCCTGAGTCCAATGGCCGGGACTACATTTAATTTACAAATTGCCCTAATGGAAGATAGCACTTGAGCGATCTGGTTTTCAATCTCTTCTTTAATGGACCATTACTTTGGCCAGCAGTAACCTGAGCCAGTTATTACTAATAAAAAGCAACAGAAACATTTTACTGAAAACTTCAGTCAGCTGGATTATGCCTTAATTTAATTCACTGTGTAAGTATCGTTATTAAGAAAGCAATCTTGTGTTTAAATAATGAACTTGACAAATAGCAAGGTAAGTTGGAGACTGACTCAAAGTTCTATTGGTTTTTGCCTTGATCATCTCTTAGTCAGAATATTGGTTGGAGTAGCTTTCTACATATTTAAAAACCAGTAGCTTTCTGATGACAAAGCATTAGGTATTATAATATACTTGAAAGTGTACTTTTGCACTTGTTCTCCTGTGTGGTTAGGAACGAGTTTATTTCTTAGATTGTTCATAACTCAATTAAAACAGAAGAACTGGTCACACTGAACTAGGCATTTCACAGTTGCATTCTGGACAGGTCTGCTTCACCTCAGGTTTTGGGGAATTTCCATCTCTTTTTAAGTGTAACATTTTTCTCCTCCAAACAACAAAGATTGCAGGAAAAAAAAACCAACAGCTTTTCAGTGCAGTACCTCCAGTTAAAGCATGTGAAGTGGCAACAATTTACAGATTTTTACTATCTCAGTACTGTACAAATCAGGTGATCGTGGTGCTCCAGTTTGGCTGTGACTGTTTGGACTGATCAGCTCAATCTCTTCCATCAAAAACCAAGGCTTTATTTTTTTATCTTTGAAAAACCTCCCTGATCAGCTTAATTTAAAATTTAATGTTGTATAGGAAAATATACATATCAGTTCAATGTGACTGACTCTGATTTTATTTGATGATTTCAGATACACATTCCACACCAAATTTGAGTTTTAATATTTAAAGTAATGGAAATAATATTAATGTTAAAAATAATGTCGATAGGCTTCTTGTTTATGTCTTTCACATACTAAGCCTTATCTGTCTAGAAATTCAGTCAGGGTTCTGTTTCTGAGAACTTGTATGTGTTCAGGGGAAGCATTTCTTTTAGTAAAAAAGCCCCAAACAAATACAAAAACCCCGACAACAACCAACACCACTAAAACAAAAGTCCGTTTGAGAAAACCTGACTCTTTGGATCACAATAATGAGGATCAGATTCCTTCCTCAAGTGTTTGTTTTGGTCTGTTCCCTCCTGAAGGATTGCCCAAATGCAGCTGAAGGTAGAATGGAATATGAAACTTTATTGAGGGTGACAGGAGAAGAGTATCTGAAACCCTCTTTAAATTTTCTGGATTTTATTTTTCTTGTTACAAATGAAGAGCATTTTAAATGAAATATGTAAAAAAGAAACACAAAATAACAGATTTGAACATATTCTGTTTTTACCAGTGGCACTAATAAAAGCTCATCCACATATGTAAGAACTGCACTTGCGAAAATGTTTCTCTAAACTTGGACAGATGCCAGACAACAGAAAATCTGCAGCACAGCCTGTTTTCCAAAGGGTTTATTAACATGTTTCATAGAGGACTTCATTTAGAAAAGTGTTCATTTCCAAATTTCTTGAACATTTTCTATGGTCTTGGATAATTGGTCAAGCTTTTCCTTCAGAGGATGCTCTTTTCTTACAGTACTCCTCAGTATGGCTGTTGGTAAGAATGTCTTGACAGTTTTTCAGCCATGCATATTTCTGTGTTTCAGCTTTGGTTTTTGCATTCCTGATGCATTGTTCCGACTGGGAACAAATCATTACTACCATGGCAGTGCCTGTTGACTTCTGAGTGTGCTGGAAACTGATGCTGACTGTGGAGCCAGACAAAACCCAGCCAGTAGCCTGTGCTAAAATAACAGCGTTTTGGTCTTGCAGACTGTGGCTGCAGTCATTAATGAATTAATCTGCCTTGGGTAGATGCTGTGAATTTACCTGCAGCTCTTTGAAAAAGACAGTATTGGATGTTTGAGAAGAGTGTTTCTTTGAAGTTAAAACTTGCATGCACTGTTTTAGTGCAAGTTGCAGTACTTTTGTTCTTGTCTTTAGCCCCATGGCTGTGTATGTGATTCTGGTTTGTTGCTCTACACAGGCTGTATAGGATGTAAAGCCCATGATACTTCTTTTTAGCAGCAGCTTCATTGACTGTCCATGAACAAACCAGAGTATTCTGTACATGGTTGCATCATTTGGTGTGCTATTTGCAGTACACTGTGGGCTGAATATGCTGGCCAAGCAGCAATGAATACAACTAATGGTTATCAATGTGTGGCACATAGCACATTGACACAAATGTAAAATACAGACCTACCAGTAGATCCAAATACTCATCCTAAGCCTGCAGAGATGGTGCTTTTTTCCATGACAAGTATAATCTCTGATGTTTTAAAAGAAATGTAGGGCTATGTCTTCAGGCAAATGAGGACAGGAACTATGGTTAGAGGTCCAGAAAACATTATCAACAAGGAACAATGAATCTTTTGGTATTTTAATCTCACATGTGGTTTCCCAGCTGGGGCAGGACAGGAATAACAGAGCTTCACTAACAGCTTTTCAGTTTAGGTTTTTGCCAGTGATGCTGATGGAGAGAGGGAGGATAAGAAAAAACTGGAGTTGACTCAGAAAATGTGAGGAGACACTGAATAAGAGAGGCAGTAAAAGAGTTTACTCCAAAGAGAAAACCTGTGTGCATGATAAATACCCAGAAATCTGAAATGCTGCTGCAAATTGGGAAAACAATTTGTCATTTTCAAGTAGGGATGACATTAGAATTAATAGGCTTAAATTGCAATAAGGAAATTTTGATGCTGGTGGTAGGAAAAAATCTAGGAGTGGCTGACAGGTGAAAGGCTCAGTGGGACAGGGCAGTGCCCAGTGCATGAGCTCCTTTGGATCTGCAAGGAGAGAATTGAACCACACCAACCAGAATAATTTCATGCCACTGGCAGTTGGAGCCAGCCAACAAGCCCTGGCCTACCTGTCCAGATACAGTTTAAGGGCCAGGATTCCTGGGTTTAGTGATCTTATAGCATGAACTTTATCCCAGAGTACTCAATTTATATATCATGAATGCTGTCAGGTTGTTCTGTAACCACTGTGATGGACAGTTCAGCTCTTCTGAGACAGTCTGTGTTTTCTTCTACTTAAAAGTGATAAATCATCTAGAAAGAAACCACATCAATTTTTTCTTATTTATCTATGTTTAATTTGTTGAATTGCTTCTGGCACCCTGGAACATTTTCAGAACAAGACAGCTTTGTGTGCTACCAGAAGCTTCCTTTGGGCAGTGGCATAAAAGAACTCTTCTGTGAGGGTTCCACCTTTTCCAGTTTTGCCATTAAATATTCAAGTTATGTGGAGTAAAGATGACATTTTGCCACCTGTAAATTAGTGATAAGTGATGTGTTTAATATGGATTTTCTTGAATTGGTAACTAGTGTACTGTACACAATTATCTATAATTTCAGGAACTAGCAGAGGGCTTAACTTCCTCCAATGCAGAGGCTCAGGCTTGGTTCTGTTTCCCAGAAGCCCTTGGTGAGTCCAGCAGCCAGGGGTTACAGGTGCACATGCTCCTACAATTATTTGGAGCCACCGTTAGAGGTTATCCAATTTTCTCATAATATTTTTCTGCATGTCAACATAGCTCCACGTGGCAAACTTCATCCAGGTGTTTGAGAAATTCTGAGATGATCTGCAAGCTAGATTTTTCGGTTAAGAACTGCTTCCAGCTGACAGACATGCACTGTATGTTGTGAACTGACTTTGAGTGTTTCATGTAAATATTGGTCAGCTGAAAATATGGAGACATAGTTGCAAAGTAAACCAAGTCGTCACCTGCTCATACCCCGTTCCTAGAAGTTCAAGGCTAGGCTGGATGTATTCCTGAGCAACCTGAATGTAGTGGACGGCATCCCTGCCCATGGCAGGGGCTGGAATGAGATGATCTTAAAGGTCACTTCCAACCCAAACCATTTTGTGATTCTAAGATTCCGTCATAAGTCCTTAAAAAAATGGTGGCTTGTGCAGGTAGGAGCCCTGCAGTAGCAGACAGCCAATACCTCACAGTCAAGTGGTGCTGAAAGATCTCCAGCCCTGAGAATGTGACACTTTGCATGAGCACCAACACCCTGTTCAGTTAGGGCAGTGAGGCCAGCGAGGTTTCCAGAGCCTGACCCTTGGGGCACACAAGAGTCATATCGGATGCTGTTTCCAATACAATCACTTCTTCCTTAAGCCAGAGGTTTGGAATGGATAGAAATAGCTCTTTTCATCTGAAACATATATCTGAAGTCAGGAAATTGCCACAAACTTGCCACTTCTGCACTGTGGATCCAAGCCTTGAACCAGAATGGTGGGAAGCTGGTGATGTCTGGGGAGGAGCACAGTCCTTTACATGCATTCCCCAGCAAGGAACCAGGAGAGAATTTTATTGTTCTGCTCTGACTGAAGTTGTTCTGATTTATGTTTAACAAAAGCTTCAAAACTGTATTTCAGGTTTAGTTTGACAAAGTGAAAACCCACAGTGGCATAGTTTAATTTGGTTTGGGTCATAATCTACTTTTTGCAGTAATCAGTAGTGGAGACTTCAAAAAATGGGTATCAGAGATGTTCCAGCAGATGCTAAGCTGGCAGCAAGCCTGTGTGGGAACCGGGCTCATTGCTCTGATGGCCTGTTAGTGCAGTGCCAGCCTGTGCTGGGTGAACATGTCACCAGTTTGTCTTCAACTCATACTTTGCCACTTGTGTCCTTCAGTGCCCTTTTGACTCTCAAGCTCTCATAGAGAGTCCCAGAGCCAGCACTGGTTGTGGGAGAGCAAGAAGGAATCTCTGTGTCACAACACACTCCTGGTGCTGTATGAAAGGCATGAAATGGAATTGGCCACTGTGCTCAGCCTGGGGCCCGGGTCACAAGCTGTGTTCCTCACAGTGCTGAATACATTAAACCTCATTGATCCTAAAGCCACTGACAGGAACTATGAGCTTTGGTACTTTCAGTCTAGCAACATAGGAAAGCAAAACCTAAGAAAAATCTGAATTTACAGCCTTGCCTATGGGTGCTCTGCTCAGTGCTGAGCATGTTCTTCAAAGCTGGAGGAACTGGGGTCTGATAACCCACCAGCAACCCACGAGCCCCCTGTGACCCCTGCTAGTGTTACTTTAGTAAAACTGCATCAGAAATGCTTTGGGTGTGGATTGGTGGGAGGCTGCAAGGAAAAATTTCAAGCAGTATAAAGATTATTTACAAGATAAGACCCATTTGCTTAAATGCTCGTTTCTTGGATGCTTGACAGTAGCTGCTTTTAGAGAGGAAGTTCATTCTTGGAGATAACATTGTAAGTAGAACAGTCTTTAATGTCTGGTGTCTTTGTGGAAGGACTTTGTAATGGTATTCAAATAGTAGTATGTAGGATATTGTTATGAAGAGTGCAAACTAAGAGTGTTAATTTTAGCACTTGCAAATGCATCCGTTTACCTCTACATATGTACACATAAAGAATAAACTTTAAGCTTATTTCAGGTTCTGAAGGAAAGATTTTCTCTTGATCCAACGTATTATGTTTTTGCTGTCTTAAGATCTTCTATGCAGTTTTGCCCCTTAAATTTTTTTTTTTTAATTAGAGAGAAATAAAAACACACTAAAAAACAACCCCTCCCTCCAAAAAAAAAAAAACAGCTAAGGAAGCTGGCCAGTATAGGAGACTGGTATGGAAACTTACTTGGAGTATTTTTCCTACAAAAAAAAATTTCAAACAAGCTATGGAAATGAAGTGCAGATAGAACATAAAGAATGAGGAATTTAGTTCTCTGTAAGAATGTAGTCAGTGATACTGGTAAAATGAATGTCCTTCCCCGATTCTCTGGTTCCTTCCTTGTATTTCCTTTACCTTGTCAATCCAGTCTGTCAATGGCATACACCATGTGGATCAGGTTCGCAGTTGTATCTGATGGTGGGGTTGTCAATTCCCCATGGGAAGAGGGCCCCTGTCCCCTACACAGGCTACTACTTGATGACTTGCAAAATGGTGCATATTGCATGACACCTGCGAGGATACATAAATCAGTAATTCTGCGACTTTTGTCTATGATACAAGTATCTTCTGTCTATAGCACAAGGTATTTTTTCTGCTGTTACTGTTTGTAAGTAGTAACAAAGAACTGACTGTCAACTTACTGATCCCTTGGTATGCTGACACTAGGAGAGAGCCATTGCGAAGACCAAGTAAAAAAGCAAGTTTGTTTCCAAGTAGTAAAAAACATTTTTGGCAAACATTTCCGTTTTTCCAAAACTGTATGTCTTAGCAGAGTAAGATTTTCAGTTCAGTCTGGGTGGCCTTTTCCCACCCTATGTCTGTATGAATCTTCATGGTTTTGATACCAGCCCTCCTTCTGGCTGCATTACAGCCTTGTATCCAATTGCACAGCACATCATGATATATATATTTTTATATATGTAAATACATTGTAATGCATAGGATTTCCAGTGACCAGATGTAGATTAGCTTTTCTTCTGCGATGTAACACGTAAAAAACTCTGTTCCAAAATTAATGGGGATGACAGAATCTTAAGACAAAGAGATGAGAAATATCCCAAGGGTTTCTGCAGAGTGAACTTTCTGTGGAATAATGAAGCCTGTTTCAGGCATATATAGATACAATGAAAGAAAACAAACTTGAAAATGACTGGTTAGCTAGTCAAATTGCAGTAGTTTGTTTTTTTCCTTCTGTTTTGCTTTTAAAAAACACTGGAATTTCCTTTAGCCTGTTTTAGTTTAAAACTGTAAAAATTTTTGAAAAGTGTCAAATAAAGATACTTAATTTTTAAACTGAGTTTTGCTATTTTATATCACCCTTAAGTTTGAAACACTTTTTTTTATTGTTTGCTCCAGGATGTGATAAAATGTCTTTTGCAATTTAAAGATCACTGTGTACAGCTCCCACCATGAGCTGGATTCTACAAAAAATTCTTAAAACTTGCTCAATACCGGAAACATTGTTTGACATCGCCACATGATCTGCACAAATAATCTCTTTCCCTGGCTTTTGTTACCCTCACAGAATCCCAGAATTGTTTGGGTTGTAAGGGACCTTAAAGCCCATCCAGTGCCACCCCCTGCCATAGCAGGGACACTTTCCACTGTCCCATGTTGCTCCAAGCCCCATCCAGCCTGGCCTTGCACACTCCCAGGGATCCAGGGGCAGCCACAGCTGCTCTGGGCACCCTGTGCCAGGGCCTCCTCAGCCATTTAAAGTCGTGTGATCAGTTGTATGGATAAATAGGGTTTGACTACTCTGTTGCATGTTGAAGTGTTGTTGCTTGGGAATGGAATTGTTCACTACCAGTCCCTTTTTCTAAAAAATGCATAATATCTCCTGAATTACAAGGCAAATCACGGGTATATCCAGGAAAGGTACAAACTGACAACAGGTACAATTCTACCCTGTGTTTCTGCTTAGTATGTCCTGCATTTCGCTTTTAATTACACAATACAGCTGAGAAGAGGGAAATTGAGAAATTGAGATATCTGACTCTAAAAAGCAACAAAAACAACCAAACAAAAAACCCACACACACACACAAAAATCCAACCCACTAAAAAACTAGCTGCATCAAGACAGCCTGGGCTGTCACTGGGGAACCAAGAGACAGCTGCTTCTTTTCAGAAAAGGCAGGTTCAAAACCAGAAAGACTGGGTTAATTTTAAGTAGAAGATAGTAAATATTAAGATGCAATCTGGCCACAAAGCTCATCCTAAAGTATTGTAAACCTCATATTATTTGAAGCAGTACCTGGTGTTCTAGATTTAGACATACATCTGCATGCTGGAACAGAATCAGCTTAATGAACAAATTGTGTGACCTTTATATTCCTGTATCCTGTATCTGTTGAATAGACAAGGATAGAGCATTTGTTTGGGGTTTTGTGGGCTTGGGTTGGTTTGTGGGGAGGTTGTTGCTTCTCTCTTTTTTTTTTTTTTTTTTTCAGGGGGNNTTTTCAGGGGGATGTTTGGTTTTGTTGGGTTTTTTTTTGGTAAGAAGCCCATACTGTAGGTCTTGACACAAAGTAATGCTCTAATGGGAAATGCACCATCCAAACAGGAGCAGGAGCTGTTGACTGAACTGCTGAACACTTGTGGTGGAGCCCACAATTCTCGTCGAAGTGCCACAGGTGCAGATCCATCAGTAGTGAAGATCTTGACATTCCAAGCCCCTCTTGACTACGTGATGCATTTGCTACAGATCTGTCCTACGTGAGCATTTCTGCATCTGCAGGGACAGTTTGTGTGGACTATTCACAAGCATCTTATCTCTGTAGTCTTGTTCAGTTTTGCAGCAAAACCCCTCAGGCAGCTCTGGAAGGAAGGGCTGAATTCTCCACATTCTCCACCCAGGATGATAGCTCAGTTAATTACAGGGATTGCTCTATGCACAGGTGCTGCCTGAAGGTCGGCTTCAGGGCACGCTGAAATTCCCACCTGGAGAGTGCCTGTGCCAACTGCTGAAATACGTTTTTGCGAATACATCCAGTCAATTACCAAATTTCAAATCAGCTCATTGCCTGACTTGTGCAGGTGATTAACTGGAGAGTTCTTGAACCACCTGGGGACCCTAGGACCTGGCTACGCTGCAAATCCATCCTATTATTCTTCTTGTGGGAACTTTAACGACGCATAGAGAGTGTTGTGATTTCTGTTTTTTTCTGTTTAAATACAATTCCCATATTCACAGTTTCTCAGTCTCACCTTCAAGACAGATTTGATTCTCTAGATCACTCCTGCATACTGCTCTCAGTTAGAAGAGTTCCTTGGAAAGAGTTGCAGCTTTCAGAAGCGTGTGCTCTGTCTCCAGTGGCTCCTAGGAATCACCCTGCTCCCAACAGATGCTCCCGAGCAAGTTATGTTAGAGTCAGGTATGTCTGCATCCTCTGCAATGCACAGCCAGGCAGCCCAGCCATTCAAATGTTCCATGTTTTCCTCTGTGTGGGGCAGGGAAAGGCCTCTTTTTTGTATGGAGGGTTACAAGGAAGCACTACCCGAGCAGCAAGAGTTGGCCTGCTGCCCCTTCCTAGATCAGTCTGCTTTGCAGCAATATAGAGAGAGAACATTCAGGAGCTTCATGGACTCTGGTATGGGGATTCCAGGGGAAGAATTTTTAAGTCTTCTTGTGCTTGAGGAGGTTTCTTTTGCCCTGTCAGCTCTACTCTGTTACATTATTAAAATCTTGTCAGCCACAGTAAGGAGCTCTTTAAAGCTGGCAAAAAGATCCACAACACCTACTATACAGTGATTAGGGCAATAATCCTATTCACAGAATCCCATAATTGTTTGAGTTGGGAGGGACCTCAAAGCACATCTTGTTCCAGTCCCTGCCATAGGTGGAGACACCTTCCACTAAACCAGGGTGCTCCAAACCCCATCCAACCTGGCCTTGGACACTCCCAGGGATCCAGGGGCAGCCACAGCTGCTCTGGGCACCCTGTGCCAGGGCCTCCCCACCCTCCCAGGGAACAATTCCTTCCCCATATCCCATCCAGCCCTGCCCTCTGGCAGTGGAAGCCATTCCCTGTGTCCTGTCCCTCCATCCCTTGTCCCCAGTCCCTCTCCAGCTCTCCTGGAGCACCTTTAGGCCCTGCAAGGGGCTCTCAGCTCTCCCTGGAGCCTTTTCTTCTCCAGGTGAGCACCCCCAGCTCTCCCAGTCTGGCCCCAGAGCAGAGGGGCTCCAACCTTTGGAGCATCTCCTTTGGACATGCTGCAACAGGTCCATGTCCTTACTGATGCTGGGGACTCCACAGGCAGATTTAGTGCTCCAGGTGAGGTATTTCAAGTGAGAAATTAATTCCAAATTACCTCCAGAAGTCCAAATGAAGAGTATATTTATTCTGCGTCTGTATCCCCTGGATGAGGATAGAGAAAGGGCATTACTCTGTGGCCATTACAGGGCTGTTCAATGGTTGCGTACTCTCAAAACAATTCCATCAAAGCTCAAGCAATTTCCACTAATAAGAAGTTAGTGAGTCACTCAATATTCTAAGCGATATTTCCATAGGGAAATAAAAGAGAGAGGGAAACTCTAGCCACATAACCATTGGTTTTGTATATTTATAAATATGAATAGTGCAGAATTTAATTTTATGAAAAAAAAATTCGTCTCAAATGTCTCTCATAAAGTTATCTATGAGTATTATTTTTTTCTATTCCTATGTTCTCTTATATCTTAATTGGTTTATCACTATGAAATCAAGATTTAAATTTTAATTAAATCAACCAATACTTTTTTCCCTTCAAGAATGAGAAATGTCTCTTCCCAGTGCAGAAGAAGAAATGAAACAAGGAAATCTGCACTTAAAATGTCTTTTGGAGGTGGTGCTGCCAAGTGTGTGATGTATGTCTTGATATGTCAGGATGGGGGTCTCATGATAAAAAGCTCTTCATTTCTAAACAGTTTTCATAAGCTGGTTTCTATTCCCATTCCATTTCTTAGTAGTGGTACCACAGGGAAAGAACCAGGAGACACAACCATTAAACCTCACGTTCATTTTTTCCATGCCCTCAATAAAAGGATCTTTTTAGGAAGCAGAAGTGAATGGTCTTTGAAATCCTTTCATGTAAACTTCTCCTCATGGTGTTGTTTGCAACTAGAAATTTTCTTGACCATGGAAATAATTCCATATTCCATGCACAGCATTTTCCAGCATTCCAACATGAAATCTAGCAAGCCAGCTAAATACTGTAAAAGACATTTAAATCCTTCTGGTGCACCACAATGTTTTCCTGATTGTTATATTAAATTTTGAGTATTATATTGCTTTAGTGTAGTGTTCATTTCATCTGCACAGTGTGACCACGTGTGCAGCAAACATAAGAGACAAGGTAGTCCCAACTGCCCCTGTGAGTTTGGTTGCCAGAGACCGCATCTATAGTGACTTGTCTTCTCACTTAACTTTGATGTGTTTGTTCCCAGCCCCCTCAGCAGGACCGCAGAAACTGCTGCTAGTAATTTTTTACTTATTTGCCCACTGATAGATTTTGTTGGTTTCTTCTTTTATTGCAGCCCTCCTCTCCTTATTACTTTTGGGCTTCGATTATGCAGTTTTCCATCTCCATTCACACAAAGATACATGCAGATCCTCTTTATCCAATGAACTATTAGAAGGATGTCAATCTCTCACTCAGCTCTTCCACAGGGATGTACAGGCTGTCTGAAAGGACAGGAGCTGCTTGTGGTGTTTATTGGCTCACGACCAAACATGTTCAGATTCAGAGATTGCAGCATTTTTCTGATTATTAGCTTGGTGCTAATAAGACCAAGGTTCTGGATTTGGTCCTCATATGGGCCATTCACTTAAGAGTTGGACTAGACGATCCTTCTGGGTCCCTTCCAACTCAGACCAGTCTGTGATTCTGTAACCAGCAAAGTCTTTATTATTGATGCTCAGCAGGAAACCTAAAACAGATTTCAGCCATTGTTGCTCAGTCTGGAGAGATCCATGGGACAGCAGATGCTAGGAATGAAAGGATACACTCTAAACAAAACCAACTTTAGAGAAATCTCTATGATAATTTTATCATTTTAGAATCCTATGTTCTTTCATTCCTTTACCATCAGACACATGAACTGCTGACATTTGCTGTTAATGCTGAAGCTACTTAGTATTATAGATGGGTAATGCGATGGTTGGCTCTCACAATTAAGGGATGAATATTACGTGTATGTTAAGAGAAGTTTTATTGATGTGTAGTTACGTTACTGTGATTTGCTCTCCTCATAGTCCCCTTTCCCCTCCCTCTTGTGCTGTTGCCACTGGATGCCCTTGGTAGCCAGGGTGCTTGGGATGGCAACACCTCCAATCAAGGTACAAGAAGAGTCTCCAGCAATGCACTGTGAAGAAGAGTTGAGTGGCAGATTTGGGGAGGGGCCAGGGTTACCTGATGCAACGCCAGGGGTATGAAAGGTGGAGCAGCCATTTTGTAGACAAGCATGTGGCAGAGGGTGATATGCTCCCAGTGCCACGTCTCTTTCCTCATTCAGTCCTTTGCTGTATTGGTTAGGATTTAATAAACCTTTGAAAATTTTAAAGTGAGAGTTGTTTCGCACATTAGCGACATATGTCACAATTGGATGAGAGGTAACTGTGTCAAGCAGCAGGCCAAAATTCAGACTAAAGCAAAACAAGTTCTCAGATTTTCCTGTATTTTTTTGTCTTTTCAAGATGGCAGAAGGGTCACTTGTGGGCTTAAATAAGAACTTCAGCACAAGGAACTCTGTCTAGTTTTGGCCTCTGCTGTGGATGTGTGATATTGGATAAACCCTGCCCAATCCTGTGCAGCAGTTAGGCTGTTCTAACACAGAGATTGTCAGGATGATAAATACAGGATGAACAGGAAGGGCTATGGATGTCTGACTCAGGAAATTAGTAGGGTTTTTTTGGGAATACTCCCTTTACAGTTTCTGTGTGCATGGGCCAGTGCTGGTTAACAGATCATCCCCATGGCTTCAGTATGGGGGCTGCCAAGTTCTGGTGATGGGGGAAATTCAGTGCTGCGGGTATGAACCACCGCATTCCAGGCAGCTATTTTCCATTATGTCCTGCTGCTGGAGGGGATGGGAGTTGTGCAGCGGACTGCAGGAATGTCTCGTGACTGGGGAGAGGCAGGAGCTGGGGCATCACTGGTCCAATTCCCAACGCAGGCAGCTAGGGAGTGGGCCGGGGGGGCTAGGGGCTGGGGGTGGAAATTGCTTAATTCCAAAGCTCAGTGAAAGCAACAAACCAGCTCTTCAGGCTGAGCCGTTCCCGTCTCTCAGCCTGTGCCTTTAAGCTCCCCGCGAGCTCCGCCAGTGCCTCTCACCGCCCCCCCGGCGCCCGCGGGCCCGGCCGGCTGAGCTGCCGGGACAGCACCTGGCATCGACGGGAAAAGCAAAGCAGGTGAGTCCCTGCTCCTTCTTAGGAGCCCTTTTTACTTCCTTCAGTGTGCCGGGCTTTCTTGGCTCGGATGGCAAGAGAAAATCCCGCACCTTTCCCGACAGGGGCACCCAGCCCGGGACGCTCCTCGTCCCTCGGTCCCACCGCCCATCCCTCCTGCTTGCCTGTGTTCGCACAGCCCTCCTCCTCTTCTTCCTCCTCCTCCTCCTCCTCCTCCTCCTCCTCCTGCTCCTGCTCCTGCTCCTGCCCTTTTTTCACTTCCTTCTGTTCTTCTTTCTTGCTTGTCCATCAGGGTCAGAAAGGTTTGCCGCCTGCACCTGCAGATTTTCTGGCAAGCTGGAGTTTGAAACTGCTTCTCCACACTGGATTTTTCCCCATGCTTGGGGAAATCCCTCGTGCTTTGCTGGCTCTGAGGAAACGGCCTGTTTCTGAATTTATTGCCTGTGGGGAAAACAGCTCAACTTACCTTTTATTGAAAGTAATAGATGGAAAAAACTTCTGTGCTTCCTTTTAGTTACTGATGGCTAAGTAGTTTGCCTTATGCAATGCTGGATTGCTTTTTAGCGCTTTTTGATTCCATGTAACTCTAACATGATTCAGCGGAGGTTGGGAGCACTTTGCAGGAACGGGTGGGTGGTGCTGGACCAAAGGAACCTACTGGCTACAGAAAGGGGCTCCCCATCGAATGTCTGTGCAAGTTTGACCTTTCTGCCAGTCATGCCCTGCAGTTGTATTTCTGTAGCACATTTCATCTTTTGCCTGTTAACCAGTGTGTGTTCAACCATAACATGTGGGACCTAATGGATGGGCCTTGGTCAAAAAAGTGACCTCCAGACTCTCTTTTCTGAAAGTACTGGTTAAGAGAAACATCTTACTTTCTTAAACACTTTGGAAACCAAATGCAGAGGATGGTTGAAAACTATAACAAATTAGGAAACATTCTAGAAAGAAAGCTCAGGGTACTTAATGGAAAACAAAAAGTGCAACTTTGACAATAATGCAGACCTAAATGCTGAAAAAAGCAATATTATCAATGTAGAAATACAAGAGCGAAACAGCCATAGCAGTGAGTAGCTTCAACATAGGCATGGGAGAAACTCTTATAAACAACCTCTGTGGGCTTGAAATAGCTCCATCATTTGAGCTTAAATAAATGATTCTATAGCTGGATGGTTCTTTGTTCCCATGGTTCAAGGGAAGGGCTTCAGAGTTACTGCTTCTCACTCGTGTTCCAGCCCTGAGGCCGCCTTGCAAAGAGCTCCGGCACAGCCCCTTATCCTGCCTGAGGGATACACCACCTCAGCGAGGTGTCAAACAAGGCGACACCACCCAGTGCAGGACCGAGCAGTCCGTGTGTGCCAGGGGCTGTCTCCTCGGGCTGGCCAAAGCTGTGCATGGGCACACAGCTGCAGCGCTGCAGTTCAGCCTGTGGCACTGTCCCGTATCCACACACAGAGAGTTTCACCCTGGGCCTCTCATTGCCTCAGGAGCTGTGAGTTCACTGCTTGACTGATACCTTTCATCGCTGGCTGGTTTCTCTGTGTGATTTTTTCCTTTGAGGGAGCATGCATTGCAGGTAACTGATTCAGGGTAGCTTGGGGGTTTTGTATCCATGAACACTAATGCCTACCTGACAATCTGTAATAACAGCTGAAGCCAGGTAAAAATGTAATTTACACATTGCTTCTAATGTTTGTAAGCTGGTAAGAAAGAATAAAATGTGATTATTTTAAGCAAAAATATTATTATTATAAAAATATTATGTTATTATTATTAAGCAAAATGAAGACCTCTACTTTAGCCTCTGTTCCTTCAAGAACCTCTGGTCCCAGTATGTCCATCAGCTTCACTGGGACCAAGATTTCTCCCACACCCTCTGCACTGGGCCAGGAACTGTTCAAGGGAGGCAAGTGAATGTCAGTGAAAGAAATGCCATGAGTTAAGCATGTGAGTTTTTCTTGGCCATTCATGAGCTGAAAAGTATCAAATTATATAGTGCTCCTATTGTGGAAAGTAACCAGACAAACATGGACTGCCTGGCGTACGGAATACTCCCTGTGCGTATTCACTATTTACTATCTCTACTGAGTTTTCAAGCCAGCACAGTTAGGGGGATGAGGGGGGCAAGGTTGCCTTTATTGTGCAATCCATGGCTACAAGTTTAAGAAGTAATTGCAGGTACAAATCTGCCCAATACTTTGTTACTACAGAAAGAAAGCTCAGGGCTGAGTGTCTCGAAGGTGGAAGTGATGTTAGAGCCTTTGTTACCCGTGATAATACGAGCACTGGGGAGCTCAGCTTGTCTGTCATGCCCCAGCTGAGACTGCTGAGCTGGCAGGAAGGGAGAGGATCTTCTTACTTGTAAATTGAGAGACATTTGTAGACCAAGAGGGACAATAAACAAGGCCAGCACAGTGTCATTTGGCTTGCTGGGAGCAGAACTACAGCTGAACCAGATGCATCTCCAGGATGAGTGAGCAGGGACTCAGGATCCTCACTGGTCTGGGTGGCAGGGACTTTCATATTTGCTCACTTGCAGGCTTTCGTGATCTGGGAGCTTGCAGTGTCTTTTCACTCAAGTGAGCTTCTCATTCACCTTAATAACAAGAGGTGTCCTCAGCTGAATCTGCATTCTCTTAGGTGACAAGAGTTTCTTTCTGCTTGAAAGTAGGGTTTAGCCTTTTAAATGCAGCACAACTGCTTCTAAATGGTAACCTACAGAGAAATGGGGACATGGACATGCTCTATACATCCATTACAGAAGCTGGAGATGGGTTAAAGCAAAAGGAATAGTGACACAGTGTTGGTTGGTCCAGGTGACCAGTGTTGTAGTAGATGAAGCTCATGTCACACAAAACAAAAGACCATGTAGCCAAACCTGTGTCTGCTGGTCATGTGAAGATTTACCTTTGATGCTGAGTTCTGCCTGTTCTATCTGTTTGACCAGCTGCTGCTGTCTCTGCATAGGCTTTTTTTTCATGACATACGATCATCTCATCAGAAGGTTTAAGGGGAAATATGTAGGCTCACCAGGAAGCAACAGTGTGGGATAAATTCCCACACTCCCTTCTGTGGAGCCTCGCTGAGAGAGAATGAACCATAAAGAGGAACTGGCAAACAGTTCTTGGCCTCTCCATGCTGACATGTCCTCGCACCGCACCACCACCCAATAGATACCACCGGTTATAGATCCACTCCCCCATGAAAGTATTCTACCCTTCTCAGTAGCTGTTGCCACAAGTTCTGAGCTTCATTTCAATACAACTAAATTCCCAACTGTAAGGAAAAAATCACTAGGCTTGACCCCATTTTAACAGAAATATTTGAGGTTGGCTGTTCCCACCACCTTGATCTGCTAGCAGATCTGTTTGCACACCCACATCTCTTATCTCCTGTGATCATGCTTCTCATTTCACTTACAGCAAATAAGCAACTTTACAGGCTCATAGTTTGGTGACATGACATAGATATATCACCAAAGGTTTGTTGTTTTGGTGGCTGTGATTTTGGATGATGAACCTACCAAGTGAGGCATATTGGAGTCTGCTTTCTGATTTTGGGCTACCTCCTTCTGGAGAAATATTCTGCTTCTGCTGTATTCACCCTCTGAAGTGCCACAAGTCTTATCTTCGTGATAAAATCAATAGTCCTTCACTTGCCTTTGGCCACAGGCAAATTACTTGCTGAGGCTGCAGGAAGATTTGCTGCTGAGCTTGTAGTCTGCCTTGAGCAAGTGGCATGTTTTTCATACCTGTACCATGATTTTGCAAAGGCTCTGTCTGGGTGAGGATTTACAGGTCACAATGAGACAGTTTTACAACCTCGGTGTCTGAAGGCTCAGTAGACACTGTATTGCTTTGCTAAGAGCCACACTACCCTGTTATGGGATGAAGCAAATTAACTCTTGGTTATTCAAATGGTTGCAGCATATTGGCTGTCCTTTATCATCACAGTGTGGGAGAAACCAAGAATATGGAAATGCAGCACAAAGACCCCAAAGCAGCCCAGACTCACTGTCAGGGGTGTTGTGTGGGGGTGGGGGAGTGGTTTTCTTGCATTGTCCCTTGGGGGACATCAGAGTTTCCTTGCATTTGTTATCTGTAAATGAAGCTGACTTTTGAAAACATGGGTACCACTGTTTCTTTCCTGTCTTTCCTTCTGGACACCTCAGCTTGTGTCCCTGTGGTCAAAGGCTGCTGGTAGGGGCTGGCAGACTGAGAATGGGAGAAGCTGGAGAGGAGCAGGAGGAAGCAGTGCATTGCAAGACAGGAGTGTAAACATTCTTGTTCTGAAGGGAGACAGACTGGAGAAGGCTACGAAGGCAGAAGAAAAGGCCTCAGGAGATGAAAACATGAAGGGGAAGACAAGGTGAGGTGAAGGAAGACAAGTACCAAGCAGTAGAAGAAAGAAGGCCAGGCTATGCGCAGGTGAATGAAGAAGACCAGCCTTTTTGCGGGGCAGCCACCAGCACAGTATTGAGAGGTCACCACTGTGCTTCAGAGTCAGGAGCTAGGGCATTTTGTAAGAGGACAGTTTCTACCTAAAAACAGGAACCAGCACAATTTGTGCTGGAGACTGAGCCAGTCCTGCAGGTGTGTATGGCATGGGATCACCTGAGCTGGAGAGACATCTGCCACAGTGAGCTGTGGCTGGTGCACAGACAAACAACCAGGGTGCCTCTCTTGTGGCCTTGCCTTGTCCCTCTGCTGCTCCTGCAGGTGATATTCCCGCAACACACTGCACATGCATGTTCTCGCACACACACACATGAGATCACACAAACAAGATCACACACACACGTGAGATCACACACGTGTGACATCACACACACGTGAGATCACACACACACATGAGATCACAGACACATGAGATCACACACACACATACTTGCTACTTGTGTTTTTTGATGTGAAGCGTGGGTGTTAGTGACAGTTTGGCTAATTGGGTAAAGCAATATTTTTACCATATCACTTTATATTGTACAATTTCCCTACTTGAACCAGCTGAGAAATAAAATCCATCCTCCAAGGAAATCCTGTGGAATGACTCAAGGCTGCCCTAGAGCAAAATTCAGACTTCTGTGGAGGAAACAAACCCTGGGCTGCCAAGCAGCAAGAGAGCAGGGGTGGTGGCCACCTTCCAGCACCTTGGCAGATCCTCAGGGACAACCAGAGATGGTGACAGTCGGGAGGACAGCTCTTGTTGACTCTGTGCTGCACAGGAGACATGCCTTCTCTGCTAAAATGTAACAGTGAGAAGACACCCCACTGGTGTGGGGACTCTCTTAGGTCAGAGTTCCCCCCGACTCTCTCTCAGGGGCATTGTATTTTATAACCACTCACAATTTCTATTTTGCTCTTGCAAAATGGGCTTTCCATTTACATGTCGTTTTAATTCTTTTTTAACTCACACCACTGACACCAAAAGAAAATAATCTTTCCGTATGCTAAAAGGGAGACCAAAGACAAGTTTTGATTATTTTGGGAAGTAGAAAGGTTCCCTCTCTCTAAATAGTCTATTATTTCCAGTTAAAATGCCTCTGCAATCACTAATACGCACTTCTTTCTACGGTTCCAAGTACCTTTTATTGTAGTATGACTTTTACATGCAACTAAGATTATATTGTCAAAAAAACAATAAGCCAGGGCCAATTTTGTCTGCAACGTTTATTTTTTTCTCAGATGCATTTGTCCTACCTTTGAGGTCTATTGAATCCACTGTTGCACTGGTCAGCACACCTGAACTAGATTTCTGAGTGCCCACATTCAGCACACTGCAAGAGGGACAGTGACTCCAAAACCTACCAAAAGGGGGAAGGAGAGATTCCTCATCTGTATGTATTCAGGCCACAAGGACCATTGGAAATAAGGTTCCCTACTTGTCTCCCCTTAGCCAGAGCTGAATTGTCAAACAGAGATATTGTTAGCAGAACCCAGGGGCCACAGTGCCAATCTGTGCCAGGCTCAGTTACAGCTGAAAAAGAATATTTGGATGTCTGCTAGAAAAAAAGAGGCATCTTGGACAGACTCTCCCTTCCACTCCCCTTTCTCTCTGTCTGTTGCCTCACAAAGAAGTGACCTTCTAAAATCTCTTATCTGGAACCTTCGGTTTAAAGAGCTGCTGACGCCTCTTGGAAAACACTGAAAAGCTCTTCTGAAACAGGGAGCTGCTTCTCCCTGTGTCCCTTTTCTCTCCTTTTCCTTTCATTGCTGGATGCATTTACATTAGAAAAGGCTGTTGCTCTGCAGCTTCTCTGAAGTCACAGCCTGATTTACAGCAGTAGGGAATCACTGCTGTGGCAGCCCAACCTCTCACGGCACTGCCTGAGTGGAAACCAAGTGACCAGGTGAGATGTCCCTCAGCAGGACAGACTTTGGAACTGAGGAAGGAAGAGCTGTGTGGGTTTTATACTCTTGATGCTGTCGATATTAACACAGAGTAAGTTTGAGAGGTGATTGTGCCTTGCCAAGGCTTTTCTGGTGTCTCCTGTAAACCTGGGACTCCCAACAGTTAGAGGTTGAGTACTCAATCTGAAGTTGAAGAGCTCTGGACCCTTGGCCAAACAGATTTGACTCCTGTGGATTTCCACTCTGACCACACAAATTGTCTGAGACAGCTTCAGCCTGCCACTTTGAACAGAAGGATTGTGTGTCCTTTCTGCCTGTGCGTGAGAAATATTAATACAGTAATTGAATACATTTTAGGACCCCAGGTAATCAGTGCCCCTCCTTGTCTCATCAGGCTTGTTGCAGATACTAACTTATCTGAATGATGTAATGACTATGAATATTACAGTCTGGTTTAATTCCTAGTGATACCCAATTGTTGATGATGTGCAAATAAAGGCCAAATATACTCTGGCTTGTACTAGCAAGCCTGCAGAGAAAAAAAAAAAAAAACAACAAAACAAGACAGATATTCTTTCTGTTTTTGGCATTTTTGAATTCACACTTGGAGCACCATATCCCATCTGAGCATCTTCAGTGCATGAAAAGCATTGACAACTGAAACCAGTCTAGCAAAGGCCACGAAAAGGTGGAGGCAGGAAAGGTGACATGAAGGGGCTTTGCTTCTGGTGCAGGACCACTTGAGGTAAAATACTGGAAGCACCAGTGCCAGTGCTGGCCACAGGGAAGGAGAATCTCCTCCCATCAGGGTAGCAGCAAAGCTGTAATCAAAGGACATATTGATTGCTCTGCATTACTAGGCATTGGGAGCTCTCAGCTAAATGCTGTAGTGGGCTTTGCCACTCACTGTGATTTTATAATTCCTCCAGAATTCCTGCAAAAAATGTGGAATAGCATTGGGCTAGATGAAACCTCATGCTGGAATCTGCCTCATAAACAACTACAGGGTGAAGTTTATTACCTAGAGAGTTTTAATCCACATAACATGCACCTTGGGGATATAAGTAGCCTAATGCCAAGACTTCCATAGCCAGGTCAGAATGGTCCATCAGGAACAGACAATGATTTCTGAAGTATTCAGTGCCAATTAGGTCTGGTCCATTCACAATCCAGAGTCCCAGGCAGGTCTCTCTCCACAGCTGTCTTTTCAGACAGAAGTTTCATGTTTAAGGATGTCACTGCAGTATAGTCATGTTTGCAGACCTGTAAGATTACTCTGAGATAAATGCTGAACTTTACAGTTCAACTGTTCTGCCTGTTACTAAGCTCCATGACTCCTGAGCAGCACCAAAGCATCCCCTAGTGACACTTGCTGGGTTTAGGATCATTATGAGGGGTGATGTCTAAGGCAGAAGGAGCAAGCCAAGATGTCAAGTCCCTTGCCATTTGGCCCTTGCTAAGAGCTGAGGTACCTGTTCACCCTGGCACTGTGGGCAGTAGGACCAGGAAACCCTGCTGCTAAGCAGACCTGGGTTACTGCCTGTTGAAGAGCAGGTACAGGGTGCTGCCAAGTAGGTTCTGTGCTGCTGGGACACTGGCTCAGGATTCATCCAGAGCCTGTGGAGAACATGGAGATGGAGGCATCAGACTGGTTCATGCTCACACTGGCCATGGCCACTGTGAGCACAAACACAATGAGCACCACTAGTCAGTGGTGGCCTCCTAGGAAGACAGAGAAGGGGAACCAGGCAGGGAGGAGCCGCTATGGTTTATGAGTTCAGGTCCTACAACTTGAATCTCCTGACTGCAGCCTAAGGAACATTCAGGGGACACTTCTTGTGGCAATGCATTGTTCGGAGCTCCTGGGGTAACCTTAGCTGGCATGACGAATTTCATCCCAGTCTTATCATTTTCCTCCTTTTTAATTACAGAGCCCATCCGTAGAGCTGCTCAGAAAGCATGGACCAGATAAAGCCAGAGCAAGGCACCCAGAGAAGGAGACTGGGGCCCTGCTGCTGGAAGGTGACCGTTGCTGCTGTGGTGGGCAGTGCAGCAGCCCTCTGCCTGGGGATCCTGCTGGGTGAGTCTGCAGCCAGGTACATTCTTTCAGTCGATCAGCTCCAAAAGAGAAGTGGTCTGCACTGCAAAAATCCTCAAAATCCTCCTACTGAGGACAAAATGCAGACACCTTTCTGCACAATGAACAAAAACTGCAAGAGCAGTTGTTAGCTCATATTCCCAATATGTGATTTTGGAGCACTTTATCTTCAGTGTCTCATGGTACATATGCTCTATTCCTTTCCTGCTTGACCAATCTGATGTCCTTCTATGACAAGATGACCTGCCTAATGAATGAGGGAGAGGGTCTGAATCTGGTCTACCTCAACTTCAGTAAAGCCTTTGACATCATTTCCCATAAACATTTTCTTGGAGAAACTGGCTGCTTATGGCTTGGATGGGTGTGCTCTGGGTAAAAACCAGCTAGATGACCAGGCCCAGAGAGTGGTTGTGAATGGAGTCATATCCAGCTGGATACTGGTGACCAGTGGTGTTCCTCAGGGCCACTTTGAGGCCAGCTCTGTTTAATATCTTTATCAATGGTCTGGATGAGGGGATTGAGGGCACCCTCAGTCAGTTCACAGACAACTCAAGCTGGGTGGGATGTTGATCTGCTGAAGCAATAGTGTGGCCATCAGGACCAGGGCAGTGACTTCCCCCCTGTGCTGGGCACTGCTGAGGCCCCACCTCAAATTCAGGGTTCAATTTTAGGCCCCTCATGACAAGAAAGACATTGAGGGGCTGGAGCATGTCCAGAGAAAGGAACAGAGCTGAGGAAGGGGCTGAAGCACCAGAAGCAACTGAGGGAGCTGGAGGGGCTCAGCCTGGAGAAAAGGAGGCTCAGGGGGGCCCTTGACCACAACTCCCTGACAGGAGGGGACAGCCAGGGGGGTCGGGCTCCTCAGGGCGCAGGGACAGGAAAGACGAAAAGGCCTCAAGGTGGCCCAGGGGAGTTTAAGATTGGATATTGGGAAAATTTCTTCACTGAAAGGGCTGTCCAGCCCTGGCACAGGTTGCCCAGAGCAGTAGTGGAATCCCCATCCCTGCAGTGATTTAAGAAACGTAGATGTGGCATTAGGGGACATGGGTTAGTGGTGGCCTTGGCAGTGCTGGTGGAATGATTGGACTCGATGATCTCAGAGGTCTTTTCCAACCTAAACAATTCCATGATTCTATGATTCTGTCCTGTAATCTCTCTCTGTGACTTTAAAATTTCTTGTCACTGTACCTTGCTGCCTCTGCTATTTCCTATCTCGACCCCTTGCAGCCACTGAGCACTGCCTGTTTTACTGTCCCACTCCAGAGCATGACCACCATCTCATTCCCTCTTCCACCTCCCTCCTGTTGCTTCTGCTGCCCCATGGCCAGATGCCACCTCAGGCCAGCACCCCGGTGAGGACCCCAGTGTAACATGACTGACAGGTCCCACCTTTACAGTCACAGTTTCTGAGCTGGCTTCAGGACCCAGCAGAGCTTTCCCGAGGCTGTTCCTGTAAGGATAGGGCCAATCTTAGCTTGCCAGGCTGTACCCATCTGTTAATGAATTTCTGTCTCAAGCTCGACAAAAATCCACTATTTTGAAGTTCAAACAAGTTCAGTGCAAAATGCTATTACTGCACATGTGCTGGGTATCCCAGTCTGGTTGTAGGGCACCCCTGAGGCAGCTGGGCTGGTCAGGGACAGTCAAGCTGCTGAAAACAGGGGGTTTGAACGACATGATGATATCCATGTTGCAAAGCCATGAGGAAAGCTGCCTGCCTCTGACAGACACCTTCCCTTTCTGGCAGCCTGCCATTCCATGGGAGAGGCCAGCTTTGAGCACACAGTGGAGCTGCAAGGAATCACATTCAACAGCAGCTTACAGATGGAGAACTCGGACTACTACAGGCTGCTGACACCTGCTCTTGAGAGGCTGGTGAGTTAATCTGGGCCTTCTGGAAAAACACTTGTGAAATACTGTGGTGTTAGCACCAGCAGAATCTGAATGCCAAGGGCAGGAGGAGAACTAGGACTTCTTACACATCAGCAGGGTACACTATGGGGCTGAACTGTACTTCAAGAGGCCCTGTCAGGGCCCTGAGAGATATTCATGGAGTGGGAAATGTGTGTTCAGGCCTATTCCTTGCAAACGAGATAAGGCATAAAAAAGAATGTACATCTACCTCATGTCCTAAAAGTCAGAGTGGGAAAAAGGTTACATATGAGCTGGACATTGGTGCTTCTGCTTACAGAGACAAGAGACCATGCATCAACAGCTCCACATTCCAGCAAAATCCCAGGCATCTATTCCCACCTCCTTGGGATCCAGTAAGTGTGTCACCATCACTCTTTGTTTTGCAGTTTCTGTCCAGTCTCCAAGACTCCCAGCTGAACTGGAGTTGCACTGGTTGCACCATCCTGGGCTACAGGTGAGTGTAGGCAGCTATCTCTGCAGACCCTGCAGCTCATGTTTCAGGGCATTCTGACAAGCCTCACCAAGAAGGTGAACTCACTCCTGTGCTCTTGTTCAAAGCTAGTACAAAGAGAAAATAGTTTTTTGTCAAGGCTGGATTTTCATCTGGGATTGCAACATTTTGGATTCTTTCTTTCGGAAATGTAGTCAGACAGGCAGAGGAAAACAATTTTGTACAACCACAGCTTTGGGCCAAAGGAAAAAAAATTCAAATGACTACTTCAACCCAGAGCACATCTCCGGTGAAACCTTAAATTATTAAGAACCAAAATAATAAGAATAAGATTTGTTTCCTTTGAGTTCCCTTCAGACAGCTAGCACAGGAACCTGTGCCTTGTACTGACCATGCAGCTCAGGTCCCCCTTAATTCTCTGTCTCCCAGTAGGAACGGAAACTCCGGTGTGATTGTCCATTTCCGCCTCCTCTTCACCCCCCAGGATTCCCAACCCCTGAGCTCTACCTTGGAGGAGGAAGCTTTTAGGCATGGGCTGGCAGCTGCCCTGCACAAGCAGGGTTTCTCCCTGGCTGCCTACGGGACCATCTCCTCAGCTTCTCTCACAGGTATGGTCCTGCTGCCTCTGCCCTGTGCTGGGGCTGCTGGCACCCAAGGTCACACAGTTAAGCCACTGTTGGTCTTGGCCGAACTGCTGCAGGGCTTTAGCTCTGGATGTCTAGTCAAGGCTTTCTGCCCAGCAGCAGTGTTAGAAATGGGGGTGCTGCCAGATACCCAGCAAACTGGTAAAATGATCTGCCTCGCTCCCAGCTGCTCCAGCTTCACCAGACAACAGCAGAAACCAGCCTAGATCTTGGCTGCTGCTTAACAGACATTTATGCAGTCCCCAAATACCCCTCCAACACTAATGCTGTCCTGCTGCTCTGCGCTGCAAGAGCATCATGAGGGGCCCACAGTAACAACAGAAGCTAAAGCATAAATTGCAACTGCTTTGGCTTTTCTTGCAGTACCTGGAATCAGTCTGAGGGACAGCAAATAAAGCTCCAGGATGTTAATGGCTGGGTTGTCTGTACCTATCTGTGCACAGCAGCCCTCATACTGACCTCAGAGTTGTAGCAATAACTACAGCTCAGGTTGCTATTTCTCATACTTGAATTACCCTCTGAAACCACCTGACAAGAAATTCTCCTTTCCTTCTGTGGCTATGGAGTTGCGTGTGACTGTAAGACTCCAATTTAAAAAAACCTATTCAAGAAGGTGTGGGGTCCTCTGCAACTCCCTCTGCACCCTCTGCCACAATGGGCAGGATCCCTGGATCTTTGGGAGCCTTGTGCTGCCCAAATGGAAGGTGCTTGGAAAGTGCTGAAAGTCCCCTTGGCTTTAGGCAAACAGCCTTGCATAGCTTCAGCCCCAGTCTGCTCCTGAGAGTCAGCTCACTGCCACAGCTTTTGGGAATTTCTCTCTGCACGTGGAGTCACCCCAATGCCTGCAGGGCAGTAGGGACTTGCTACTCCCCTGCCCTGTGGCAGAGCAGGGGTCCCCAGCAGGGACCTGGGCCTCACCTCACACTGGCCACAGGTGGGCAAAGAGATGGCCAAGCAGGAGAGGAAGATGCAGCCCCAGACCAGGAACACAGCTCCAGAACCCGAGGCTGGGCTGCCCTGCCCTTGCTGATCCTGATTCCTTCCTCTTTGTCCCAGGTCCCAACAAGGTTTCTTCCCACAGACCTGGACTGAAATCAGGTAAGAGCCAGGCAGCAGGAAGAACTGCTTGCACTCTGCAGCCTCCTCCTCCTCTTCCTCACCAGCAACCTGGATACAGATACAAAAGGTGCCTGGGCCCCATCTTGTTCATAGCCTGGTGGCCCAGGGGCCTGCAAGCTCAAAACAAGCTGCAGCTCTGTTCCCAGCACCATCCTGCAGGGACACTGGGGCAGCCAAGGAGCAGAGGGACAAGGATACAGTGGTGGTTGCCCCTGAGGAAACAAGGGGAGAGTTGCTGTGTGGACTGCAAAAGACATGAGTGACATGAGCCTTGCTGTCCCCAGGGAGCTGCCCTTGAGACAGGCGGGTCACCTGCTCCAACATTCAGTATGTGAAAAGAAAGCCCTGAATGTGACAGCCAAACAGGCTGTGCTGATGCCTCTGATGGAAGGGGCTGTGCTGAATCTCCCACAGCAGCTCTCCTGGACATAGCGGCCAGCCACAACCCAGTGCTGGCAGACCTTGACAGGTGGGACACCATTGGCTCTCAGGCACGGAAGACAGCCAAGGATATGACATGATTTTTCAAGCCAATACTAAATGGCTGCATCAGGATGAGGGAAACTGTGCCCTGGAAACACCTCGTTCCCATCAGCTGTGATGGATTGTGCCAAGGCCCACCTTCCTGGTGGGCTGGCACAATGGACAAGAGCCACATACCCATGAGCTGCTGGAAGCTGATCACGAGGCAGTAGCTGAGCTTGTCAAACTAGTCAGGATGCTGCTCTACAGTTTCTTGCTCTAGAAGAGCTTCAGGGAGGATGCTGTGATGGCCCAGTGCTTTTCAGTGCTCTTCCCAAGCCTGCAGGTTAAAGGCTGCCCTGTGACATCCCAAGTACCATCCTGCTGCTTCAGCATATGCCAGCAGCACACACAGAGCTGAAGCAGCTTTTCCCACTTGCTCCCAAGAGCATGTTGCTGGGGTGCAGTGGCAGGATCCTGATGCCCTGGCTTTCTCCTCCCTTTCAGACTGTGGCAGTCGCCCTGCCATGCAGACTGCCAGCAGGATAGTTGGAGGCTCAGAGGCGTCCAGAGGGGAGTTCCCGTGGCAAGTGAGCCTTCGAGAGAACAATGAGCACTTTTGCGGTGCTGCAATCCTCACTGAGAAGTGGCTGGTGTCTGCTGCTCACTGCTTTACTGAGTAAGTTTTAGTCACGCCACCTTCCACCCTCCATTCCTGTTCCAAGCACTGCCACATCTGCTGAAGCTCCTACTGCACCACTCAGCCCCATCATGGGGAGAATGAGGAGTTTCCATCACTCCTGGAGTGGATGGCAGGATGGGCAGGAGGCAGCTTGGATTTGCAGGACAATGTTGTGGCTGCAGGCTCACATGGCCCCCACTGCCTCTCCTCTAGGTTTCAGGACCCTGCCATGTGGGCAGCTTACACAGGGACCACCTCCCTCAGAGGCTCTGACAGCAGTGCAGTGAAAATGGACATTTCACAGATCATCCCACACCCCTCTTACAATGCTGACACAGCTGACTATGATGTGGCCGTGCTGGAGCTGAAGAGACCTGTGACCTTCACTAAGTACATCCAGCCTGTGTGCCTGCCAGATGCTGGCCATCACTTCCCCACCAGCAAGAAGTGCCTTATCTCTGGCTGGGGCTATCTCAAGGAGGATTTCTGTAAGCAAAGCATGGCAGGCAGCAGAGGAGACATAGTGGGGTGTGAGTGGGGCAGAAGGCACCGGGGAAGGGAACTCAGACCTTGCTCTGGCCAGTTGGAGTGGGCTGTACCCTGAGCTGCTGATCCTGTGCAGGGCTCCCTGCACTGAGCTCACAACCATGTCTTTCCCATTCAGTGGTGAAACCTGAGTTCCTGCAGAAAGCAACAGTGGAGCTCCTAGACCAGAACCTATGTTCCAGTCTCTACAGCCATGTCCTCACAGACAGGATGATGTGTGCTGGCTACCTGGAAGGGAAAGTCGACTCCTGCCAGGTAAGCTTTGCCCAGAGAAGACAGCACACCTGCCTGCATAAGGCTTTCCCTCCCAGTATGCACCAAGTGACAATTCAAGAAGCAGAACAGACACTATGGTCACTGTTTCCCATTGAGGTTTGAGGCCCTGCCTTGGACACAAGCACAGATCAGTGACTGCCAAGGGGCTGAGAAGACACAAATGAGGATATGTTCTCTACTGCTCAGAGCAGGGCACTGTTGTTTAAGGGGGCCTTTCAGCTAATTAACTACTTCTCTCTTCTTTCTCAGCTGTCATCAGGGCTGGTCCTACCAATATTCCACATAAGTCTTCAGATCAAAATCCAGATGGGCAAAAGGCGGCAGTGAAAACTAAAACATACACAACAGTTTTTGGTGAACAACAGAGTGGTTTTTTAGTTAGCTTTTATCCATCCTGGAACTGCAAGTGATCAGCTGGAGACAGGCCTGCCTTTCATAGTACAGAGAGAGGAGAACTGTGATTTCCAGGTCTGTCTCTGTGGTTTGGTAGGACTCTTCCAACCAACAGAAACCAGCTAAACAAATCTGCCCTCTTCTGGTGGTAGCGCTTCATATTTCTGCACCAAATACAGCACAAACACCAGAAAAGGGGCCAAGAATTGAAGATTCAAGGTTGAGTGATGAACACGACCCATCTGGGTATTCATTACTGATCTACAGCAATCTTATCCCCAGAAGGCATTACCAGCTTCACAGATAACACATGTCCATCATAGGGCCCCACAATAACCAAAAACTGACCAGGGAACCATAGACCAAATCAAGAAAACCTGATGCATTAACATGGTCTCCCTGGGTTGTGTATCAGGCAATGAACACCCATTATCTGGCCTTGTATGGACTGCTAGGATTAATCTTTATGAGGTTTAACAAATTGTTAAAGCAGTAGAAATGCTTAGAAATGCTAAATCCTAGATTTTACAGATGGCGTCCTTTGTTCTTCTGGCATATAAAAGGCACAAGGCTTCTGTGTAATAGCAGGATGGTGTGCCCAAATGGAGGAACACCCAAAGGCCAGCACAGAGATGCTCCATTCATCACTAGATTGGAGCAAATATAAAGTGAGTTAGGATACACAGGGACAGAGACCTCAGCTGGTAGAGGGATGCTGAGGGTGGCCAGGGCAAGCTCAATGCATCCCCAGGGAGAGTTCACCATCTGGCTTCTCTTTCAGGGTGACTCTGGTGGGCCCCTGGTTTGCCAAGAACCATCTGGCAGGTTTTTCCTGGCAGGAATTGTGAGTTGGGGTATTGGATGTGCTGAAGCCAGGCGGCCTGGGGTTTACACACGTGTTACCAAGCTCAGAGACTGGATCTTGGATGCTATTTCTGCCTTCCCTACCTCCATAGCCCATATTGTTCCTCCAGTACACTTTAGTACTAACAGTAACATGGTCAACACTGAAGAGGTCAACACCACCACCGGAGCAACCCTGACCACCTCACCAGCCCCAGATGCCAGCAGGCCAGTGACTGCAGCAAGACCACGAGGTATGAGCACCCGCAGCAGGTGTACCTTGGCAGGCAGACTGGCAGGTACAGGTCCAAATATCAGGTTTGTTCCTCTGCTGACCTAAGCTGACCTTTTGTAGGGTGAGCCACACAACTTCACCTAAGTGCTAAGGCACAAGTGACATTATATGGCTGCCCTGGGTCAGTCCAGAGCAGCCTGGCAGTCACTCAGTACCTCTGCAGTTCCATGCGCTCCTTTGCTTTTGTGACTGTCTGTGTAATCTTGCTGTGTAACTGGTCTGCTCTGGCAGGCCCAGAACAGGTCACTTAAGGCACAACAGCATCTGACTGTCTTTTACCTGTTGATCACTTTTGCTTGCCACCTAAGGAGCTCCCAGCAGTTCAAAACTGATGGCTGCCCCTTCACAGCAGCCATGCATCTCTCCCTGAAAGAAGGAGGGCAGGTGTCTGCAGGATGAGCTCTCCATTCCAAGGAGCCCTCCCAGCAACTTTGCAAGGAGATGCAGATGAAGGGTATTTTTCTAAATCCAGAATAAACTTTTTATCTGGAATGGCAGGGCTAAGAGGCATGGAGCTAGTGATTACTCTGCCTTCAAGAAAGGCCCAGGATTCACGACTTGCCAAGAGCAAGATGCAGAACAGCAGTTTGTGTGAAAGTCCATCTGTACATGGCCACCATCAGGCATTGCCACTATCAGCCAACAGGGCTTGGGTAGTTGTGTTACACCTCAGCCCTAACCTGTTCCTGCTAAGGCTTACTGGTTAGAGAGAGCAAAGTCTCTTCTGCTAGGAATACTCACAAGTCATGCTTTGATTTTGTTTAGAGTGTGGAGGACGACCCGGGTTCTCTAAACCCAGCAAGATTGTGGGAGGAACAGATGCTTCCAGAGGAGAGATCCCTTGGCAAGTCAGTCTGAAAGAAGACTCAAGACATTTCTGTGGAGCCACCATCATTGGGGACCGCTGGCTGCTGTCAGCAGCTCACTGTTTCAATGAGTAAGAGCCCATCCCTGCCCCTGCTCCAGCTCACCTGCCCACTGGCACAGAGCTGCACAGCCAAATCCACAGTGTGGCACTCCAGCCAAGAACTGGAAATCAAGAACACATGTCCAAGCATGTTGGACATTAATTTTTGCTATAATTAGATATTCACAGTAAAAAGAAGCGTGTGGGGAGGTTGGAATGAGGCAGAGAAAGGTTAAAGCAGCTGAGCAGGAAGCAAGGACAACACATCTAAGAGGAGTGGAAAAAGGTGCCACAAGAGTTTCTTTATTAAACTTAACCTTAAAAAATTGTCTGTAATATATGAAATAGAGACACATGGTCAGCTGCTAAAGGGAAAATGGTCAGTTCAATCCTGCATAGTTCTGTTAAACTTCAAGAACCCAAGCTCTTATTTATAAGTAGCCTAGATAAAGAAATGGGTAGCAAGAAGATAATGCTTGTCAAGAATAAATTCCTGAAGGCAGAAAAGGTGGGTTACTAACTCTGAAGGATTTTAAGACAACCTCATGCATTAAACAGCTGGGCAATAAAGGAGCAAGTGAAATGCAAGGTAGGCAAATGTCAAATGAGGCATACAGCAAAAGCAGCAGTGTCTGCCTGTGAATGAGGATGAGTCTCCATCAGCTGTTGCAATTCAAAACAAGAGGTCAGAAACGTGGATATTGCCCTCAGAGCAGCAGTTTTGTGGCAGGGGCAGTTAACAAGCACAGGAATGCAGTAAAAAACAAGGGAGATGAGCAGGATGTTGCTGGTGATGCACAGAGCATCGACTGCTCCAACATCACAGGGAGGGCAAGAGTAACATTGTGTGTACACAAGGCTCAGGGATGAGCTGGGTGTGGACCAGCATCATAACAAACACAACAAAATATATCAGACTAGACCTGGGAAAAGAAATAACTAACGGGAAGGCAATGTTTGATGGGACTGTACAACAATGAAGGGTACAGTGTTTATGGAATGCCTTTTGACTGTCTTTTTAAGATACCAAATAATCACCAAGAGCAGGTGGAAAACAGTCAAAAGGAAGCAGCTTTTAAAATAAATGTAATTAAAATGAATATTAAAAATTCACTTGGAGTTAAAAAAAAAACAAAACAAAACACAACTTTAGAAAAATCCAAGTAATACCAAAAAATCAAGCAAGACCTACTGAATACAGAGACACTACCTGTGTGCCAGAACACTCCTGAAATCACAAATTTCTGGACGTGAAAAGAGGATTATTACATGTTTATTTGCTCTTCAGGTAATATCCAAAAGGTGCCACTGCTGGAAACAGTTCTTTGGGCCTGACTTAGCAGGGCTGCTCTGCTGCATGCTGATCACGTAAAGCTGCAATTCTAATGTCAGAATTCATGCCAGGCATAAGTGTGTGAGTATGCATATTTAGGTTTATGTATTTGCAGGACAGTGTCAGAAGAGATTGAAGCCTATGTGGGAACAACATCACTAAATGGAACAGATGAGAATGCAGTGAAAGTCAATGTAACAAGAGTGATCCCACATCCCCTCTTCAACCCCATGATTCTGGACTTTGATGTGGCTGTACTTGAACTGGCAAGACCTCTTATCTTCAACAAATACATACAGCCCGTGTGCCTCCCACCTGCCGTGCAGAAGTTTCCTGTTGGGAAGAAATGCCTCATTTCTGGATGGGGTGACCTCCAGGAAGGGAATGGTAAGCAGTACTGCATTACCTGCTGATTTGCCTTGGAGCAGTGATACCCTGAGCAGCAAAGCCTGTGCCACTGTGACCCACAGTCCTGGGAATGTATAGGACAGGGATCAGTAACAGGAAAAGTCAGGAACTGACAGAAACATAAGAATAAGCAAGAATAAAGGCACACAGAGCACTACCTTAACTTGACTAGGAGTCACCAGCAAAGAAGAAAATGGAGAGAGCAGCTTGGTGGGAACCAGGAGAAACCCTGGACTGCCCTCAGTAGCTCTACCATGCTAGGCAAGTGTCAGGCGCTTGCCTCAGAGCCTGCTGCAGCCCTGGCAGGATGGTATGTCAGCCACAGCAGCCCCTCTCAGTCACAGAGATGTTCCAAGCAATGAGCATAAGCAAAGATCCAGCTATAGGGAGGAGGCCTGAGAGTGGCATGTGCTACCAAAGAAGTCCAGCTGACAAGAAGCCCACTCTCCAGGAGCACGGGACACAAACTGTGTGCAGAATCCTTAGCACAGACAAAACTGCACCCTGGGGTGAGCCACAAGCTTCAGGGCTGCAGAAAAAACAGATTATATAGGACTTGATTCCCATGTGGGATTAGAGCCTGTTTTCCCAAATTATGTGTTGAGTCAGTCTAAAAGCCATTAGTTCCTTCCCTCTACTGCAGTCACTAATTCTGTGGTTTTCATGCAGACACCAAGCCTGAGATCCTGCAGAAAGCATCTGTGGGCATCATTGAACAGAACACCTGCAACTTCCTCTACAACTTCTCCCTCACTGATCAAATGATCTGTGCTGGCTTCATGGAAGGGATGGTAGACTCATGCCAGGTAAAAGTGTGGGATTTCTCTGCTCTGTAGATTGTTCTAGAAAGCTGGGCTAACTCTGCCTTCAGCAGATCCTTGTGAAATGTTTACTAAACTGCTGTAATCTAGCTGTGTAATTCACATGTACTTGAGCACAAAAAGCCCCAGCCCACTACTTTGGAGATTCAGAAAAGTAAACAAAGCTCCACCAAGTTGAGAATGACTTAAACCAACATCCCACCACTCTGGCCAGACAAATCCTGGATGAAGCAGGTCTCCTCCTCTGGCAGTGAGTCAGTGGCAGTTGGTGGCAGCTGTGGAAATGTGCTGACAGGAGCCAGGTTGAGCCACTGACCCTAGCTTCAACTTCTGCACATTCATGCCCTGCATACACACTGCATGACAGCAGACAGAGCCACGGGGCTGGAGAAAGAAGAGTTGGGGGTAGTTAAGTCCTTCTGGTGTGTCTGAGGGGCAGACCTGATTGGACAGAGCAGCCATTGCCTTGCTTCTTCTGCAGGGAGATTCAGGTGGACCCTTGGCCTGTGAGGTTACCCCTGGAGTGTTTTACCTTGCTGGCATCGTGAGCTGGGGATTTGGTTGTGCCCAGGCTAAGAGACCTGGTGTGTACTCCAGAATTACCAAATTCACAAACTGGATCCTGGACACCATCTCCCAGTTGCCCAGTGGTGGCACAAGCATCCCTTCCAGTTCAGCCATCCCTAGAACTTCTATCACAGCCATTTTTATCCAGCCCAGCACAATGGCTGCAAGTCCCGTCAGCAGAACCACCCTGGGGACAAAGATGAGCACAAGCATGAGTGAAACCTCCACAGCTCTGAGAACAACTGAGACTGCCAAGCCTACCCAAACCCCAGGTAAAACTGATAACTGATGCATTGACATGTTGGCAGGAGGCCTCCAGCATAGAGGGTACTGAGCAGGCCATGGGTTTTTGCCTTCCAGTGGTGCCTTGTACCAGCCTCACTTTCGAGTGTTCCAGCAAGGTGTGTATTGGAAAAGAAAATCCTGAATGTGATGGTGTTGTGGACTGCAGCAACGGCTTCGATGAGCGCAACTGTGGTGAGTTCTCCCCTGTAGCCTGTGGCTGCTGCCAGCTGTGCCTCACACGACCCAGACTCCACAGTGGCACCCACCACATTCACACTGGCTGTCATGGGCACAGACACTGGGGACCTAGGCCAGCTCTGCCAGAGCCTAAAACAAGATAAAGCTGTATATCCAGCTCAATATCCAACACAAACAGAACAGACAACTGGGGATACAAGCATCATAAAGTCACCCCAGGACAGAGCTGGATCCAAATTTATCGCCAGAAAGTGCGGCCTCTTCTACTCTGCTACAGACATTAGAACCCATTTCCCAGCACACAGGCCTTTTGGTCAGTCAGTGTGGAAGAACAAAGTGGCAAGACAGCTCTGCACAACACAGAGCCCAAAAAGTGTCTTGTCATCCCTGGGACTGCACTTTGGGCCACACATTCCTTGCCATGTGATACCTCAGACAGTCCATCCAAATATCCACTCCTGATATACCACATCCCTGGAAGGTGTGATCTGTGATAACAAGTCTGCAAAATATACCCTGTCAAGTCTTACCTCAGCTGGGTGAACTGAATTCATCACATCCTACTGCCCTGTACATACTCCCCCAGAAGTTGTCCCACAGCACAGGTTATGGAAGGCAGGCAGTCACTCCTTTCATTTATGGTTACTTAAAACCATGGTGCTTCTTCCTCTGTTCCAGACTGTGGCTTAACAACTGCTCTGGCCTTCAGCAAGATCGTGGGTGGCAGCAGTGCAGCTCGAGGAGAATGGCCCTGGCAAGTCAGTCTCTGGCTTCGACAGAAGGACCACAAGTGCGGGGCTGTCCTCATTGCTGACCGGTGGCTGCTCTCTGCAGCTCACTGCTTTGACATGTAAGTCTGAGATGAGCTAGTTAAGTCAGCTGGCTCTTGCCTCAGTCCCATCAGCCAACCTGCCCTTCCCCTCCCATGTGGTCCAGCACCCTGGCTGGGATGCTGTGCCCCACAGGAAGAACGCACCCCCTATCAGAGAAACGCCCCTACAGGTAAGTGTTAAAAGGAATGGGTGGAACAAAGCCTGAGTACACCCACTGTTGTGGAGACAGGGGTCCTGACCTCCCAAGGTGTGGCCAGCCCCACAAGTGGAGGGATGGCCCTCCTTGTGAGGCAGTGCTCCTAACAGCCAGGTTTGCTGTCTTTCTGCAGTTACAGTGACCCCAAAATGTGGGTGGCCTTCCTAGGAACACCCTTCCTGAGTGGCATCAATGGCAAAATGGAGAAAATATTCCGTATCTACAAACACCCTTTTTACAACGTCTACAGCCTAGACTATGATGTGGCACTACTGGAACTAAGCAGACCTGTCACGTTCAGCAGCACCATCAGACCTATATGTCTCCCAGACAATTCTCACATCTTCCATGAAGGAGCCAGATGCTTCATCACAGGCTGGGGCTCCACAAAGGAAGGAGGTACTGGCTGAGAGAGCCCTCCCATATGCATGATGGCCAAGCTCAGTGCTTGGTCACCTACACTGCAATACTGCAAGCCCAAACATCTGCAGTTCCCACGCCACTACCCCAAGCACTCCCGTCCAGGCCACATGCTGCAGAAGATACCAAGCTGGGCAAGGCCTGGTGTCACCATCATCTCCTCCCCAGCTACCATGCACACTACTCTTCCATTTTATCACACCTCTGCCCTCTTGGAGCCTTCCCAAGCTTTCTACATGCCAGCCCTGTGCTCTCCACCCCCACAGCAGCTGCTTCAGCTGTGCTCCTGCAGTACAAGGACCACTCCAATACCATTTGTGTCTGGTCAGCCAAGCTGCCTGACAAACTACACACCCAAGGGACCTTCCTGTGTTTGCTCTGCTGAACCAGGCATGACTCACTTTCCCAGAGCAGGTCTCTCCCTTTGGCAAGCAAGGCTGCAGAAACCCCATTTCTTCACATGCTGCTGTTTCTCATGTACTCTTCACCCAGCTAAGAGCAATACTTTTCTCCTCAGGTCTCATGTCAAAGCATCTGCAAAAAGCAGGAGTGAACATCATTGAAGACCAGGCCTGCAAAAAGTTCTACCCTGACCAGATCAGCAGCAGGATGCTATGTGCTGGTTTCCCACAGGGCACTGTCGACAGCTGTTCAGTGAGTGCAAGAGCAGCAAATGCTGTGGTTGGGACAGAGAAAGCTCACACCAAGTCCCTAGACTATATGCTCTCAGAACTGCCCTGCCCTGCCTACCCTAGCTCAGCTGTCTGTCCATCCATCAACTGGATGCTGTGTTTATCCATGTCCATCCTGTACACACCTCATGCTGCTTGCCTCACCAACCTGGTCAGGGAAATACACAGAGAGGTAATGCTGAGTAAGAGACCACATGGAGCCTGTTCCATGACCCTACTGTACCTCCAAACAGAGTCTTCTATGTTCCAGAACCCCGGTCTCAGATTGTTCATGCACGTATATCACTGAGCAGTCCTCCAGCTTGGAATGGGGCTCCTGGGGAAGTGGGGAACAGGACAGCAAATGCTCATGCCCCAGAGAGAATGTTTCACAGCTGGGGGAGCTGCACAGCCTGTGGCTTGATACTGGATCCTTTTCCTCTCTCTGCAGGGTGATGCAGGTGGACCCCTGGCATGCAAAGAACCTTCAGGGAAGTGGTTTCTAGCAGGAATCACAAGCTGGGGCTATGGCTGTGCCAGGCCATACTTCCCTGGTGTCTACACCAAAGTCACAGCTGTCCAGGGCTGGATTGTGCAGAACCTCAAGCTCTGAAACTGCATTTCACCACTCAGGGAAGGCGATAAATGAGAGGAATAACTGCCAGAGGATGCACTAACCCCTCAGCTACTGTACATTTTCCTGATGTTGCAAAGGGGTGAAGATGGCCTTGCAGGTATTAAGCAAATGCCAGTGTTCTGTGGCCTGCTGGTTGTTACACTAAGGCATTTGATAACTGCTTTGCATAGAGAGGTACAAATTCTAGACCTTTTCTATAAATAAATGAAACCTGTCCCATCTTAAGACCTGGCCAAACATACTGTGCATTAAAACATGACCTTTCTAGTTGGATGGGTGCCGGAAACATCTGCCAAAGATTCATGGAGTTTGCTTGACCTCTGCCTATGAGCTGTCATCCCAAAGCCAAGCCAACAGACTTGTGACCTTTGCCCCACCCCAAAGCATGCCCTTGCAGAAGCTTTCAGACCTCACTGACTTGATGGAGCTGTTGTGCTGTGCAGCAGTTTTTGGGAAGGGTGTGATGCTGTTTCCAACTAGTGTATGGTACTAGAGAGCTCAATGATGACCTCCTGGCTCACCATTTGATCCCGAGAGAATGCAGGACTAGAACACTTGGGAGTTCAGACTGCACAGGCCCTCGTTGGTACTAGAGTATTATGAGGAGCTTCTCACTCACTGCCCTGCAGCTCCTTTTGCATTAGGTGACAGGTGATTAAACTGGCAAAGATTAAGGCATGGCCACACAGACCCACTGTCTGGCTAAGCTAGGTGGGAAAAATTTGAAGTGCTGAGATAGTGGTGCAAAGTATACTTGTCAGGTTCCAGCAGCATAAGACACATAGGCAACTTTGTTCACAGGCAAAGAACTGCGGCAGAGCTCATGTGCGGAGTCTTGGGCAGACTTCATCAATTCAGCCACCAAAACTGAACGGCTGCTCATACCCCAAACCCCTTCCTTATTTTTGGTGCTTTAAGCTCTGCATCTGGGCATAGCAAGAGGTTTTTTCCATCCCAACCAAGTCGGCAGCAAGAGCCTCAACTTTCTGACACAGAGCACGAGCTAGGTGGGAGACCTGGCTTCTAGGCATGGCTCAGCTCCAGATGGGTCCAGATTCATGGTTGGAATACCTGTGGGATGCTCCCATGAACAAAATGGGACTGCTGCACAGCCAGTGCCACAAAATTCACGCAGCCATAAAGAAAAGTTGATCTCCAACATTTTCCTCTTGAAGCTGTTGTATCCACTGCTGACCATGCAGCATGAACCCAACCTTTTCAGGAGCAGTGTGTAAGCAGAAAGCAACAGAATTGTGCCCCAAAGCAGAGCCACATCCCCTGCTGCAGACATGCTCCCTCATCAAAAAGGTTATGCTTAGCATGTAGGCTCCAAGATGGAACATCTGTGCCAGAGCCAAACCAGAAATTACAGAGTATCACAGCCACACAACACACTTTATTGTATAAAGAAAAGAACCTAAGTACTTCCCAACCCTGTTCATCCCTAGCTGGGCTCATACAACTATTTGCGACGCTGTCCTGCTCCCCAACACTGTGCCTGAGCTGAGCTAAAGCCTACGAGCTCTAAGATAGCCCCACATAGTGCTATACAGATATAAGGGATGAAAGAGCCAAGGTAGCATGTGGAGAATCTTCTGGCAGCTTTTCCACTTATGAAAAGGGACTGGGTAACTACCTTATGGATGGGTCCATGCTAGAATCCCAAGCAAGGGTACTGTGTTGCTGGCTTGGCCCTTGTTTTTCACCAAAGGCTCCTTGCCTGTCGCAGCCTTTTCAGCAGGGATTTATCAATTGATATAATGTCTTGGGCCAGTCTGCACACTCAGGAAGGGCAAGAAGTAAACCAAGGAGGTCATGGAAAAAAAAAAAAAACAACACTCTCCTGGAGCTGGTGCTAATAAAAGCCAATGGATGCAAAAGGTTCAGTGAGGTTTTATTGCTCCGCCATGGCAAGGGCTGGGAAGGGGCAGCAGGATTCACTCCTAACCACCTGGACTGGCCGCTGTCCCTTCCCCACATGGTCCCTCGGCCCGGAGGCCGGTACGCGTCACATGTTGGCTCTCTCCCGCTGCAGCCGAGAATTGTAGGCTCGCGAAACTGTGTTCCAGGAGTCCATGTAACGATCCATGCACATGGCGATGCACTTCTGCGGGACACAGAGCCTCAACGGCAGCCCCAGGCTAGGGGCCCGCGGGTCTCCACTTCTCCCGCCCGTCCTCACCTGCTCGGAGTTGTCCAGGGCGCCGCCGGGCTTCCCGATGCACTTCCGAAAGCACTTGTCCGTCATCCGCTGCGGAGAGAGCCTGTGAGAGGCACCGCGGCCTAGGGGCTCCGGCCGCAGCCGCCGCCCCTGCTGCGAGGGGAGCGGGGCGGCCTGGCCGTCCCCAGCGACCCGCACCGGTACCGAGCCACTCCCGCCCGGCCGCGCCGCCGCTTCTGACCTGCAAGAGCTCCTGTGCGTTGGCCACAGCGATCTGCACCTTCACCTGCTCCATGATGAGTCCCGGGTCCAGCTTCCCCCCGCCGCCTCCTCCGGAGCCGAAGTCGGAACCGAAGCCGCTCTCCATGCCCGAGTCACCGCGGCCGGGCCCCCTGCGCTGCCGGAGGGAGAAATGGCGGCGCCCGGGACTGCGGTTCCCGGCGGGCCCCGCGCCGCCTCCGCCTCCGCGCCGGGCGGGACTGAGCGCTCGGCTCCGCGGGGCCGCCTCAGAGGGGCGGGTTACGCTGTCCCAGCCCGGGCTCGTGCCGCTGCCGCTCGTGGCCAGTGTCCCGAGCGAGCTCTCAGGGGACTCCCCGGGGCCGAGCCGGGTCCGCATCGGACAACAGCTTTCAAGTACCAGGGTTCAACGCAGCACCACGAACTGAGGCAAAGGGAAGGGGCTTTACACCGGCATCAGAGGAGATACAAACGCTGCCCAGCTGCACCCCATGGTGAAACACCAGCTCTGCTGGGATCTCCGCAGAGAGAAACTCCCCTTTGGGTTCTCTCTGGAATTCATCCTTCTGTTCTTCCAGGCTTCCCTTTGCCTTACGTGACTCGGGTGAGAGGCCTGTGCCCTTAAAGTCTGCGTCAACTCCCTCCATTAAGTAAGAATGCTGTGCGACGAGGTAGAAGCAAATGGGAGAGGACAACGCTGCGGAGCTCCTCTACATGAGGAGGTAGGTGTGATGTGCTGGTAGGAGATGGCATGAGAGGAGGGGACTGAGAACGACAGCAAAGCTAAAGCCAAAACTGTGCTCATCGTCACTAGCCCGAGCCCCCACTCAGAGTACTGCAAACCATATTATCCTGTCTTTGGATCTGCCCACTTCAAACAGAAGCCATTCCTACCACCCCGCAGAAGCATTATCAGCTAGTGCTAACGATGGGGCAGCCGCCTACAATTTTAAAATGAGTACGGACTCGAAAGTGAGCTGAGAGCACAGCCAGGCTGGCAAATGCGTCAGCTCGTGGCAATGCTTTGGTCCACTCCTAAGAACCCGTCCCTGCCAGGGACTGGTATCTGCTCTCATTCTTATTTAGCGTCAAATAGGTTAAATGGAAAAACCCCTTCAGTACAGTGGTGATAAAAAAGCAAGGAAACGTTTATCTGCTTCAGCTCCTGATATTCTTCCTCTGGCTTTTGTTAGTACAGATCAGAGAGGACAGCAGGTTCCCCCAGAACTCCGTCACGTTTAAGGAAAGCGCTCATTTGCTTCTGGAGCACTTCCCTCGATCCCTGCTGGAACAGACATCGGGATCCCTGTTAGAACACACCCCATTCACTATCCCTGCTGGGACACACCCCACCAACCTAAACAGAGTTAAACCCACTATCCCCGCTAGGACACACCCCGCGATCCCTGCTGGGACACATCCCGCGATCCCCGCTGGGACACGCTCCGCAATCCCCCGAGGGACACACTGTGATTCATCTGATCACTCTTAGGAGCACAGCATCTTTTTGTGTCCTCTCTCCACACTTAATGGCCTCCTTGGATGCATCATCTCAAACAGCCCACATGACCTGTGTTTTGGGTAATAGACAGAAGGAAACCACTAAAATGCAAAACATTTATTCGAGTGTGTTGTACAAAAAGTTTCCAGTCATAAAATGTGTATTACAAATAACTGAAAAAGACAAGACATTTGGCATGCATATTCTAAAAAGAAAAAACCAACCACTTTGAAATGATAAAGTCTAGGTCATGATGTAGTTTTTCTAAGTTTCAAGTGAACACTTTCATTGTTTCATTATCTTTGTGTTTCTGTTAACAACCTATTTTGTAATTCCCTATTTAGAACACTTGAAACTTCCAAAAAGTCATCAGCAGCAGCTGTATGGAGGTGTTTACTGCAGTGCCCTCAAGCCAGACCTATCTAAGCCAAAATTTTATTTAAAAAATTTTAAAAATAAAAATCACAATTCAAGTCACAAGGCATCACTGCTATGAAAATAAGAGATCAACTGTATTTTGTGCCCAAATGTAAAGCATTTTGGCTTAAATTTGCTCAAAATAGATTATTGCTTGTAATTTTAGTGTAATGTTACCGGGTAGCTGAATATACAGTAACATCTGCATTACCAAGATGGACTTGTCACTTCAGTAATAGCTAACTAGAAAATCTGGAAGTTCAATAAACAACATCTTATTTTCTGGAACTCCAAGTCAATTCACTGCTTGTGCTATTCTGAATGGAGGCTTTCACATTTTTTTCACTCTAGACCTTAGCATTTCAAGAAAGGCATGTTTACAAATAATAATTGCATGTAAATATCCTCTTGTATAAAAAAACAACAACAAACACCTTTAAATAATTTTTAACTGGTTTAAAGCTAAGCATATTGAGGGGCAAATGAAAATTCTGTTTCCCAGGCCATTTTAAATGAGAAAACAATCTCTCCAATATAATATGTCCTGATACTCAGCTAAAACAGTGCTTTTAAAAATGCAATCACTATCTCACCTTCCGCTCACTGGTTCACAAGGCTTTGCTCACACAGAGTTTGGACCCAACAGTGTCAATAAAATGCAGGATCAAATATGGATACGCCTTTGTTTAGAGATAAGACTTTCAAAAGAAGATACAGAAAGAAGAGATAGAATGGTTTAATAGTGAAGACATAAGAAGTGGCTACAAGAGATCTACAACATACAGCAGGCACATTTTCCTGCAGCATCAAAACCTTTCTGATGCACATAGAATTAACAGATTCTCCGAGGTCCTGCTGTGTAGAAAGGATTTTTAAAGGTCTCTTCTAACCTGCAACCTCTGTTCAGGTTGCAATTAAAGGGTTTTATACACGATGAGCATTAAAAAAGAAAAGAAAAAGGTGTATAAAACCCAGTAAGATCCCTGAAGTGTCTCATTGCTTGAGGACAAACACCACACATAGTGATCTCCTTTCACGCTGCAGCCTGCTTCGCACTGCAGTGCAATTCCCACACTACTCCCAGTTTGCACACATGCTCAGCTGGCTTTTACATCACAGGAAGCAGATATTTATATTCTTCTTGAGACTTTTGGTTCCTGCTACAAACATAGACTATGCAGCCAACTGTCCTAATGGCTAAATCTAATGGCAACACAGAGCTAAAGACAAGTGAACATGTCAGTGTAAATGATGGGTTATGTCAGAGCCACGCTGGAGCCCCACATAGGCATAAAGAGACCTGCTGGGTAATAGAGCTGTGAAGCAACAAAGGGAACAGGAAATACAGCTGTACAGCAGCAAAGGAATCACAGGAAATACAGATGTGCAGGAACAAGGGAATCCCAGCCACTCTACTCCTTGGAGTATGGCACTGCAATGCAATAATTAAACGAACAAATGCAGAAGGCAAGGGAAAAAAAAGCGGCATGAAATGCCAGGAACTCTGAGGCCACACCTCACTCCATAAGGCACCACATTCCTGACAGGTCTGCAGATGGATGGACTTGTTCTGAGACAAGCACTTTATTGAGGCATGAGCTTAGGAGTAGGCAGGATCTGTTTATTGTATTTTATATGATATTCTGTTATGAGCTACACATAGGAAAAACTATTTCATCCAGAATAAGGTTGTATTTCTGGAATAAGAACATCCATATGGATAGTTACATTCAAGTAACTACTCTGATACTATTTCCCTCATCAGAGACACCTTAAAATAATTTTTCTCCAGACAAGTCAAATCTATTTCTCCTTCAAGCTTTATGCCAGGTATCAGCACTGGAGTAGAACTGCTGTCCATGCTATAATTTTGTCAAGACTGCTTCATATACAGGATCAAAGAGAAAAAGGGGGCAAGGAGACATTGGATTTTATTTGAACAAACAGCTTTAAATATCCTGAAAATGGAAAGAAATCTTGGAAAGAGAAAAAAAAGAAACAATGCTTTTTGGGCTGGTAAAGCCACAAAACTGCCTCCCAGTCTGGCTGGACACTGTTAGACTGAAGCTCAGCATCAAAAGCAAGAGGCCAGGATGGTGGCTGGAGAAGGTGACACAAAAAAGAAAGCACATGGAATACAGTAATTTTTCTGTGTCTTGTAATTTACAGCCAGGAGTTATTTGTAGTAGCCTATTAAAAAGCACTGTGGTAACAGGATCATCCACATTCAGACTTGGCTTTTCCCACAGTGTCAATCACAGGTTTATTTGACCTGTATATATCTAAACATGGTCCTGAATAATCAAATAAACTGTTTCCAAAGTTAAAGGACACAGTTCAAATTCTAAGGACAGATTCTGCAGACTGTTACTCAAGGGCACAGTGCTCATCACAAGAGATCTGCAAGCACCAGTTCTTAAGGCTACAAGAAGACACATTCCCCATACAGTAGCTGTTAAGAAAACTATGGCTCAGGTAGCAAGAGGTTTTTCTTCATTCGAGCTGCCTTTCTGAGGCCATTCTTTACAGGAAACAAACAAACCAAAAACCACAGAAAAAAATGTAAATTAACTACACATTCATTGCTTTAGTATTTAAGATTAAAATAATCTTAAATTTACAGGAAAATCTTAAAGGAATAAGCAGTTTGAAAACTGGCCCATGTAAAAAAAAAATAAATATAGATCTTCAGGGAAAAATTAAAAAGCCCTCAAATACTATGAGTATATTATAGAAGCTGTGGGTCAGAAAGGGAAATGGTGTCCAGTGGTTGGAAGGTGTGTTGCAAAAATAACTTTACATTGATTGCATTCATTTGCATAACAACAAATTTAGAAAAGGTAATTGTAACAGTATGTCTGAGAAACACAATTTCACTAGATATATCTTAGAGAGAGAGAGAGAGACATGATTTACTACATATTTAACCTTCTACTCAAGCAGAGTGGGAAAATTACATTAGAAAGATGGCCAAGTACATCAGTGCAGTTATCCCATCAGCCCAAACAGCCAGATCTTCATCTTGTTTTTTTTAATGGGTCTTCTGATAGATTAAAACATAATTCTAAATGTCTATTAGCTTAACTTCAGCAATTCAGTCATCCCACTCAAAGAGAGAAAAGTAGCATCTTTGATTTTTTTTTAAATAGCAAAATAAATCCTGAAGCTTAAAGCCCCTTTTGTTCCCACCCTGCTTGCATAACAAAGCCATCAGTCAGAGCCACTAAACCGACTTTCTAGGTTATATCTGTCAGTCATGATACTGTTCAGAGAACATAATGTCCAAAAGCCACCGAAAACATCCAAACCTTGTCACTTGTCTGATGAATCTTAACGATTTGAATGACAAGATCAGAGTTCAAGAGTGCAGGTAAAAACAGGATTCTATGCTGGAATCAAATGGTATTCAAATTTTGTATCCAAACTATTAAGTTTGTTTTTCAAATAGTAGTTAAAAAAACATTTGCATTCTTTGGAGCAGCCAAGTATTTTTCCTCATGCTTAAAGATGAACACTCACCCTTACAGGACTCAAGAGTTATCTTCAGAGAAATATAGTGGCAAAATCCTTAAGCTAAATGGACACTGTCAGATAAGAAATGCATCCTATTAAAATAAAAATCACCTGCTACCCATACAATGCATTTTTTATAAAAAACATTATTCTCCCTTCACTCCTTGTTAGACTTTGCCTTGAGCACTTGAACGCTGTGCCACTTATGTCCTTAACAGAGGCAGTTCCTCTGAAGTATTTAAAAGTCATTCAACTATTTCTGCTCTATTTTGCAAATATTACTCCTTCTGACAATGCCCCTTTGAACCTAAGAGAAGTATGAACAAGCTATATCTAGCTCTGAATAAAAAGGTCAACATTTACATGGGATAACTTTTAAAATCCCCAATATTTATAACTGTCAAAAGTATAAATATGTTTTACTTCTAAAATCTTAATCAAATATTTTTAAAGCTGAGTATGTCAAAATAGTTACATCATAAATACTGAATATCACAATTTGTGTCCATGATTTAACTTGTGACCATGGCAAAATCCCCTAAAAATCAAACAGTTTGAACTCTGAGTTTGACACTTCCAATTTAGGATGGTGTGTATATTCAGGAAGAAGAAGCCACCACTCTCCATCTTTTGAAATGATGACATGGAGCTCAGGTGTGACAGACCCAGGTGTTTTACCATTAGGCTGTCAAACCTTGGAGAAAGACACAATGGCAAGGTCCTGAGTCAAAAATACCTAAAATAAAGCTTTCCTGTGTCATTGCAATTGTGGAGCAGCACTTTGAATGAATCTGTGGTCTAATTTTCCTAAGCTGGAAATTGCTGAGATACCAGGCAAAATACTAGCATTTCTACAATTGTGGAGGAAACACCTGGTGAATCCCTCCCAGGGCCCTGTAGATGAATACACTTCATTAAACCTTTTTTTCTGGGGGTGTCATACTGGTTATATATGTAATTACAGATTTACCATACACTCAAGGAGTCTCATCTCATGTTAGCTAAAAATCTCTTTTCTGCTTTAGGTTTCTATGTAAGACTTTATATTCTGTGTGGGGAAAATATTGTATTCCAATATAGTGTTTCAACAAAGAGGGAAAAATAAAGAAATCTATTAAAAATCCTGGCAGTTTTGTTCCGTAAAGTTTTTTTTGTTTTGCTTTTTTTTATAAAAATGTACCAAGGAGTAAACTTCAAAGAAATCAGATGATGCATATAAAAATAGTTTTCAGTGGCTCTGGAAGGAAAAAATAGCAAAAATAAAAGGAAATAAATGAAGGGGGAAAAGCGCAAATAATAGTTTCTTTCTTCTTTTTTCACATCACTGAGCATCCTCTAGAGGTTGTTCTGGGATCACCCTAAAATAAGATAGACAGAGTTGAATTCAGTTCTTACCAGCTATTCAGATTGCAAGCCTAGAGTCTGGTTGTCATCTCAATTACCAAAAGCACTTTTTTAGTAGTTCAGTTACATTAAGGGAACATCACTACATAAAAGGAAGTAGAGCACCTGCCCCAGTCTGCTGCCAGGACTGACACACTGCTCCTCTGGGTGTGCCTTCCTGTGACAGGTTGGCTGGTTAGTGTCCATATTTCCAAAAGTGATACAGATGACAAATGAAAACTGTGATGTCATTAGCTTGAGACCAGCAAGCTGCTTTATTTCAAATGCTGATTCCATTTGAGAGAGATCTCTACTGTATATACTGCTTTTTTGGGTAACAAAGGTAAGTTGTTTTATACTACAAATGCACTGCTCAATCTTTGGAACCAAAACAGCTTTGAGAACTCACCTACAAACCTGCACAGAATGGGTTATTTGTGCAAAGAGCTAATGGCCATTGAGCAGAAGAAAAACCAAGTTTAAAATTGAAATTATTTCCTGGTATCACCTATATATCTTTCTGCTTTTTTTGCTCTGTCAACTGCTGGTAACTTATTTCACATTACTAAACTAAAGGTTATCAAAACATACAGGTGGTATTATTAAGAAAAAACAAGTTTTTTCAGGTGTGGAAGATATGTTGTATCAGAAAATAAACCAATAAGCTGAAGCTTGCAGCAAGAGAAGCATCCCCATTCCTGGTTTTCAGCAGTTATCTGGTAATATTCCAGCATGAATACCCCAGCTCTGTTGCACACAGCAGCAGATACTGGGAGGAACACTGCCTGCTCATGCTGCAAAAGTATGATCTGAAGCAGAGAAACTCTGAGCTGGCATCAGCCACTTCCTGAGCTGTACCAGGATGGATCCCAGCAGCAATTTCTGGCAGCACTGCCCATATTGTCCTCTTTCGATGCACTGCAATGTTGCAAGCAACCATTGAAGGAAAGGAAGAAAGGACCAGGAAGCTCAGAGCTGACAAAAGCTGAAGGGGGATTCCCCCCTCTAAATCTTATGCCTGATTGAGCCAACTAATGAGGCACAAGTTAAACATCTGGTCTGCATCTGATTACCTGTTGGTTGAAAAGGTCTTCCTCTCCATATTCTGTTTCATCTTCTTCCTCTTCATTATCTCGCACGACTACTGATTTAGTAATGCTTCTCACTGCAACTTCCTACACAAAATAACAGATAAGGAGATGGCCAGCAGTCTTCATCTATCTGTTAAGCTTTTGCTATACCATCAATATAATATCCTTATTAAATTTTGGAGAGTTTAAACCAACTTGGCCTAGATTTAACAGTAGCTATGCAAGCAAATGCTGGCAATATCCTGCAAACCACAACATCATTCCTATTTCTGTGCACTAAAAGGCATGGTAATGTAATTCAGCCACTTGAATTTTCTTTCATTACCCTGGGATTTAAGAGAAGGAAGCAGACATGTTTCAGGTGATAGGTAGTCGATTTTACACAAGGTCACAGCAGACACAGGTAGGAGCTGTGTGAGATACAGTGTAATGTGAGAAACTAAACTTTCTTAGTGTGATTACACAACATAAACAATTTCCCAATCTCTAATAAATATTCACTGTCAGTTGTATATGTTGATTATCAGCATGGTCTTACAAGCCAGGCACTCAAGATAATTCTAAAACCCCAGGAAGCTTCCTTTATTACTGAATTATTTTTAACACTTCTAAATGGAGAGAAATTCTTCTGCCTACTTGCACCATGGAAATCACAGGTAAAAATCTCTGGTTGTGGAAAAAGTTGCCCTTAACATACACTCCTAAGCAGGGATACTAAAGGTAACCCTAAAAACAGATATGAATTTGAAATGTTTTCAGATACTAGTTTGACCACACAGTCAGAATACTGAGAGTATAAGCTTTCTATTTGTACCAATTACCCCCACTCCTACCTCACCCTGCCCACAAAGTTCTTCCAGAAAACTGCCAGCAAGAAAGGCAACACAAAAACTGATACAACTGTGGTCTGTTTCCTTTTCTTACTGCTATCAGATTGAGGATAATGTCATGGTTATGAGTAACAGCCAAGGCACGATTCTCCCCTGCAGAGAACTATCATCTGCAGGGATAGTTTTAAAAACATTAACTGTGGGCAGATGTAGGAAAATGCAGAATGCTCAGGAACCTCTGCCAAATGAGAACTTATGATACGCTTCTAACATGGAAAGGACAACTATCTTCCTAAATTAATATTTACACTGCAACTCAGAACATCATAGGAACTAGATAATGGAATCATGAACTGCCAGAAATGCTTCTTTTCTTTGTCTCTTCTGAAAGTACATACTCAAATTTCAAACGAATTCTCTACTAGCAGGGTATTCTTCTTGCCCATTGTCTATGGGCATAATCATGACAATCATAGTTTTCAAAAATATCCAAAAAATGTCAGAGATATGCACACACACCTAATTATTTCAGTGTTACAAACTGTCATGTTAGAAGACAACAGCAGACATCTCACAATCAGGATTTTGTCACTGTCACCCCATCCTCAAATGAAGAGTTTGGGAGACGGGACCCAGCCCGTGGACACAGCCTACCTCTCCTTCAGAGTTGACGAGGTATGTGCGGATACTTCCACCAGTGCCCCAGCTGCCTTGGTTCTTCCACACCAGAACAGAAGGGGGGCTGTGAGATACGCCTGCATCTGCACCCCAGATCTAGAGAGAACGACGAGTGTAATTAGCTGTTTATCCAATTTTTTCTTTTAAATATACATATCCCCCTAATTCTCCTACTTCTCTCTATATACTAGGTTTCTTTTCTGAATTCAAATGGCAGTTTTACCCTACTTTTAACTACACTATTACTTGTAGTAAGGTATTAAAAAAATCTAATATTGCAGTCATGAATTCTTTTCTGAACAAATTTCTCCTACCACTGTCTCAATAACCATACTGTATGGAGAGAAGGCAAAAAGCAGCAGGTAGTGTATCAACTTAATCTTTTATATCTATCTGAACAATTGATACTTAAGTAGAAATAGCTGCAAGAGATTAAAAGATACATTTATTTCTTCCTAAAAGAACATCTGTTACAGACTGAAAATACACTACAAAATTACTGAAAATCAGCTGTTCTACTACAGTTAATGTAGTAGAATGTCCTGTCTTAACTACAGTCTACTACTCTGGATGAATGCTCTGAACTGTTCCCAATTCTTTAAGAGATTGAAGCAGGATTAGGGTTCTAAACCTGGGCAAAGGTGTTTAGAAACAATAGTCCTTGGCTAATCCCCCAAAATACCTTTTTCTTCAACTTTCTCTGTGCCCAAAAAAATGGTCTAAATACTGAAGTACTAATACAGAAATTCATTTTTTGTTTTGCATTTTTGTAACTGAAAATCCTGCTTCTCTAGAGTGAGATCCATGAACCCAAAATTTATACACTCAATCAGGCTGTATCAGACTTCAAGATTTCCAATTGCCACGACATCAACAGAAGAATATGTTGCTGACATACTGTAAATACAACTTACTGTAACAGTCTGCCCAGCTCTGAGGACATACTTCGGAGTAAATTTGTAAGCAATTTCATCTCCATCTCCAATTTGTCTTTTCAGTCTCCAGTTACCCAAAGACTGATCCTAATGGAGAGAGTCAGAGAGTTATCCAGAGTGAACAAGACAGAACTAACCGTCCTCACAGTCTAGGCATTTGTTATTAAAATAATGGGAATATAAATTTATTTATATGGTTGTTAGACATTTGCATTCTACCTTGAAAGTATTTGCCTATATCCAGTCAGAGTCTAAAGTGTAAATCCCATAAGGTCATTCAGCAAAATTTTTAAGGATATCCCTTTCACACAACAAAGTTCTGCTAGACAGCAGGCTGTTTCTGTGAGCAGTGTCCCAGCACACATTTACACATTAGGGACACAAATTGTATTCTCTTCCTGCAACACGTTAGCCCACCATTATGTTCAAACTTTTCAAAGCCCCCATTAATTCCTGCAGGATGCTGCACCTTGAGATGCTGCTCCTGCTCTCCACATGGCCACACTTACTCATGCCGCAAAGGGTTGCATACCATCACAATTTAGCTCCTCCTTGTTTTCTATGGGTTCTGCTGATGCTCACCTTCTCTGAGTTGTTCTTAAGCTGAACATATTTGCCCTCCAGGTCTATCTCTTCTATGCTGATACTTCCTGTAGCTGAAGCTTGCTGGGACATTTGAAAGCTACTGCTACTGCTGCTGCCACTGATACTTCCTGTGCCGATCCCACTTGTTCCACTGCCGGAAAGCTCCTCTGCTTCAATACGTTTTCTCTTGCCTCGGGAAGAGCGAACAAGTGAAGTGCTGCTGCTGCTGCTGCTGGAGGTAGCTCGAGAGACTGTGACACGGGAGGAGGGACTTGGAGAGAGCTTCAACCTTAACACAATCAAGAAAGCATTTTAATTAACTCACCCAGAGAACCACTGACAAAGCTACAATATCTTCAAGTAACCAGACTGTACTATGCTCCATGGCTGACAGCATCCTCACTCTGTATGTCAAGAGGACTGCATACATGAGGAGAAGGGGGCTACCCATCCCTGAGGAATGTTCTGGCAGTATGACCATGTGACATGGAAAGCAGTGCTACTGAGAGCAACACACATCACTTAACCTCTCCCTCCAGTACAGCTACTAGTAAACACACTATTCTTGGGCCCTATGATTTAAAACCACAGAAGTACAAGCACTTAAGTAAAAAGATTATATGAAGACCAAGCACAGAATAATATATTTCACTGTACTCCAAGACCATTACAAAAACCCAAAATAAGGACAGTGTTCAGTTGAGAACAAGTGTTCCATGCAGCAACATTGTGTTGTGAAGCCAACAGAACTTCAGTGAAAGGAAATCTGGGCATTCCTGCTCAAGTGGTAAAAAATAAGCACAAGAAATGAAAATAACACTTGTGAGTCCTTAGAAAAGAAAGTGGAATCTTTACGCACCTTTCCTCTTCTCCTTCCAGGAGTTTTCGGTAAGCACTGATCTCCATGTCCAGTGCTAATTTAACATCAAGCAGTTCTTGGTACTCTGTAAGCTGAAGCTGCATCTGGTCCCTCATGTCTGTCATTTCCCTCTCCTTTGCATCCAATATCTTCCTAAACTTCTCCCGCTCACCAGCCATCATTTCCTCCAGTTCCCGGATGCGATCTTCTGCTGCACTGGCCTAGGCACACAGCACAAGAAAAAGCTCGCCTGGCATCCATGCAGGTCCACTCAAAAAGTTAAAACCCTTCTCCCTCCCAAATGAACGTAACAAAGATTTCTCTGTGCAAAATTCAGAAAATATGAAGCGTCAGAACTGTTAATATATTCACATAAAACAACTGTGTGTTTGAGATGAAAGCCAATTTAGTCCCTTTACCTGTTTCTGAAGACCAGAAAGCTGGTAGCTGAGAGCTTCTATCCTCATGCGAGCCTCCTTCAGCTCCTCTCGAGCTGCACCAGCAGCTTTGTCATTTTGGTCAGAGGACAATTTGGCATTCTCCAGCTGGAAAGAAATTTTTACACAGCTCACTTGTACTGAGTTAGAAATCCTGCAATATTCTTTTGGCAAAAAAATAGCAACTATTTAATTCTAAAAAATTTTAAATTGTCTGGTAAGTTTAGGATTAGAACTGCATAACATTAAGGAATTCCCTAAGGACTGAAGGAAAAATCTATTTCAGATCTGTTCTTACAGGATTTGCTTACGCTGTTTAAAAAATACTCTATTAGCCTTTCCATTATGCAAGTAACCTTAGTTTCCAAAAAACTGACCACGCGCTCTGCTTGTTTGTCCTGAGGCAAATCACACTGCATGACAGCAAAGGCTGCCTACCCAATTCATGTCCTGGTCCAAAAGTTCCCTGGATATCCAGAGACTAACTCAATAAAATACTCCATGGGTATTATGTCTCCGCTGGCTATTTGCAACTCAGGGACTTCCTCAGTCAGAGACAATATTTTGCTGCTTACTATCTCTCAGTGGATTTGTCAAGCAGGAATTTGTCTCTGCTTTTTTAATTTTTGGGGCAATGAACTTAGCTCTACATTAAAGAACAATACTTTTTGTTTCTTCTCAATCTGGACATCCTCACTGGACATTCACTGTTCCTGCTCCTACTGAAAAAATAATAAACAATCACTCCTCATTCACCTTCCCCCATGCTATTTATCCTTTTACAGATATCCACTGTATCTTTCACTTCTCTCAATGCATCTCTTTCCCAGGTGAAGTTTTATTTAAAATTTTCTCATGCATTACTTGTTTCCCACTCTAAATTCTCTGTCAGTCTGCTCCGTATTACTCTGTAGTACCTTTGCAAGAAGCAATAAAACTACCCACAGCACTCCAGATGACATCTGTCCCACAGGCAAAACTATGTGTTTGGTTTTCTTATCTTTCCCTAATAGTTGCCAATATATGATCTGGTTTTAATTTTTTGTTAATTTGTTTTAACTTTTTGTTAAAGCTAGTGAACAAGCTTCATTTCTAGCGGTTAATTTTAACCAAAACAGAGAGAGCAAAACCAGAACTCTTACATGGTAAGTTTCATGAAAGCAGAGAGCTAGAAAAAGCATCCTTTACATGCCTTAGAGCTGGACCTCAACCATTTCACCACACCATAGAATCCACTCAAAAACTAAACTGATCCAATTCTAAGAACAGTTACAAGCAGATATTCTTTAGCCACATAGCACAAAGGTTTATAAAATCAATCTTCATTATCTCTGCTGTTCACTAGGTTCTGAGCAGCACACACAGAGTCTTCTTTAGGCCACAGATTTTGAAGGAACTTCAACTACACACTCCATTACTTCTTGTAAAGTTTAAAATCAAAAAATATTTGAAGTCTGACAACCATTCACTACCTTATAGTCATGCTGGCATAGTGCCAAATGCTCAGAATTTTTATTGCTTATTATCACAAATCATGATGATCTTTCTTCCAAGCCCTTTTTAAGCATTCAAAAGTCTCCATAAGGTCTCCCTGGAGAGTTCTCTTGTCCAGGCTGAACACCCCAGCTCTCTCAACTCTCTCCGTAAGAGGTGCTCCAGTCCTCATCACTTTTGTGGCCTCCTCTGGACTTTCTCCAGCTGCTCCACATTTGTCCTGTGCAAGAAGTGAGCTTTTACCCAAGACCATCTCATCCTGCAGCTGCTCAAGTAGCTAAACCTAATGATTTGCTTTGACATCATATTGCTCCTCAGCTTTCGCTCTCTAACAAGGACTCATCTTTGTTCAGAAATCACAGAATGAAATTCACAGCTAAAGCCCTTTCCTTCCATATTCCAATTTCATCCATAATAACCACCTTTATGCAGGGAAAAAACAGCTTAATTTGTTCATCCCCCTGTTCAAAGCTTGTCACTTTTTCATTTTCTAAGCCTGTATATTGTAGCCATTTTTTTTAATTTTTTTTTCCTACTAAGCCTCTTCTATCCTGCATCTCCTTCAGACTGTGACAAGTAGCTCCTTGTATAAAGTATTACATGTTCCAGAGTTCTGTGAATAATTCCAACACTGCTGTGTTGGGGGGTTTAATTTTAATTTTGGGGTTTCAGTATCTATTATCTATAGTGTTGCTGCTGTAAGTAATAGTTAAATATTTGTAGATCAGTGTTTCTCAAACCAAATCATCAACCCAAAGAGTTCAAAGGGAGTCTCTGTGAAGGGTTGCAGAGACAAGAGATCAAGAAGTGGCTGTAACTATTGACAAGTATTTTCAACAACCAGAATTGCCAGGATGGGGCTCTGAGCAACATAGTCTAGTTTAAAGATGTTCCTGTTCAAGGCAGGAGGCTGGACTAGATGACTTTTAAAGGTCCCTTCCAGCCCAAACCACTCTACAATTCTATGATTTCCAAATTATATACCATGGTTTTCATCACCGAAGTTGGTCAAGAAAGATCTGATATCTTGCCTGAAGTTTCCCTGTCACTAAAGAAATCACAGCTGCATCTAGTAATTTTCCAGTCCAGAACTAACACAGATCATTGAAATGTGGCCAGGCTTAGACATATTTAAAAGTGCATTGGTGTGGTTAGGAATACTGCAAAGACCACAGTAAGAGCAAAGTGGCAAGGCACCCTTAGATAAGAAGCCCCTTCCAGTGTGTCTATATTTGTCTGCAAGCTCACTGCATCCAAGCAAAAGCCCATACTGAGACATACCCACTTCAGAGCTCTCCAATCTCCCCGCCCAGCTTCTTATGCACAACATAGTGCACATATTGCAAGTCTTCCCTACCCCCTCCATTTGTGAAGAAAAACTGATCTATTGATGTAAGAAAAGAACCCTTATAGCAGAAGACATTGTCTAAGCAGCTACTGCATGACATCCACTGCTCCCACTGTGTCTTCCGCAGGGACCAACAACAGCTCCACATGTTTTCTCACTGACCTCTCTTGGCTAAAGCTACTGCTTGCTATTACCTCTGGCTATAACCTCGCTGGAACTGCATCTGCACACGAGTCCTAGGGAAGGCATTTGAACATTGGGGCAAAACTTCCTCAAATTACAGTTACATGTCTCTTTAAGAGCAGTAGAGCTGACAGAAGTGGTTTTTATCTCACAAACCGAGCTTCCAGTCTGACAGTGCTGTGGACAGCAGTTGTTACCTTAGCCTGATAGGTCTGCTCCAGCTCCATCTTATACAGTTTGACTTGTTCATCATGTTGATTTCGCAGATCCTCCAGAGCCTGAGTCATTTTGGATTCATACTCCTGTTGGCGGCTTGTGTCCACCTCAATCAAACGATGTTCATGTCGTTTTCTTGTTTCCCTTATTTCCTACACACACACAAAAGAAGAGGGACAAATTCCCACACTAAGGTAAACAGTACAAGCAGTTACATTCAGACAACAATTAACTACTGCAGTACTAAATATTCAGTATAATGGAGCTACAATACTACAGGCATTTAAGCCTGGGAATTGCTGCATGCACTAACAGATTCAAATTACTGTTTTCATTTGTCAGGATGTAATTCTTAAAAGTGATCCAACGTAAAACTAGCTTCAAAAATTGCCATATACTGTCTAAGGAAGGAGCTGTTTTATGCTACAAAAGTCACAATGGGGGGAAGTGAAAAAAATATCAATTTTTTCATAGCAAAGAGATCCATATGCTGCACTACAAACCCTGTCCTTCTCAATATACATCCTGACATTACAATAGTGGTCTACAAGGAATCACATGAAAATGAACACCTTTTGTGAACATTATACGTATTAAAAAAATAATTCTAGAGAAAAATTGCATCTTCAAATTTCACTCTTAAGCACAAGTGGATCTCATCTATATTCTAGATACTTCATCACCTCTTCTTATTAGATTTTGATTGGAGTATAAATAAAGCAGCAACTCAAGCAATTCTGAAGACACAATTTTTTATGATCAGAGTTTGTACTAAGAAATTTTCATTTTTATAAATGTATGAGTTTTCTGTGCTTAAGAACACTGGTTGCAAACTAGTAAGGTAAGGCTTACTCAGGCACTTATTCATGTAGAGACCTGGCCAGGCGTGAATGTGTGGTATGAGAAAAACAGTTTCTTCCTTTAGGGCAGGACAAACAAGCAAGGAGTGATTCTGAGTACTGGGAGAATGCCTGAAGTTAGCAGCAGGGCCATGAGGAACAATAACAAGTGAAGCAAGGCTCAGTTTTGCTAGACCGGAGTCATAGCAGGGTAACGCATGTTCAAAGCAACTTTACTAGCTGTTTTGCACAAATGCTCTACATCTAAAAATAGATCCCAAGAAACATGTCCTTTTACTAGCAGCAATGCTCTGAGGTGATATGCAAGCTTTTCTTTCTGTGGTTAATTTTTACACCAAGAAAACTAGCAAGCAGCAGTCTCTCCGTAACTGTAGGCAATGGCAGCTCAGAAGCTGCAGGAATGTTGTGGGGGACTCCAAGGGATCAGGTGAAGGACTGAGCTGATCCAGCAGCTCAACACCACTAGAAAAAGCAGGCCTCACTTGCCACATTCCCCGTCACAATGTCTCAATTCTAATGGAGATTTGGACCCTTCAGTGAACCAAATCAATTCACTAAAATAAAGGAAATCAATTTCTTTATTGCTTCATGTGTTGACTTGGTGCATAGCAGAATCAAAAAGCTTCAGGAATAGCTATAGAACACCCACCCTTGAGCACAGCAAACTTTAGGATTAGCTTCTGCTGTCTCATTTAGCTTCACCTGCAGTCAACAGCAACACACTCTCTACAAGAAGAAAAGTTATTTTAAGGTTCTACAACCAAACAAGGATCTGTCATTGCAGTCAGTGTACCAATCCAACTGCTCCAGGGCATGGAAGTGAGACAATGGTCAGTACATCTCAGGGTGATCTCCCTGGTTGGTTTCTTTGCCCTGCCTCCAGCCCCTGTCCCCTGTCTTTAGCCACACAGCCCTGTTCTATCCCTTAAACCAGTCTGAGCACTCACTTGGATTCTGTGGTAAAACAACTCAGCCACTAAGCGGTCAAAAACTAAACTCAACCAAAAAAACTTTAGTATCTTTCTAGTTAATCTGGTTGAAGTGATGAGGTGAACAGTGAGCTAATCATCACACCTAGAACAGGTGAGATGAACAACACAAGCATGTGGTGACTGCTCAGCAGCCACTCACTGAATGAGCTTGCAGAAGCACCAGAGATGGAATAAACAGACATAACACTTTGCATCTGGTACAGAGAGAACGTCATGCTTCCCTTTCCCAATTCCCACTATTACAAAAATTTTGGTCTTCACTAGAACCATTCACTTAACAGGCAGAAAACTACCTCTGCAATAAGCAAAGCAGTTGTATACTGTTCTAGTCAATAAAAATAGGTTATCATCAGGTCCACCAACCAAAGCTTGTGTAAGTAAAGAGCAGGGCCGTGCAACCAGGTCCAGAGAGACGGAACAAGGTTTTCCCTTTCCCACAGCAGTCAGCTGGCTCCATGAGTTCACCTGCCCATGGAACAATACTCTGTCACCTGGCTCTCATACTGACTCCATCACTGATTTACCATGTTTTTATATGGTAAATGTAAATGGAGGTGTAAAACCTCCACCTATTTTATTACTCAACACATTTATGGGAAGGATAATACTGATTTTCTCTACCTAGACTAGTTAGTAGTTGCTCATAGTCAATTTCATTGAAAGCTACATTAACTTTGGACAGTGGCAAGATTACTAGATTGATAATACCTCCTCAAATACATTCTTCCTGAAATCCAGATCCTCTTGCAAACTCTGGCACCGATTTTCCAGGTCCACACGCATGAGTGTCTCCTTCTCCAACTGCTTCTTTGCCACAGCATGACCATCTTCAGCCTAGTAAAGAATTTTAAAGATAATTTTGTCTGGATTCTTATCTTTCATCCATAAACCTTTTATGATCATCGTCTGATGTCTTTGGACCAGTTACGCACAGTAACAAATCTAATGTTAAGCCACTGATTTAAAGAAAACCAACCCACACCACCACCAGAAAGAAATGCAATTAATAAACAAAAGCCCTACAAAAAAAAAAAGAACATGTGTGTGCGTGTGTGTATGTGTATGGTAATTGATATTTAAACCAAGCTTATATGTCTGCATACCAGCTATTTAAAATGTAGGACTAGTTCAATACACTCTGATACAGCAGCTGAGGATTATTAATTCCTCCAACACAACATCTTGCACTTTATTTTTCTTGCTAGCATGGTCCTACTGGGTACTCCAGCACAAGTGTATAATTATGCAGGACCTTACAAGGACAACATTTAATAACGCAACATCCCATGAATATAGAAACATCAGAAATTTTTAAATAAAAGTTTCTGATGAGCAAAATGTCTAAAACACTGAGTTGCTTTGGTTGTTTTACATAGATTTCTTATAATTTAGTTTTGTATCCAAGAGGATCAGCCAAAGGTTCATCAGTAAGCAAGGTGGATCATTGATGTTCAGACTATAAACTAACTGCAAAGAAAAAAGGGAATTTATGCTACACAGCCTTTCCTGTGCTGAAGCAAGAGAGCATTCCCTTCCACACCTTAGCAAGCTGGGCACGCAGATCAGCCACCTCTGCTTCCAGACTGCGTTTCTCATTCAGGACAGTATTGAGTTCTGCTTCACTTCTATGGAAGAGAACTTCCAGATCCTTGATGCGACCCTGAGCCACAGACAAATCTGCATCTTTCTTCTTGTAGCTGGAAAAAAAAATACATTATATTTATACATGGGTGCACACCCATCCTGAGCACATCCTGGTTACAGCCACAGGTATTTTGTTACCAGACACCTTTTATCAAGCCCAGCTCACCATTATATGGCTCCTGCAGTAACCTGCAAATGCTGCTGATCATTGAACTGGAACACCCCCAAAATGTGCAGCCAGTACCATGTTCTGTAAATGCATGGCATGCTAAAAAACACATTATGGACAGACAAGGGAAAAACAAGAAGGCAGCTCTGGCAGCTAAGAGATGGTAATACACACAAGGTGTAAACAGTACTTTCTCATCTGCCAGCTACATAGCTGATATCTTTTACTTTGGAGTACAGCCCATGAAGCAAAGTACATGAAATGCATCCCCAGTGTTTTATATCTGATGTGGTCAAGCCTATTCCTCATGATGTATTCCCACAAAAATAAGTAAAATAAAATAATCCACTATGGAAATGTGGTCACCTTTCAGGAATAAACCAGCATTTCTTCAGCAGTATTCATTACGGGCAAAGCATGTCTGAGTGCTTAAATACCATTATTTGAGCTGTTACATCCAACTTGCAGATATGATCAAGGTAAATCTTCCTTCTGCCCACCAAGTAATTGATTAGCCTTTTCATCTAACATAGTGACTTTCTGCAGCTTTTCTCAGCATATATCATTATGTTATTAAAAAACTGTTCTGTTATGTGCTGTAATGCTTCCTTGTTGCTGCTTAAGCTCATTGTTCTAGCCTGACACCACATGGGATGGAGGGAACAATTTTAAATTTTTTTTCTCTTAAGTCATCACAGACAATTTTTCTCCTTTCCTTTCCTCAAACTTCTAATCTATAGATCTGTAATTTGCACCTGTGGTCCATGACCTGTTTTTAATGGTCCACCGAATTAACTTTGAAGATAATTCCTACTCCATCTAGGCTTTTAAAAACTCTGTATTCAATCTGCAACTCCAAACATGGAAAAAAACTATTATGTTTGCAAAGAGGAAAAAAAAAAGCTAAAAACCACTATTCTAGATTATACAAACTTTACTGCCCAGCCCAGACCCTGAAGCTTGGTTCCCAAACACTTCATCACTTGTACTGTCTTCTTGAATTTCTGATTTGCCTGAATTGGACAGAATTATTTTACCAAAATCCTTCATTATGGGGTAGTGGTGTGCCCTATGTACAATATTTCTTTACATGGTTCAGCATGGTGTGCATCTTTTTCTAAGCTGACATCTTTATTTTGTGATGCATTCAGCTTCTGTTTTTTCTCTGCATTTCATGGTGTAGATCTTGGAATCTGTTTTCATATAATTGTAACCAATTTTTCTTATCATCGGTCTAATCTGTCACTGTGAATTCTGTTCTGCAACATATGTGCAGTGTCTTCAAACTCAGCAGCTTGCTGGAGGCACAGACAAAACATGGCTTCTACTTAAAAGACAATTATTTAGCAGCAATCGGAAGGTCACAAGCACTGTGTTATACACATGTTGTAAAACATGCCACTGTGCCTTGTGTCACAACCAAGGAGACCCAGAGAGCCTGTGCAGGACCCAAAGGGCAAATATCACTTCTCTCTGAGCATGAACAGCAGTATGTGCTCACACAGCCTCCTGCTTCCCCCTAGCTGCAGAAGCCAGGCAGCAAGCAACTGCTTCCAGGGATGGGAATGAACAGAAGTGTTTGATGTACAGCTTAAAAAAGAACCATAGAGCATTCTTGACAGAGATAAGTAACTTCAGCCCTCTCAAGGACACTGACAATATTGCAAGTCATTTTAATTTTTATTTTCACTTATACTTTCAGCCTGGTTTATTGCCTTCATGCAAAAATGTGATAGAGGTTTTATAAAGGTACAAATGCTTTTGGGGGTCTCTGAGATGTAAAAAAGTTCCCACAAGCAGTCAATCCACCTGGTGAGATGTGTCAATGCTTCAAGGAACACCAAGTTAGGGTAACGCTCAAGAGCTCTTTTTTTCCAGAAAGAGTCACATTTGCTCAAGGGAAATGTTTCAGTGACCACATGTAGTGGGTCTAGCATAAAACCATAAGTTCTTTTCATCCATCTCTGGGAGCAGAGGTCTTCTTCCTCTTCGCTGGTGGCAAAGGGTCTTCATTACTCTCATCTCTCTGTTCAAACTTCTCATGGAATCATGACTACTCCAACATCTGCTTGCTTCACCATGGATGCCTTTGCTCACGTCTACAATTTCAACGCTCCATTCCCCCATGCTTTTCAATGATTTACAGGGATATTCCAGTGTATCATAGTCCATCACCATGGCCTACAGAGGAATTTCAGCCCAAGACTAAGGCATCTCCTCATTCTCCTCCCATCTGGGATTTTGATTCCTTCTTTACTGAGCTTCGTATCTCCTGTTCTCTCTAGGTATCTTCACTCTTTCCTTTCTCTCACTCGAGAGAAGATTGATGTTTGCAGGATTCATCTGTGCACTAAAAGAGTTAATATCTCGCCCAGGCCACAGATGGTTATGTGATCTTTACAAGGTAGCAACCAGAGGATTTTTTCAGTGGCTGTGCTGGTGGGGGACAGGATCTCAGCAGCCAGGCTAGGACGCCACAGCAGCACGCCGCAGGCTGATGGCTTCCCCTCCCCCTGCCTGGCAGAATTTCAGCTGAGCCCCAGGCCCACCTGGCCATGCTTGGGGCAGGAACCCGGCCTGGACAGTGGTGCAGAAGAGGCAGGGCCTGGCCCGGTCCAGCCTGGCCTGCAAGCCACGCAGCGCAGCCCGGCCAGCCTGGCTAGCGCCAGTTACCTGCTCAAAGCTGGTAACAAGAGAGAGCTTTCCAGGGTTTGTTTGTTCTGAAATGTGATTCACAGAGATGTGTCTAGCCTTCTTAAGTGGTTTGACAGCATGTCAATAATCAAAACTAGCAGCTGATTGGTTCTGTTGGATCTGGAGGAAGCTGTCAGCAGCCCTCACAGAGAATCACTTCTGCAATTGATGGATTTTCTCTTTAACTAAAAACCAAGCTATGTTAAACCACAATACCACAGAATCACAGCATTGTTTGGGTTGGAAGGGACCTTAAAGCCCATCTTGTTCCACCCCCACCATGTTCCAAGCTGCATCCAGCCTGACCTTGGACACTTTCAGGGATGGAGCAGCCACAACTGCTCTGGGCAACCCGCGCCAGGCCTTCACCACCCTCACAGGCAAGAATTTGTTCCTAATATCAAATCTAAACCTACTGTATTTCAGTCTGAAGCCATGTCCTGTTGTCCCGTCCCTACATGTGGGGTAGGGAGCAGGCAGAGGAAGCCACAGCATGACATTCACCCCTCTCAGAGCTGGGAGTGTGCAGCTCCAGCAGAAGACTGCTAAAGCAAGCAGAATGATGGCACCTGACAGATACTGACCTTCAGACCTGGCTTGACCTGGGGAAAAGTGACACTGGTAAAGATATGAACAGACACTTCATGAACACCAGGACAGGAGACTTTCCCTAACCATGCCATCAGAGTTACCTCTGCTATCAATGCATAGATCTTATTCATTTCACCAGATCTGGTTCAACAGTCTTGTGGGAGGGTGGTGCTCTACCCTAGCAGAAGTGTTGTGCACCTCACCAGTAAATTAATTGTTCCCACCCACACCTCGTCCACTTATCCCCTCTCTCTAGTAGTCAAAAATTTTGCCAAACGGCTGAAAATTAAAGCATAAACACTGGAAGCCATTACACAGCATATAGCATAGAACCATACATGCTACAGAATGGTATGAAAATTGCTATTTTTACAACAATATTTTAATTCTAGATTTAAAAATATGTCCCTACGCCTGAAACAAACATCTTTAAACTAAAAGTTAAGCTGTTCCTTGCATCATATAAATGGTGTTTGAATATCCTAAAGATATTTAATTTTTTATAAAGTGAAACTACCCAACTGTTTTATGAACCTAGTTATGAACTTGGTTCAAAACAAAAAATTTTACATTCATGAATTGCATTCAAGGTACAAATTGTATATTTGTGTATGACAGAATGGGCTGGGTTGGAAGGGACCTTAAATCTCATCTTGTTTCACCCCTCCCATGGGCAGAGATACCTTCCATTAGACCAGGATGGCTCCAAGTCCCATTCAGCCTGGCCTTGAACAGTTCCACAGAGATGGGGCAGCCACAGCTTCTCTCAGAGCAACCTGTTCCAGTGGTTGGATATTATGTTCTTCCCCCAGAGGGTGCTGGGGCTTTGAACAGGCTCCCCAGGGAACGATCACAGCCCCAAGGCTGCCAGAGCTCAAGGAGAGTTTGGACAAGACTCTCAGGCACAGGGTGGGATTTTGGGGTGTCTGTGCAAGGAGTTGATGGTTTTTGTGGGTCTAGTCCAGTTCAGGATATTCCATGATTCTATGATCCAGTGCCTCACCACCCTCACATGGAAGAACTTCTTTCCAATATCCCATCTAATGCTGCCCTATGTCAGTATGAAGCCATTCACCCTCGTCCTACCACTACTGCCATGTACAAAGTCCTTCTTCCTCTCCTAGAGCCCCTTTAGGCCCTGGAAGGAGCTCTGAGCTCTCCCTGGAGCCTTCTCTTCTCCAGGTGAGCACCCCCAGCTCTCCCAGCCTGGCTCCAGAGCAGAGGAGCTTCAGCCTTCAGAACACCAGAAAATGTGACCTCCTCTGGACTCACTCCAGCAGCTTCACATTATTCTGATATTGGGTCACCAGAACAGAACTCCATGTGGGCTTGAGGAGGCAAATCACCTCCCTTGACCTGCTGGCCACTCTTCTTTCGATGCAGCACAGGATATGATCAGCTTTCAGGGCTGCAAGTGCACACTGTTAGCTCAAATTCAGTTTTTCATCCATTGATACTTGGTTTTCCTCAGGGCTGCTCTTGATCCATTCTCCACCCAGCCTGTGTCTGTGATTGGAATGAACCAACACATATGCAGAGCCTTACACTTGGCCTTGTTGAACTTCATAAGGCTCACACAAGCTCACTTCTCCAGCCTGTCCTGATCTCTTTATATGGCATCCCTTCCCTTCAGCGCATCAACTGCACCACACGTTTTGGCTGGGTACTCTGGAAGTCTCACGGAGATGGCTCCGGAGATAACAGGAGCCAACAGGGAAACCTACATGAAATACCTTCAAGAAATTAAGGGGCCTTCATCTAAGAAGATGATACAGAGACAGTCCAGCTGTTTCTCTACACCAATGCATGCAGGGTGGGCAATAAATAGGAAGAGCTAGAAGTCACTGTGCTGCTGGAAAGTTGCGCAGTTGCTGGTAGACTTGGTGGGATGAACCTCATGACTGGACTTTATCAACACCTACAGGCTGTCAAGAAGGGACAGGCAAGGAAGGAGGGTTGGAGGGGTTGCTCTCCCCAAGAAGTGGATCGAATGTGAAAGGCTGTCTCTAAAGGACAGCCACAAGCATTTTGAAAGCCTATGGTAAGAATCAGAGACAGAGACAACAATGGGAACCCTTTTGGTTGGCATCTGCTCTTGGATGACTGATTAAGTGGAGCCTTTTTGCTCCAGCTACAGGAGGCATTGCACTCACAGCACTCACAGACTCATCCTGCTGTGGAACCTCGGCCATTCGCATCTGCTGGAAAAGTAGCAAGGCGAGCTGTAGGCAATCGAGGAGGCTGTCAGAGAGCACTGAGGATAGCCTGTCAAGCCAGGTAATAAATGACTCTACCAGATGGGATGAGATACTGGACTTGACAGTCACCAATACAAGTGAGCCAATCGGTGATGCCAAGACAAGACGCAGTCTGGACTGCAGTGATCATGCAGTCCAGGAGTCTGCAGTCCTGAGAGACATGGGTCAAGTGAAGAATAATGAAGAATGAATTTTAGGAAAGCAAACTGCCTACTGTTCAAGGAATTGGTTAATAGCACCTCCTGGGAAACTGCCCTCAGAGACATTGGAGAAGATCTTTTAGCAAGTTTTCTAGAGCACAAGAGCTCTTGATCCTCAGGACTGAAAGGCAAGAGACCAGTATGGATGAGTTGAGACCAGCAGGTGAAACTAAAAGGCAAGAAGATAATGAAGAGGCAGTATTAGTATGGGCTGGTATCCTGGCAAGAGTATGGAGACATTGCCTGGTTGTCTAGGGATAGCGTCAGTAAGGCCAAGGTACAGCTGAAGTTGAACTTGGCAAGGGACACCAAGAATAACTAGAACAGCTTCTGCAGGTATGTTAGTCAGGAAAGGAAGGTCAAAGCAAGTATACCTCTTTGATGAACAAGACTGGCAAAGTGGTGTCCTGGGGTGACATTGTGGTGCTTGTATCCCCAATTGTGTGTTCGGTTTGTGCTTCGTGTTGTGTTCTGTGCTTTCGGGACTGGCTCTGAGGGTGAGGGTTTGTTTTGTCTTGTTATCGGCCGGCTCACCTCCCCCACGGTCTGTGTTTAGGAAAAGGCTTGCTTGCTTGCTTTTGCTTGCTGGCTTTGCTTGCTTGCTTTGCTTGCTTGCTTGCTTTGCTTGCTTCTACTTTTTGCTTTTGCCTAAATAAAATTATACCATCTGAACCTGTTCCAGACGGGGACCTGGGAAACACCACGCAACACCGGGAGTCTGCATTTTGTGATCAGCAGCAGTCATCCCCAGCGCCGGAGACCGATAACTGGGCGACCACTCGCAGGAGAGACTTTCTGAATTTGTCATCCTTTCAGAGCGGTGAAGGAGTTTTGGTTTTTTTTGTCATCTGGTGTTGTTCAGTTTTCTTTTTGTGTGTTTGCTGGGGAGTGTTTTCCTTGTTAAATAAACAGGTTTTTTTCCACTTCTCTCCAAGAAAATTCTTCCCAAACCCAGTGGTGGGGGGAGGAGTCGTGGGGGTTTGCTCTCTGGGGGCTCCTTCCGGAGGTCTTCCCCCAAATTTGCCCTAAACCAGTACAGTGGTAATAACAGACAAGAAGAAGGTTGATGTACTCAACAACTATTTTGCCTCAGCCTTCAATGGCAACCTCTCCAGTAGATGGGCCACAAAACAGGAACTGGGAAGGCAAAATAGCTCACACTGTAAGAGAAGGTTAGGTTTGTGACCACCCAAGAAACCTGAATATATCCAAGTCTATGGGACCTGACAAGATACATCCCAGAGTCCTAAGGAATTGGCTGATGCAGCTGCCAAGCCACTCTCCAGTACATTTGAAAACTCATGGCAGTCAGATCAAGGCCCAAGTAACAGAAAAAAGGGAAACATGCACCCGTTTTTCAAAACGGTGGAAAGGAGGACTTCAGGAGTTACTGACCCGCCAGCTACACCTCTGTACCTGGGAACATCACGGAACAGATCCTCCCAGAAGCTCTGCTAAGGCACACAGAGCACAGGGAAGTGATTCAAGACATGCAGTCTTCTCCACATTCTGCTTGACCAACCTCGTGGCATTCCCTTGTCCACTGATGGAATCACTTCACCCCAGAAGGACTATGAATGTTTTCTGTCTGAACTTCTGTAGGGCCTTTGATAAAGTCCCCCCATAACACCCTTCTCTGATAACTGAACAGGTAAAATTAGACAAAGGCATCAATGAAGAAAAGTAGGGAGCATATGCATAAACATAAAAGAATTTGAAAATTCAGAGTCAATTTGGCTTTTGTAAAGGAAGACAAGGAGCATAAGCAGGGGTAGGAACCCTGCAGAGAAGGGCTCTGAGAGGGTCTTACTTCACCTCTGCCCAAAGAGGCCACAGCAAATCCGGTTACCACCAAACACTTCCGAGTTCTGTAGCACTCCTGCTACTCACTGGGGTCTTGGGAGACATCTCTGAGTCTGATGTAAAATACTATCTGGAGCTTATCTTTCTTCACACATCAGCAGCTCAGAAGCACTCAAAATGCAACTGTGTTTAAGAAATTATTAGTAAATAAAATAGAGAACAAGACTTTGAACACTGTTATGGTATAATAGCATCTTGAATACTGGCTGAAGTTCCAATTCTGCAGCTTTCCTTCCCAAGAAGATACACTAAATCAGGAAAAATGATAGAGAGGATAAAACGCTGATTGAAAGCACAAAGCAGCTTCAGGAATAGAAGCAACTAAGCAGTAAGATGTTTCCACTTGAAAAAAGATCATTAAAGAGAAAAGTCTTAGGAGATAGGAAGAATACAAAAATGAAGGGATAAATGAACAAATGAAACTGGGCAGGCAGATTGAACAACATGTTTATGTAATACATAGGTAAGCTCAGAATCCCCTTGTTATGTCCAAGAACTCCACAGACTCAGAACACTGGTGACATTATGAAATGTAAACCCATGATGGCTACTATCCAGAATCCAGCGGGACATCAGGAAGTCCCTTACCTAAAGGGAATTGCTGAAGACTGGAAGAGTATTTCAGAGAACTGCTGCTACGCATGTTACATTCTTCTCTTCTCTAGACAAATGGCTTTTAACAGACGATTAACAGGCTAAGTAGACCTTTGGTCCAAACCAATACAAACTACTCTAGAAAAAGCCTTGGGATGCTTCTTGTTGACTTACTAGGCAAAATTATGTGTGATAGTCTCAAACACTAAAAATCCCCCCAAAAAATGTTACAATATTGGTAACACAGTGTCATGGTTTGGTCTGTTAACTAAAATACACTCACAGTAAGAGAAAAAAAATCTAAACTAAACAAAATATGTGCCCCAGAATTCAAACCCTGGGAGCTGAATGTGCACTCACATGGAACCCTGGGGTAGTGTAATCTGTCGGTATCTGAACAAGATACAGAAAGACACAAGCAGAAGAGTGACAGAAAACCTTGTTCTTTCCTAGACCACAAGCCCTGTCCCAAATCCTTGTGTCCCATCCAAGGCTCTTGATGCAGGTTGGTCAGCCGCTTCACAAGCTAAAATTGTGCAAGTAGACAGCCCTGGGAAGGAACAAAAGCAGGGTAAGCCTCAGGTTCCTCTGGACACAAAGTAGGCCTGATGTTACCACCTCCAACCATACCCTGTGGCTTCCCTGGAGTATCTTCAGTGCCTTCAAGAGAAGGCTTCAGGGCTTTCCATGCTCACAAACCCAGGCTTTGGGAAAAAAAAAGGAAGGGGGAATCTGCTCTTAAAGCAGAAAGTTGATTGTGATCCTATGTCTCGAGGGAAGTCTATTATCTCCTGTCCCAGCAACCCAACCTACTCCAAGCAAACAACAGAATGGCAGTGTTTGGGATCCCTCCTGGCCAGACTATGCTGGCATCCTTAAATCTCTCCTCTGTCATGAGCCTGAAATAGAGACAGAGATAATAGTAGGGAATATAAAATTATGCAATAATCTACTCTTCCACTAAACACAGCGCTCAAAGCAAGTTTGGTCTGAGAGAAGCACCATCTGACTGTCAGCATAGACAGGAAAGGTTCAGTGATGAGCTAGATGTCAGTGAACACTGCAAATAAAAAAAAATTGGAAGTTGCACTTGCAAGAGTCTGGCTACGTCACAAGCTAGACACCCCATGAACACTCCAAGTACATTACAAGTATTTCAATGGACTGGAAGGAATTTGGTAGAAGAAACTTTGAAGCTGAAAAGAATTCAACTCTACTGCTATGAACTGTAAATACAGAGAGAAACCCAGAAAACCAAGTGTTTTTTCCTCATCTATCGCAGAAGACAAACAAAAAGCTGAAATTAGTTTGGTAGAATTGGTCATTGAAGTGATTGGTAAGGGGCAACTCAGTTGTCCAGACAATGGATGAGAGAGGTGATCCAGGGGAGAACACCATCTCCACCATTTTACATGCATCATTTTCTACAGCAAGGTATTTATAACATCTCTTAGGGCTATCAAAAGTCTAAAGAACAGGAATCAACTGGATTCTCACTACCTGCCAAATGAAGATATTTCTTACAAGGATACCTTAATCAAAACAGAGAAATATCATCTTGCAAAACATGAGAGGTGAACCAAATTCCCAGTTACTACTGTTGCTCTCTTCTGGAGTTTGCTTCAAAAGCCAAGCTATCATGAGATGAGAGAGACAACCTAAAGTCCACATGATGCTAACTGCCACATAAAATATACTATCCAAAACAAATGCCAAAACTTCTGGCCTGAGGCTTTGAAGAGGAAAAAACAGTCCCAACAGGAACATCCCAGTAGGGCTGGGTGGGATTCATCTCACTACACTTCAGGGGTGTCACAGCTGACCTAGTTACCAGAGGGATTTTCCATGGTTAACAAAAGCTGAGCTACCAAGTCCACAAATACCAGTGCACAGGTTGCCTGAGCACATGCAGGCCTATGGGATAGGCTTCAACAGACCTGACACTGACTGACTCAAATGCAGATGCTTTCACTATGACTATTTCCTATTTGGACAGTTGTTTTAGGACAAATTCCCTAAAACAGTATTTCCAATGGTGGACTTTAAAAAGAGGGCCCAGCATAGAAAATGAGTATCCAGTAATATAGCAAAATTCAGGGAAAAAACATGAAATACTTTATCATAAATCAACTAGCTAGTCAGAAAAAAAAAAAAAAAGACAAGGGAGGGAAACACTACTTAAGTCCTTTTATAACCACTTAGTCGCAAATGAAGAGAGATGAGACACTTATGGCAGGTCTTAGTGACACTGTCAGCTTAAAAGCTATTTTATGGCCGACAGCATTGATAAACAGGTGATGTACATAATGACCTGCTCAGGAAAAATCTGTAATTCCCAAATCTTATATAGTAAAATAGGTTCCAAAATTCAATTAGAAGCAAAAATTGATTTTTCCACCACATATATTAATTTTAAAATGAAGTTTATACTGCAAAACAGAATTTGATCACAAATAATTCCCATGGGAATTGAAATAATGGATTCTACTTGGCTTCAGGAACTAGTTTGTTATGCCAATTCTTGTGATGCAAACTGAACAGCAGTTTTAAAATATTTACTCAGTACAAGGTCTTTTTCCAGCACATTTACATTGTAGCTTCATGTCTTTTCAAGGCAACACTGCTTACATATTCCCAAACTGCTCAAGGCCAACCCTTTCCCTTTTCTTCCATTTCTTCCATCACTCATACAGTGAACCAGACAATAAAAATCATGAATTAACCCTCCTTGGATGGATCCATTTTAATCTAGACTTTCTCAATCCAGTTTACCAAGCAGCTGCACACACATATGTTCATGTGGAGGTATGACAGGACGAAGCAGGTACAGCCATTTGTTTGAGCCTCAAATCACATGATGTTCATGTTACACGTACAAATACACTTGTGTACATATTGCTGGAATTCTGGGCTCTGACCAGCTGTACCACCAAGCTGAAGGATTTTCCCTCTGACAAGCCTATATCCTCTCATGGATCTGCTTCCAAAAGGCATTTTAAGAAGCATCATTAGTACCATTTCCACAGCAAATACTGCCCATTCTAATTAAAAGAAAAAGAACTGAATGGTCTCCTCACCTTTTATTGAACTCCTCAAGTTCTGCTCTCAGTTTTCCTATTTCAATTTGTAATCTAGCCCTCTCTTTGGCAGTTTCATCCAGAACCCTTCGAGCATCAGCCAGTTCAGACTCGTAGAGACTCTTGATTCCGCTCACCTAAGAGGAAAAAAAAAGTATCCGGCTATGAGAACATCCCAACGACTATCAAAGAACTGAAACATAGGACCAGGTTACATACAGGTTTCTTTGAGAAAGGGTGTATATGATTTCTGCCATTTAAGAACATTCTATGTTGAACATTTTCAATTAACAAGCAATCCAAAGATTTAGTTTTTATTACCACTATGACAAAACATACTATGTTTGAAATGTGCAAACATTCCCAAGAGATAAACTGAACCAGACCAGTGAACCCTACAATCTTAGCTTCAATTATTTGCCTTACTCCCAGTACTGCTGCTTTGGGAGTTTTTTTAAACACTTGAAGACATTCTGTGGAATACAAGCCCAAGGGCCCATTTTGACTCTGCTGCTCTTCCACTATAAAGCATCTGAAACCAGATGAACTGTTCAGAAATGAGCTTCCACTCTTGTTCTCTACCTCACAGGATAAAGAACTACAGACTTCTCCCTGTCCCAAAATAATATAACATATAATCAGTGATAAAGACTGCATGAGGCACCTCGAAGTCTTCTATACCTTTATATTTTTTAGAAGGCAAGATTACTTGAAAGGTATATCAGACAGCTAAATGTACAGACCATGTAAGATTGCTGCTTTCACTTTTGGGAAAGGACACCCGAATAACTTTCACAGAATCATAGAATATGCTGAGTTAGACCGTCAGGAGCATTGAGTACAACTCCTGGCCCTGCACCCCAACAGTCCCACACCGTGCCTGAGAATGCTGTCCAAATGCTCCTTGAGCTCTGGCCTTGGTGTTGTGAGCACTTCCCTGGGGAGCCTGTCCAGTGCCCAACCACCTCTGGGGAAAAAACCTTCTGATATCCAAGTGAAAGCTCCCCTGACTCAGCTTCATGCTGTTTCCTCAAGCTCTGTCATTGGGCACAAGAGTGTAGAGACTGGTACCTGCCCCTCACAAGGAGGTTGAAGACTGCACTGAGGTCTCCCCTCAGTCTCCCCTTCTCCAGGCTGAACAAAACAATCCCTCAGCAGCTCCTCGTACAGCTTCTCCTCTAGACCCTTCCCCATCCTTGTGGCCCTTCTTAGGACACTCTCTATTAGCTTAATGCCTTTTTTATGCTGTGGTGCCCAAAACTGTCCCCAGAACTCAAGGTGAGGCTGCTGCAGTGTAGAGCAGAGAGACACAATCCTCTCCATCGCCCAGTTGGCCTGATGTCCCCCAGGACATGGCTGGCCCTCCTGGCTCCAGGGCACTGCTGACTCAGATCCAACTTGCCATCAACCCCCAGGTCCCTTTCTGTAGCCCCTCTTCAGCTTCTCGTCCTCCAGATGAGATGGTTCCACATAACCACGGTTGCCCTGTCCCAGAAGCAGCATGTGACACTTGCCCTTGTTAAACTTTACATGGTTGTTGATTTCCCATCTCTCTGATTTGTCAATACTTCTCTGCCGGGCATCTCTGCCCTTGCAGGTGTTGACAGCTCCTCCCAATTTAGTGTCATTGGCAAACATTTTAGTTTGAGTCCTGTATTCAAGGTCATTGATGAAGATGTTGATGGGCTGAGGTTGGATACCCACAGAACTCCACTTGTGACCAATGTCAGCCTGATGTCACCCCCATCACTATAACCCATTGTGCCCAACTCATGAGCCAGTTGTTCACCCATTACGTGACAGGGTTATCCAGCTGTAAGCTGGACATTTAGTCAGGGGATCCCATCTCTCTGAAGTAGTTGTGAATCCTGAAAGACAATTCCATGGTCACAGAATCACAGAAAGGGCTGGCCTGGCAAGGACCTTAAAACCCATCTCATTCCACCCCCTGCCATGTGCAGGGTCACCTTCCACTATCCCAGGTTGTTCCAAGCCCCAGTCTGGCCTGAACACTTCCAGGGATGGGGCAGCCACAGCTTCTCTGAACAGAGCAGAGGGGCAGAATCCCCCCTCCACTGTCCACACTGGGGGCTCAGCCCAGCACCGAGGCGGTTTCTGGGGGCCCATGGCCTGTACAGGTTGAGCCTCTCACCCACTAACACCCCCAACTCCTTCTCCCCAGAGCTACTCTCAATCCATTCTCCACCCAGCCTAAATCTGTGCTTGGGGTTTGCTGTAGAATCCAAAACCCTGTTGCTAACAGCAGTTGTGCAATCCAGAGTTGCTCTGCAAGATCTGCTCAGCTATCCTCAAGCCCTTCACTCTCCCCATAACACCTGGGCTGTGATGCCACTGACAATCACTGTCTTGGTTTGAAAGACAGGTGTCTGCCAAGGAACGTGGGAACGTCCCTTGGAATGGCAAATGCGACCCCCTTCCCTTCAAACTATTATAGCTTTGAAATTATGGGACTTCAGGCAAAGATATGGAAAAAATAACATAATTCTTTACTACTATATACATGTGTATAAAATAGACAAACAACAACAATAGCAGCAGGAACAATAAACAGAACCACAGACCCAGTCAGTCCCAGCCATCTATTGGCCATGGGCACTTTCCCCTTGGTGCAGTTCCGGGCACAGCCGTCAGGGGCGCTGGTGGCTCCCGGCCGGACAGGGCGGGTGCGATGATTCCCCCGCGCCTGCAGGGGGTGCTGTAGTGCGAGGTGCGAGCTGAGCCGCCTCTCCACACGGCAATGGCGGGGAGACAGAGAGAGAGAGGGGAGAGAGCCGCTTCCTCTGCAAACCCTCAGCGGGCAGCCAGTCTCAATGCCACTTGGGAAGCTGAATGGACTGCAGCAGAAACCTTAGAGCAGCAAGCTGGAACAGCAGAGGCAGGCACACCCACGGTGGCAAACAAAGTGTAGCAAAAACTCAGGAACTGTGCCAGGAGCCGCAGGGGTGGGGCAGACCCAAGGTGTCCCTTAAAGTGTAGCAAAAAGACGGAAGCAGCAGCAGCAAACAGCGGGGCTGGACGGCGGCAGCCAGGAGACACTCCCTCCTAGGGGCTCAGGGTCCCAGGTTTTCCCCTGGGGCACCCCAATAGTGGTGAGTGTCCTTCCCATCCAGGCCAGCTGTTGAAAAGGTCCCAGTTCAACAGACACTCTTATGAGCAAAGGCTCACCCATGGTAGAAGTAGTGCAGGACAGAACTTAGCGGTGGCAGCACATTCTCCCCGCAGTAGCCACAGCCCAACCATCTCCCCTCCAATCTTGAGAGCAAGCAAGGAGCTGAGCCCAGCCCCTGAACCCCCAGCCAAAATCTCAGTGTCTCTGCACTTCTCAAGAGAAAGCCACACAGATTAGAGACTGCGCCAGCTCCACCCCTTCCCCTCATCTCGGCCACGTTCTCCGTCTTTCTCAAGTATCTACAGCTCCAGTCTCTTAGGCAACAAATGAAGGAGGACGAGGGAGGACGAGGGAGGACGAGGGAGGACGAGGGAGGACGAGGGAGGACGAGGGAGGACGAAACAAACCCCAACCTCCAACAATCACCCATGTAGTCCTGTTTGATACTCCTCAGGTCTCTCTTACCACTAGCACTGATCCCTTTGCTGAAGAGCAGAAGGGGGATAAAACTCATATGGCCATGTGAGCCTCAGCAGCCTCTCTACAACATCCAGAATACAAGCCCTGGGAAGCAGCAACAAACCTTCCCAGATAAAAGGTTAGGCCAGCAAATGGGCCCTTCAACTGTGAAAATGGAAACTCCATCTGAAGCCGACGGAAAAAATTAAAGTAAAACCTCAAAATGGAGTTCAGCAGAAAGCTGCAGCCCAATCCACTTCATGTCCACGTGCACACAAGCATAAATCTTCCCGCACAAAGGCCAATGTAGACACCCATACTGCACTACAAATGTGCTTTCACTTCACCCCCCCACCCCGTCTTTTGCTGGCAAAAGAGCCTGCAAGTTTGTAATTGGGCAACAACACCGGGAACAAGGAAATAGAAAAAGAACACAGAGATGTTTCCATAGCAGACTTTGAAAGACACAACTGCTCGATGCTTTCACCTACCTGTGCTGGGAGCATTCAAAGGCAGTGGGTAAAGGGCAGACACATCAACACAGACTCTCTCAAAGCAACCACTTGAGAAAAGCTGCAAGATGTCACTCCGTGAAGACTTGAAACACCTCAAGAAGGCATTGACCCAGCATGCTAGGCAAGAAACATGTTCCATCCACTTGTGGGTACAAGTGACTCCAGACAAATTTAGTGATGAAAATCTCATTAGCCTACATTAATGTACAAAACACAAATGTATTCCCACCAGGTGGGGCTCAGGATGTTCTTATTTAGCCAGTTACAGATGGAAAAAGGACTGCCAGCTATGGCTCAAACTCACCAAGAATATCAGTCAAGTTCTTAAGAACAATGAAGATGTGTGTTATGGCCCCTCCCAGATGATGTCTACAGCACTAGAAAACCATTTAACCCAATAATTTAGAGGATGCAACTTGAGTGACCCAACGTCCACAGCAGCATCTGAGCATGTATTTTGCAGGTGGCAACTAGGCAACACGAGACCCTCATATCCTGGTCATGACAGTAGCTCTGGTCACTACACATGGGGCACACAAAGAGCACGGTAGCTCCAACACTGGCAGGTAAGAGGAAACCATGTGAGCTCACACCCACAGAGATGGGAAGACACAGGTGAAGAGGGAACTCCCATAGATACTGCTTTTGTCACAAGAGCAGTTGAGTCAGCAGCTGAGGCTCCCAAGGATCTTATTTTTCTCTCTAATTCTCCTTTCAGAGGGTGAGCACAGTGGGGTGTCCTCAGAACAGTGCAGTAATCCCCATCAAAACATTTGTTCCAGAAGGCTGCAACCATAAGCACTGCAGGTGAGGGCAGGGAGTTAGTAAAAGGGAACGAGCTCTAGGACTGCTCACTTAGCTCTTCTATTATCTCCCCTCCCAGCCTCACAAATTAGGTTATTGCAACAGTGACCCCAACAGTAAGAACAGCATCAGTCTTGTACTAAGGATGTAGAAAAACAAGGGGATGAGCTCAATTTCTCTTCTGTCACAGGCTAACCTACACAAGGACAGTGATGGAGGAAAGCAAACAGAGAGGGAATGAGGACAGTGAGAGGTTCCCCCAGCCACATCTGCAATTTTTTTTTTTGCATTTGTCTGAGGGTTTACTGTATACACTTTTTGTCTAGGCGTCTACTGCATATAAGTAAAGGTAAAGCATCATTGGACAGGGTTAGGAAAAAAGCTATAATTAATAAAGAACTAAAGATGAATCAACTGCAAAGCTCCTTTGCTGCTAAGAGATGGCAGCCCTGTGTTCATCACAAAGAACAACAGGAATTATACTGTTCTAAGGCCATGCTGAGATTGCCACACAGAACAGCAAACGGCTGCTTTTTGCAATCTTGTTAAAATTGGTAATTAAAACAATGAGGAAAAAGAACATCCTATCAGCTGATGATTAAAGAATCTCTCTGGCAGAACAGTGATTACAGTCCTTGCCTGATCAGCATCAGTAGAACTTCTCTCATCAAGAAGACACTACCCTAAACCAGAATTTTGAGCACAGATCAAAACTGTTCCCATACATGCAATGGGGCAGGGGGTGTCAGGAATGGTCACCCCTTACTCAGGACATGTCATGTCACAATAATGGTCTCACCCAGCTCAGGTATGGTCCCTGTGGGATACTGGAGTGACAAGCAAAGAACAAACATCTCTCTGATGATAACCATGGTTCTGCTACTGCTTGCCATAGCTATCCTTATCCTTGAGAAATTCACATTTGATCATGGACCCCATCATCTGCTCTCTAGGCAAAAGTCTCAGGTAATAACCAATAGCCCACTGGTGAGCAGTCCCTCTTGTCTGCTTCCCACAACGTGCATGATACCACCTACCACAGTGGCAGGTGATGTTTTCTGCCATTACCAAAGAAAAGCCAAAAACAATAGAATATTCAGTCAGCTTTTATAAATAATAAATAAGATCAGACTCAAATTTACACACAGTTGAGGACAACCAATGGGAGTTTTCATTTTGAACACTGTGGAAAAAGAAAATAGTCTCCTATATGCATGTAGAGCTTAGATCCTTACATATATAAAGATTTAATAACGCAGAAAGAAGAGATTGAGAATTTCACTGGACTATGTTTAATTCTGCTTCTACACTGAAGTTGGAGCTGCTTTGGAGTTTGTTTGGGGAGGTTGTTGGGATTTTGAGGGTTTATTTTAATTAATATCTTATTTCACACTAAGCCTAACCATTTTATGAATGCAAATTCCAACAGTTAATAAGAAAACTGAATTGTCAGCAGAAAATCCAGTTTACTAGGTTGGTCCCAAAAGTGAAAGGACAAGATTCTCCCACTCCAGTAAATGGAAAATCTGACAAATACGTGAAGTTTTACTGCTTCCACAGTACTAAACCAAGGTCCACTATCCAGCACTAAAACAATAAAACTACAAAGTTTCCTTTCGTGGACATATGTAAAGAACAGACCTTCCTAAACGGAGGGGGAAAGTATTTAACAAAGGTAGTCCAGAGACAAGCTAAAAGGCATCAGTGCCAAAGAAGAGCGTGATGAATTCCTGACGAAGTTTGTCATAATATGTCTAAGGATTAAGACCTTTTTGAAGTCTGGATGAAAAAAACTGAGAAGGAAAGCTCAAGAGCAAAGTAACCAAAGGGTTCCTATCAAGTTTATTTCCTGATTACTGCATCAGAATACTTTTCAGAATTGCTAGGACAGGACACAGAATTGCTGTTACAAGCTGTTTTACGCTCATGTTAAAAGTCTAACGAAATTATATGTATGTTGTCTACTTGTCCTCTTACTCTAGCTACATGTATGCTGTCAATAGAATTACATTCTGCCTCTTGCATTTCAAAGGGATACTCCTTCTAGCCTCCAACGATCTACAGCTTAGAAGTTCCATAAATTGGACGTGTTTATTTTGTTTATAGAATGATTTCACAGGGCAAGTGATGCTTCATGCTTAGAAATAGCTAGCAATTTTGAAAGCATGTAAGTCACAATATGTCATTAAGTGATACAAAGGGACTTTAAAGGTACTTCGGTTTTGGGCATACATGCACTTATTGCAGGTACCCCCAACAGTCCCCAAATAATTATCGTATCTGCTCTGCTTAAACTAAATTAAATCAAACCCTCCTCCCAACACCCCGAGCATCATCAAATCATCATCTTAAGGGGTGAAAAAAAGAAGAAAAATAAATTTCAAAGCTACACACTGGCACAGCAATACATCATATCGCAGAAGTTACAGTCCAAGCTGTTTACTGATAGGCTTTCCAGTCAAATATCATCTCAGCGGTGGAACACCGCACCTTGCTGAGAGGGTTTGGGCTTGCACAGGACAGGACTGTCCGCAGTGTGCGACCGACTACACCCTCCCGCCACAAGGGAAGCAGACACCACAGAATAGGGAAAAGCAAGACGTAGGAAAAATAATCATCCAGTTTTGCTTCCAAAATTCGAGGAAACAAATCAGAGTCGTTTACAGGCATCTGATTTCAAGTATTTACGCGGTCTGTAAAAGATTTCTTACGGTGAAAGGCAAAGTCAGTCTAAAACCTTTTAAGTCTTCCATCCCACTGCATCAGCAATCAAGACAGAGGCTGCAGGGGACACCCAACACCCCAGTACGCGTGTGTTGTGGGCGCGGGGCATCGGAGGGCTCGGACCGTCCGCGGCCCCAGCCGAGCCCCGCCCGCGGCCGAGGGACCGCATCGGCTCCGCGCTGCACCCGGCCGGCCCAGGAGCCGCCAACACCGCCCGCACCGCCGCGTCCTCCCCGCTCCGCTCTAGCCACCGGCACGGGATCCTGCCGGTGCCGAATCCCGGCCTGAGCCGCATTGAATGTGTCGCCAGTAGCCCCTCAGCGCGACACCGCGGCCAGAGAGCCCCAGCCGCCCCGAGGGGCCGCGCGTGCAAGGCTCTGGGTCTGCACAGCCCCCGCTCCCCGCCCGGCGGACGCGCATGGCGCGGCGGCCACACGAAGCCGCCACAGCGCGCCCCGCAGGGAACGGGCGGGAACTGGCCGGGCGAGCCCCGGGCCGTGGACCCACCCCGGGACGGAGGCGGGGGGGCTCTCCACGGGCATTCGCTGCTCGCTCCCCATTCCGGCCGTACCTCCCGAGTGGTGACCTCCTCCTTCTCCGAGATCTTTAGCAGCAGCCGGTCGTTCTCCAGCTCCAGCGCCCGCACACGGTCAATATAAACGGCCAGGCGGTCATTGAGCTGCCGCAGTTCCTCCTTCTCCTGCAGCCGGGAGATGCGGGTCGGCGACAGCGGAGTCCCGCCGGGGGTGCCTCGGCTCGGAGTGCCTGACATGGCGCTGGGCTGGCGGGCGGGCGGGCAACGACTCATTCAATCCCGCCGCACCGGGGGAGGGAGCGGTAAGATGGCGGGCGGGCGGCCCCTCGCACCGCGGCGCCACCTGGGACATGCAGTCCCGGCGCCAAGATGGCCGCGGGGCTCGGCCCTGCCCGCCATTTTGCGCCCAGGCCGCGAGCGCGGGTGTGGCTCGGGCTGCGTGTCAACGACAGAACCGGGCGCCGGGCCGGTTCTGAGGCGAGGAGATGTTGGTGGCAACAGCGGAAGGGACCGGAGCGACCGATATGACTGATCCTCACCTCTCCTGACGGATCTCAGCCCGGATCCCCCGTGGGGCTCAGGCCTGAGGGGCGACAGGTTCCTTGAAAGGGTGTATTTGTGTGTTTTCTCTGTGGTTCCCTAAAATACCCTCCACAGCCACTTGTGCACTGTGTGATTTTGCCCTTCTTTGCTGTCAGCTCTGCACAGGCCACGGTCCAGCTCTGTGCTGAAATGGAAAAATACATAGATTGGATGTTCCCAAGGTTGATGTTTTTAGGAGTGCCTAAAGAGTGATGCGGTTTTTTGGCTACATTGTCAAACTTTCTACAAACTAAAACCTACTGAGGAGTTTTCTCTGCCTGAATATTTGGAGTAGTATTTTTCCCAAAACCCTCAAATTCTGTTAGTTCTTGCACATTAGGTAGTATAAACTGGATTACCATTCCCAAAGCTGTTCTGGCCTTGTGCCTTTCACCTACAAGGGAGGGCTGAGAAAAAGTCGAAAAAACAGACTGAAAAGCCTGTCGTTTGTATGAAGAGCAAAGAGAAAAAGTAGCAAGAGCATTATGCAAAGATGGGAGCATAGGTCTGGATAGAGAAACAGGAAAGACAGCAAGAAAATACAGCATACAACGTGAAAACTTACGGACCCATGATGAAAATGTAGGTAGTAGGTATTTGGTCTCAAAATCAAACTAAAATGATCTTCATGTGAAATCCTAATATCAAGTACACCTCAAAGTGGAAAACCTTGGAATAAACCCAGGAATTCTGGATGCTCAATATCCATGAGGGCAAATAGCTGTAAGTCTCTCTAGCAATCACTGCATAAAGCACCTGAATGCATTTGCCTCAGAATGTGCATCTGATACAAAAGGATTTGTCCTGGCTGATGCAGAGTGCCTGTCCCACCTGCATCACCTCTCCCGGGACAGCAGAGTGCCCCTTCTCCTCCGTCTCCTACAAGAGCCAAGGGGTGGGAATTTCCAGGCCAGTCTGTGGAGCTGTGGTTATCAGTGGGTGCCCTGGAGGGTATTTACGAGTGACAGCTAAAGTGGAAGCAAGATCACTCCTCGTGCGCTTTCTGAAACGCACAACCTCTGTACATGAGGGTCACTGCCGGCAGGGCTCTGCCAGTGAGAACTCATGACATGATCTGCGACTTCGCCTGAAACTCAGCTTTCTAAGCGAGTCTGGAAAGGAAGCGGAGAGCAGAGACTACAAATCCCAGGGTCCTGTGGTCGCTGCTCGCAGGGAGGTCGGATCCTGCCCCATCCGTTTCCTGTTCTTTGTTTCAGCCAGGCTTGGGAGTTGCAGGACAGTACAGTGCGTGTTTTGAATTTTGGCGCCTGTCTGCAAACTGTAACCGAACTGCTGCTGGACAGGCTCCAGCCCCAGCCCCAGTTCCTGCCCCACGCAGTCCGTGTCGTCTCTAACAGCACTGTCTTTCCCCGAGCAAACAAAAAAAATGCCCCTGAGCATCAAGCCGTGCACTTAGACTGAATTTTTTCTCTTTTCAACATTCAGTTTCCAACACTAGCAAATTTATGGAAGACCAGCTATAAACTCTGGTTGTGTTAAGACAGGAAAAAATATTTTAGGAATGCTGAAAGCCTCTGTATAAGCATTTTTTGGATTAGCTCACTTCTCTTGTGATTTGATGTGATCATCTGTGCATCTGTCATATTTTAGAAATTCTTTTAAGCTTTTTGCCTAATTTTGATTGATAATGTAAACCAGATATAAATTGCTTTAGTTCATGAAGTTGAGCCCTCAGATTTTTTTAGAAAATGGCATAGAAAATTTGAATGTTTCAAGAGTTTGTGTGCTTTGGGATTTTTTTTTTCCTTTTACTGAATATTTTCATAGTGTTGCTATGAACTGTATTGCAGTAAAGTTGTGGTTTTTTTCAAAATATGCTTCCTGAAATATGTATCAATAATAATACCTGATTTTTCTACATTTTTCAGAAAGTCCCTTTCTTTGATAGTAACCTGGACACTTGCACACTTCCATTCCTGACACTAATCTCCCCTTTTTAACAGAGTATGTATGTTCACTTTTCCTATCCATTCTAAAATGAAGAGAATGGTTTGGAGGTGAGATGGGGAGAGGAAGCATCAAGGAGGAAAAGGAAGTGCAACAGCTGAGTGTCTACTCACCAGCAGTGTTTTCCAGGGAGTGCAACACATGTTTCAGTTGTGGTTTTGGCATCTGTTTAAATACTGGTGTTCTTGGATCCCTCCTAAAACAGGGATTTGGTATTGAACCACGGTCAATATGGTGACTCATCTCTTAATATTTAGCAATTAGTTTTTCATTGGAGACCTTAACAGGTCTTTGCTACCCAAAACAATTTTATTATAAACTCCTTCTGTTTTGAGCAGATAGAATGGATTTGTTATCCAAAGACAATTTTGTGTTTGACAAAGAGATGGTATAGGGATGTGTCAGCCTTACCTGGCTGGGAAAAGAATCATGGCAATCCCTGGGGCTGCATTCCTGGGCATTCAGATTGGGAACCTGTTCAGTGTACACTGCAGCTCCTGCCTTGTCCACTCTCCCAGGTTTTCCCTTTGTGGAAAGTGGAGCAGAGGAGGAAGCTGCTGCAGGTACAAGTCCCACCCTGATACAAAGTCAGGAACTTGGAAGAGCCCTGGGCTCAGTATTGGAGCTGTAGTTCAAAGACACTTGCTACATATCTGACTGTCTGCATAGGATAAGAATAAATTTTTGGGATGTCAGGCAGAAGAGACAGGCCCTGTTTAACTCTGGAGTGTTTCTTTCACCAGATAAATGAAGGGATTTCTTCCAGTACGTAATAAAGACAAAGGAAAACCTTGTGTACCCTTTGATGCAGAGCACCTTCCCAGTACTTGACCGGTTTCCTGTACGTTTGGGTGTAACAAATTTTCTGATTCTGGGATTTCATAATAACTCATAATGACATTTTCACAAATCTGGAGATACAGGATTTCCACTGCTATTTCTTAACTGCTTTGGTTTCTCAGCAGCTGCTGCCATGCTCTCCCCTTTCTCATTTTACACTCTTTTATTTGTATGTCTTGAATAGGATTATTTCTGTCTTTCTTGTAGTTGCCTAACTCCCCCTCTGCCTCATGTCCTTCACCTTTCTTGAGCAGCCAGACAATGTTTCATTGATTGTCTCAGATATTGTCATTAATTTCAGGAAGGAGAAAGGATCGAACATATATATCACATAACATTTTCCTATCAGTCCAAATTCAATATGACCTCAGCATTAGTGCTCAAAAAATTGCTAGCAATGAGTCCAAGACTGGAAGAAGCACTCCTACCTCACCACAGAGTTCTGCTCCTGAATTTCATCTTTCGTTGAATAAAATGGTTTCCAGCAGTGTCAGGACAGAAAGCACTAAAGCAAGTAGAGAAAATGAATAGAATACCATGAGTCATGGATGGAATTTTCCTCATGCACTATGAGAAAGTTTGCTGAAAGGTAAAAAGAGCACAGAGGAACATGGCACACAGTTGTGGGGTTAAAGCAAACAGCAGACTGTCTGTAGGACAAGGATTTTTTTCAAGACAAGACATCATGCTGTAATGTGTACAAGGTGTCTTTTTTTTTCTGAATCCAGCATCTAGTGTTTGACAGGAGTTTTGAAAAATAATATTCTTTTGCTACAGCATTTACCTCCTTACTGAGGCAGAATTCAAGCTGTATCACACTGGGGGAAGTGTCAACCAAGTCTAGACAGAGAGAATTCTGGTCGGTGCTTGGAACTGTTCTCTCTTTTGTTGGAGTAAAGCGAATAACTTCTAGTTGTGGCCCTTTGGACTCTTGTACTGGAACCAGACCGTCATGTGATCATAAATGAGAATTCAATTCAAAAAACACTTCACATTTCCCATCTCTACAGAAAAGGGGTAAGAGAAGATGCTGAAGGGTCAGTGCTCAGGGCTCCCCAACTTTCCACAATTCCACTTTGTCATTTTTCTACAGAGTGATTTGCTTATAATAGCATGTTGGAGGTTAAGGATTTTCCTTCTGGTTTTCTTTTCTCTTAGGGAATTTCCCCCCGTTTTTGTTGCTAGGGAACAGTAACGACCGGGTTTAAGAGAGGCAAAAGAAGTTGCCAAGCTCAGGAGAGAGGAGGGCATCTGGCTGCACTGCTCTTATCTGAGGGTTTCTCTTGGAGGGGCAGAGATACTGAGAGTCACCTGTCTTTCAAACTAAGCCATAGCACATGCTAAAAAGAGCCCCGTCTGTAGCACAGGAGCCAGAGAGGCTTCCTGCAGTACAGCTCATTCATAGTCTTCCCCAGGTGCAGAAGGTGTATGGTAGGATACACCAGCCTTCAGGGTAGCATCACCTACTGTGTCTCACCCTCACTGGCTCCTCAGGATTCAGGAATTCTTCCAAACTAATAGGAAAACAGATTTCTTGGCAGTTGAATATACCATGAAAGCACCACTGAAAACAGATGAGCTGGTCAGGTAGGAAAAATGCCACTGCTTCCTTCCAGTCAGACTGTGGCAGCCTTTGGAGCCAGAACCGTGGGTGTGCCTGTGCAGAGCTGCTGCTGTTTAAAGAGATAAATAGTAACTCTACTCTAAAATCAAGGTAGGGATTATTCACGTCAGTTTAATGAAATATTGGTCCAATAATCTCTAATACTGTGAGTTTTGCTTTCACATACAGAGCTGGATTTTATTCTCATTAGATTTTCAGGGATCCAACTGCTAGGGTAGCACCAATTCTCAGCAACCTGTGGAGTTCAGGTTCCCTCATTTCATGTGCAAGCCCCTCATCGTTTAGCCATTTGGCAGTTTGGAGAGCACAGTGAAGGAGGGTGGGGACTGGCTCTGAATGCAGTTCATCTCAGTTCAAAAAGCTCCTGTTATCAGCCAGGAGCAATCCCAGCTCTGCTGCAAGAATCGCTTAAATTATTGCTACGGCAGTGGAGCTGTGGGAGGGGAGCATACAATGCTTACACCCTTGCATTGCTATTATATAAAGCCTGGCACTCATCTGCATGCTGATGAAAACAAACCCAGGTTTTTTTCCAAAACAACCATTTGGCACTTAATTTTCAAATCCACAGCCCAGCTCTAACTGGCTAGGTGCCCACCACTACCATTATTTACATATTTTCCTCCAGCAGCTGCAGTAACCTGTTCTGTTCCTCGTGTCTAGCCAGGCTGGCTCAGCCTTTGTCATGGTCTCACTGAAGAGAAATATTTCAGTCTTATGCTATTAAACAAACAAACAAACCAGCTCCCAGTGGAGTTCAGTTTTTAGTGTAGAAAGGTCAAAGTAGAAACCTTTGGCTCCACTTTGAAAGAGAATTGTCTACTTATCCCATCATGCACTGTAACATGCTACATGTGTTTGGGAGTGCTGATTAAGCCAGAGGTTCTCTCAAAGGTGAAGTTGACATAGTAAAACATATGTGAGAAGGAAGAAGACAGGCCTAGGGAGATGATGAGGTATGTGCATGGGATCAGTCTCTCTTGGACATGTTACACGATTAATCAAGGAGATGAGAGGAATGCTTTCTGCAACTTCAAAGTGCGCTCCACCCAGGATCTCAAAGTATTACACAAAGGATAATTCATTAAGCTTTATAATGATCTTGCAACAAAACTAAGATGACCATGAAGACTATTCAGTTAATGTCTGTATGTTTAGCGTTTCATGGAGTAGCTCTTTGCACCCGGCTTTCAGGTCACAGAATAATAGAATCACAGATTGGTTTGGGTTTGTATTGGAAGGGACCTTAAAACTCATCTTGTTCCAACTGTCTGCCATAGACAGGAACACCTTTTACTTTCCACAGGTTGCTCCAAGCTCTGTCCAGCCTGGCCTTGGACACTTCCAGGGATCCAGAGGTAGCCACAGCTGCTCTGGGCACCCTGTGCCAGGGCCTTCCCACCCACACAGGGAAGAATTCCTTCTCAATATTCCATCTAACCCTGCTCTCTGGCAGTGGGAAGCCATTCCCCCTTGTCTACGCCCTGTCAAAGTCCCTCTCTATCTCTCTTGGAGCCCTTTTAGGGGCTGTCAATACATCTCTCTCATTGGAAAACATTTTTCCAGTCCACAGCTGGAGACAACAGTGAAATGCTGGAGCACAGCCTCAGTTAACACTTGTGTTGGAGTTGCATGTCCCTAAAGAACAGACCCAGCTAACCATGAACCTACAGCAGAAAGCCATTTGCTGTCTTGAGTTTTGTACAGTCAGGAGAGACCCTGTAGTCTGTGATCTATACTGAATTTTGAAGGCCGGCAGCAACACATCAATTCTTTCTTTACCACTGTAACAATGAGGATGAATGTGGGTGGGCAGGTGCAAGAATCAGATGTTTTGGGTATCCATGAAAGAGATTTCTTGGATGGAGTAAATGTGCAGGAGCTACAGCAAGTGAGGAAAAGCTTTTGTTTGATGGCGATATTTGCAGGCTTTCTCTGCGCTGCTAAACCCCAGTTCTGGGCATGAGAATAGCATAGATTTGTAGGATTTAATTTGTTTTACACTGTCTGCAGAAATCTTGAATGTACAAATAAATCATCTTCAGCATGGCCCTATGTAGTATAGTGTGACAGGCTAGCATGCACAAATCTGCCCTGGAAACATCAGAGCCATTGCTCGGGGGCTGGGTGGATGTCCTCTGCCCAAGTGCAGGAATTTAAGGCTGGGCCTGCTCTGACTGAACCTCTGAGCTTCTTAAAGTGCAAAAGGTATAACTCCATGGAATCCAGAAAAACAGCTGCCATGTTCAAAATATTGAGCTTCCCAAACAGTAGAGAACTAACAAGTGGCATGGATTCACTGGCAGTCCTTCCTATGTGCCAAGGAGACCAGGCCAGTTCTCCTTCAATATACCAGGAAGTATTGCCCAGGTTTTACAGGCACAGTGTCCATCTCTGTCTCTCCCAGCAGCGTGGACAGATCTGTGATACTCCCATCATAAATGATTCAGAGCATCATCTGTCTCTGGGGATTTACTCACACCATTAACAGAGATGATCCCCAGGCTAGTGCAGGTGTGTGCAACCCCATGGCACATGTGGCCACATCCTTAAGGCCTGCTTGAGTTCTAACTCCAATTTTGGCAGTTATCTTGGAGAATGGTCTATCTGAAAACACCTGTCTGACATGTGAGACTCATACTCACCTTTAACATAGAATTAATCTGGTGTTTGCTGGGTAGCAAGGAAGCAGTTGATAAACCATAATGCAGCTTTTGCTTGGGTTTGAATTTTTATAACACATTTGGAGTGGGAAGCCAGCGAGTGCTAGGAAACTGCAGACACTTAAATAGCCTCAGAATGGAGGAAGGCAGAGAGATCAGCTTGAGGCTACATGGTCAGTGAGGCCATTGACAGTTTATACTGAGGATTTAACTTAAAAAGCAGTAAAGAGTTAAGTCAGTGATGCATGGTGGGCATTGTGTAGATGAGCCTCCACTTGCAGGAGTCATAGTGCCAATAGCTACAAGTGTGTATTCTCTCTTCTGTGCCAGTATTGGGTTGGTCTGACCGGGCCTGGAGGAGCAGAAGCTCAGATGTGCTCAAGCCTGTCAAGTTAGCATGTTGCAGAACATACATCACTATTTGCCCTCTCTACCCCTGCTATGCAAATATGTTTGGATGGTACATTACTGGCTGTTCTGGTTCAGTGGCCATCCCACCCAGTGGCAAGGTCTGGAGGACTGGCCTGAGGCCAATGGGGCGAATACCTTCTTCACCTTACATCTGGCAAGGAGCTGGGAGTCCTTCCAGTGAAGTGCCTGGGCACCTTCCACTGTAGTGCCTAGAGGTGCTCAGCTAGCCTCAGGATATATTTGGCTTCATAACTAGGACTCCCAGAAGGAGAAAATTCTGTGTGAAGAATCCATACTTCCATGGGCCATCCATGGGCACTGTGACTACTGACACTGAGCCCTTTACTTTTGCCCTGTTGTTACATAAATCTCTTGAATTTTGTTTACTTTTTCATCTAGTTTTCTCCTTCTCACTTTGCACATTTCTCCTTTGCTGTCAATTACAGGCAGCACTCTGGCCACACCAACCAATTCATGACCAATTTTCCTGTTTGTTCTTGTCAAAAATATTTTCTCATGTAAAAGAAATAGCAACATTTGCTTTCTGCAGGACTTTGCTGTTGGGATATATACAAGGAAGGACCAACACCGCCTTGGAAGATGGATACTCCCATTACTTCTATCTTGCCAGGTTGTCCCTGCAATCCTTGTCTCATTGGTGAGTCTTCATCTAAATGAACTCACCCTAAGAAGTGAGCTCACTCACTCTTCCCCTTTGCAGTTCCCCCATCTTCCTCAACCTTTGCATCATTCTTGCTGCTCTTCTGACTTCCTCTGACTTGAGTACCTCAGTAATGAATGGCTGCTTCCTGCCCTGCAGAAGGTCACAGGTATGCCTCAGACTCTGCAGATGCTCCTAGTCTGCAAGGATAAAGCATGGGCAAATAATCCATCCATGCAAACAAGGAGAAAGAAATATTAGAGTTCTAAGCTTTTGTTAATCATGTTGTATCATGAGATCAGTCATGAAAAACTGCTTTGTAGCTGCCTGGTGGCATATGGTACAAGCAAATAGCACAGCCAAGAGCCACCTCACACACAGATGCTCCTCTGGAATGGTGTCACTGGAGAATGAAGAGGAGCTGAACTGGCAGATGCAGATGTGTCCTCTGCTCAGGCAGAGCAAGCAGTTGGACTCGCCAGGTGGTCAGAAACCATAATTAAGCAGAGGCACCAAGGCACAGGCAAGGGGTGTTTTCTGGTTTTTCCTAGAGCAGCTGGATTTGGGAACAGCTGCTGTCTGTGGTAACATGGGTGACAGCTTTAGCAGTGTGCATGTGCTGTAAAAGAAACAGAACATTAGAAACACAGGCAGGCTTCCCTGTTATGCGTGGTGACCAGGGAGCTACTGCAGGGGCAGCTGCCTTTCTCCTCCTCACAGGAGGGCAGTCGCATGGCTCCTCTGTGTCCATGCACATGTGCTGCTCCAGAAGGGAGACAATGGCTTGAGTAGAGCTGCTGGTGCCCTTGCGTGTGGGGTGATGTAGGAGAAGGATTTAGCCTACTGTTTCTTCTGGTTTACATGTTAGAGACTGTTGGTTTCTGATCTGGCTGCGAAGTCTTGCAGGTTATCAAATACTTCTAGGGGAGACTGTCTGGACCGCAGCTTACTTACTAACAGCAGCATTTTCTTTAAAGTCAGGTTCAAACTCTTTCACCTGGAAGACCCAAGGAACACTGTGAAAACTGTCCTGTGATGTGATGTGCAGCACAGTGTTTTGTTTAAAAATGTGCTTGCACCTAACTAATAAACAACTCCAAAGACAGTAGTTCAAGTCTCTGATTGCCTCAAAGCAGAGCTTAAAAACTCAGAGAGAGATAGTGAGGAACACAGTAGCTGTGCAGCACAGGGCAGCCAGTGGTTGGCCTGGCTGAGCTGAGATCGCAGCAGCAGGTCCCCGTGCTGCAGCAATCATCCTGTGGGAGAGACAGCATCCAAAGGCAGCAAGATTATTCCAGTGGGAGAGGGCTGTTTTTATTAAAAGAGGTAGCAATGAAGACTCTGTGGTGACCTTTACTTCCCTACCAAGGTGTCAGAGTTTTGGACACAGCTACATGACAGAACACACTGAGTTCATGTGACAACAGCCAAAGTTTATGAAAGGATGCCCCCTTTCATAGGGGATTCAAATTTCCTGCACTTACACACCTGATTGGTTGGGGTCTTAACACCACCCAGCTCACTAACCAATTAGATATCTGCATTCATGATTGAATGGGATTGGCTGGGGCCCCCTGTTTGAGTTTGAATCCAACCGATCATTATTTTACCCGGGGACGTGTTTACTTCTATTCTCTAAGGAACCAGGCTGGTCCGGTTGAGGTCTGTTATGGCCATTTTTATCTGTGCAGCTTACAGACCAGCTGTAGCTGTCACACCAAGGAGTTTAAGCAAAGAAGGCTCAGTTTGGCTCCGATTGCTCCCTGGTTACACACCCAGGACTCCTCCATCTCTGTCATCTTACCAAGAGAGGCTGAACGTACCCTTGTCCAGCTCTCTCCTGCCCAAAATAGGACAATGAAAGAGCACAGTGGAGCACTGGTGGCAACTACCATCAAGCGCCCAAGCAGGGCCAACACAGCACTGTGTGCCCACAACGGAGGCCTTGCTCATCATCATCACAGGTTTTGTGTCTCACAGCCACAGCCACTTCTTAGCTGGTAAAGAGAGATGTTATCATTTCTCTTGTCCCCACATCCTCTTTTCACAGTTGTGTTCTTTTGTGCATGGGAGTAATTCCATCTCTGATTGAGAGAGCCACAGTTGCAGAAATACTGTGTATGATGAACCCTATGCAGAGATTTTTGCTGGATGCTGTTGTGAGTAATTATTTCCTGGGTGACAGAGAGGCTTCACCACTTGGGGAAACACCAAGTGCATGGACATGCGAAGCACAGGGCAGAACCACACAGCCTTGAGCCTTGCAGAAGTGAGTGAGGCTTTCAGCTGTTTGAGGTGCCTGAAGCAGGACAGCCAGGATGCATTGGGGAAGGGGCACTTCCAGAAGTGTTTTGGTTTGAAAGACAAGAAGAAACCAGACATTCAGAGCAACACCCTTTCAGCTCAAAGGGAAAGCCTCTGGCTACATATGGGAATGGTGCTGAGGTTCTTTCACATTGGTTGCTATGCATATTTTGTTAATTAACATAAGACAGTAGCCTCTGAATTTAAGGTAGCGTGGATTTAGGCATGAGGCTGAGCCTGTCTCCTGTCTGCCTTCCCTATGACCAGCCTTTACCAGCCTTCTTGGGGCTTCTGGCTTACAAGGCGACCCATGCTGTCTCCTGGAAGACATCTAGCAGAAAACTCGGTCTAGATCTTGGCAAATGCAAATACCTGCATCTTGCAAGGCCTTGGCCAAGAAGGGGTAAGACAGGAAAGCCTCCGGAGCACTGCTGAGCAGTATCAGGCTACTTGCCTGTCCTCCTCCCTTTTGGGGAGATGATTCAGTTAATACTTGGAATTGATGGGTTAAAGGCCTTCCCTCACTGTGCCAGCTATGGGAGCATATCCTGTGAGAGCATCTTTCATCTGATGTTACACAACAATTTGTTGGTGGGTACAGGCTTCACAGTGATCCTCTGGGAATTCTGGCTCCCCTAGCAGGAGAGAAGGGGAGCTCTGCCTTTCCATAGCTGAAGGTGGTGGATCTTGGAAGGTGTACGTGGCTTTTTTGCCATGGTGTCATGAAGGGGACTGGCTGAAAGATGAATAGAGTTGAATGGACCGATGGAAATCAGTTTGTATCTGGTGTGTTTGCCTGCTTTAAGAATCCATACCTCTGCAGTGAGCAGGATGAACTTCAGGTTCAGAAGACAGTGGGGTCCAGGCACCACCATTCAGCTGTGCATCCTGTGCTTCTGTCAGGAGGGCCATAGGTTGTGCTGATTCCGTAGTTGGAAAAAAGGACAAAAATAAACTTCATCTGTGTGTTGGGGGTTGATTTTTCCTTTGCTCTCTGCCTGTGGAATGTTTTTTCCCATTGACATGCTAAGGAGCACTGATGGCTTGAGACCTTGAGATGAGGGACGGAGAGCCTCCCTGGTTTTTTTGGAGTTTCTCAGCGGGCGGGGTGGGGAGTAGGGGGAACACCGTGAGATTGGAAGCAGGTAACGGAGGGTCGGAGGCAGTTGCTCGCTCTCTCACTTTTGGCTTCAGAGGAGAAAGGTCGTTGCTACACCCCACATCATCCCAATGCTGGGAGCTGCCTCTTCTGTTGCTGGACCCAACACCCCTGCTTGGATGCTCTCCTGCTTCAGCTTGCCGTTTTCTGAGCGTCCTGCCTCTCCTCCATCCCTTACCATCTGGAACACCGCTGCCATCACCCCCAGCACCCCTCCAGCTGCGTGGGATCGTCGCATCTGCCCCTGTCCACCGGGAACCTGTGGAACCACTCACTGCCAGGTGACGGTAACTGCAGCACAGGGAAGGGTGCCTGCGGCTGAGGAGGACTAGAACTGGGTTACTGTTCTGTTTGTTGTTAATTCCTTAGTTGTGGTTTTGTTTGTCTTGTTAGATATACTAGTAAAGAACTGTTATTCCTATCCCCCTATTTTTGCCCGAGAGCCCCTTAATTTCAAAATTATTCTAATTCAGAGGGAGGGATTTATTAGCTCCATTTAAAGGGGAGGCCCTGCTCTTCCCTAGCACACACCTGTCTTTTCAAACCAGGACAATCTGTCTTGAGACAGAGAAAGGACCTGTCTTGGTTTGAGAGACAGGTGTCTGCCAAGGCAGGCGGGAACCTCCCTTGAAATTGAAAATGTGGTCCCCTTCCCTTCAAATTATTTAACTTTGAATTTATGGGGCTTTCAGGCAAAGATATGGGAAAAGGATTAACAGGTTACCCGTATATATACATGTGTATAACAAGGCAAGCAAACAACTGGCAGCAACACCACAGACCCAGTGACAGCCACAAGCACAGACCCAGTCAGTCCCAGCCAGAACCACAGACCCAGTCCCGGCCAGAAGCACAGACCCAGTGAGTCCCAGCCAGAACCACAGACCCAGTGACAGCCAGAAGCACGGACCCAGTCAGTCCCAGCCAGAAGCACAGACCCAGTGACAGCCAGAAGCATAGACCCAGTCAGTCCCAGCCAGAAGCATGGACCCAGTCAGTCCCAGCCAGAACCACGGACCCAGTGACAGCCAGAAGCACAGACCCAGTCCCAGCCAGAAGCACGGACCCAGTCAGTCCCAGCCAGAAGCACAGACCCAGTCAGTCCCAGCCGTCTCTTGGCCATGGGCACTTTCCCCTTGGTGCAGTTCCGGGCACAGCCGTCAGGGGCGCTGGTGGCTCCCGGCCGGGCAGGGCGGGTGCGATGATTCCCCCGCGCCTGCAGGGGGCGCTGTAGTGCGAGGTGCGAGCTGAGCCGCCTCTCCACACGGCAATGGCGGGGAGACACAGAGAGAGAGAGGGAGGGAGGGAGAGAGAGAGAGAGAGAGAGAAAGAGAGAAAGAGATAGAGATAGAAAGAAGCTTCCTTCGCAAACCCTCGCCTGCTACCCTCAGAAGAGGTTAGCAAAAGAAGCTCCAGCAGGAACCTCTGAGTAACAAGCTGGGAAGGCAGGGATGTGCCGGAGCAGCAAATGAAATGTTAGAGAAACTCCGCAGCTGCAGCAGGAGCCCAGAGGTATCCCAGCTGGGCTCAGGGATCCTGGGGTTTCCCCTGAAGCACCCGAGTAGATGGTGAGGGTGTTAGTAAGGTCCCAATGCAACGGCTGCTCGTAGGAGCAAAAGCCTCACTTATTGTAAGAGAAAACAGTAACAAGCTGGATGCAGTGGCAGCGATAGGAGCAGCTCGACAAGCTACAAGAGTGCAGCTGCACCCTTCCTCCCACCTTGGCAACTTCTTTTGTCTCTTAAGTACCAGTAGTTACTGTCTCTTAGCAACAGACGGAGAAAAATCCCTGAGGAAAAAAAAAAAAAAAAAAAGAACAACCCTAACCTTCAGGAGTCTCTCTCTTCATAAATCTGGAGCAGACTGGGGAGGGCAAGGTGCACTTTTCTGCTGCTGCGCTTTTCCTTCTTTCCTTGGTCTTCAGGGAGGTCAAGAGGAACTCTGGCTTTTCCACTTCTCTTCCTGATGTCCATGCAATGCCTGTGTATGTCTCTTGGGTAGTTTTGATACTGCTTCCCACCCCCACATTCTTAACTTTTGTATTTAAACATGATCCAGAAGTTTCCACTCAGTCAGTCTCGCCTCCTGTTGTACTCAACATTGGGATGGATCACTCTTATACTTGTTCTCTATTGATCAATCAGAAATTCAGGTGGCTGTTTTACATCTACCTCAGCTCAGTTCTACTTCTCCTCCTGGCTGAAAAAGGCTCGTTCCTTCCACTGCTGCTCACGCTCCAGGCCTCAGACATCTTCATGGCTTTCCTCTGAACTTACTCCAGTGTATCAAAGTTTTTCTTACGTTGCAAGGCATGAACACAACACCACTGGTGTGATCTAATGAGTGCCAGGTAAAGGGAGCAATCCCTTCCTGGTCCCTGCCAGGTGCTTCTGTCCATGCAGCCCAGGACATCCCTGCAGCAGTCAGGACACACTGCAGATGTTCAGCCTTTTTATGGTCCACTGAGCCCTCTATGTTCATCTCAGCAGAGCCAGTTGGTTCCAGCTTTGGATTCAGCTCCAATCCCAAGGGCTTCCTCTACATTACCTACCTTTTTTCTGCCTCCCTGTCCTCGGGCTCACCTGATAGGTAACACCTTACTTGTAATGCCTCTAGGAAAGTAATAAGGCAAAGAGTGAAGAGATGTAATGCAGAACCCAAAGATGCAGCTGAGATGCAAACCATTTGCAAATGCTGGGAATGTGGAAGAATTTAGCAATGTTGGAATGGGGCAAAAACTTCTACAAACTGAAAACCTGGATTTTCTATTAGGGACTTGTGCAGGCAATGATAGGAGGCAAGAACCCTTGTCTTGGGAAAAAGGCAGGGTTTGAGGGGTGCCCAGTGCAGCATAGGAAGGTCAAATGATGAGAAACCCATGGGGAGTTTGAGAAATGTAGATCATGTTTCTGCATGAATGGAAAAGATGTCCTGAGGGGAAGGTAGCAATAGGCAGAGTGTAAGAGAGAAGATCCCCACGCAGATACTGCTGGTGGGTTGGTGCTCACAGACCAGGCAGAGGGAAGCAGCAGGTGCCACCTCCTCCTCTTCCAGGCAAGTGTTTATTTTAGGGCCACCTGTACCTGATGAAGTCACAGGGCCAGAGCAGGTAAGGGCCCTCCTTCGGCACACCCAGAAGTGAGTGGGCAGCCGCCCTAAGGCAGCTCCATGCACATCGGCAGTGGCAGGAAAGGCGACAGGAGAGGTGATGCCTCCTTCAGCTCTGGGCTGCGGCAGCTCCTCCTGTGAGGGACCCAAAGCTTGTTGGGATGGGGAGACCTTTAGCTAGCTGTTCCATGAGATAGTTCTCAGTAGCAAAGATGGTTATCAAACTCGTGTTGATTTTAGAAGTGCAGATTGACAACAAAATTGGTATTCGTAATTTTTCTTTGTTGACTTTCAGAAACATTAGGAAATATTTCAGAAAGGCAGTTCCTTCTGTCTGTGTAGGACAGTCACCCCCACCATGAGGACTCCTGTTCATACTCTGCCCTCCTGTGGAGAAAGGCATCCGAGTCAGACCTGTCCCACCGTCTAAGCCACGAACATTCCTCACTGCTGGAATCTGTGCCATGAGGGGGTGACAGACAGCAGCTCTGAGTGGGTGAGCTGGGTCCGCTGTCCTGGGATGATAGGAACCAGCCGTGCAAAGACGAGTTCTACAGCAGGATATAAAATTCTGTAATTTGTTTCAAAATCCAAGATTTTCAATTTCAAGTCAATATTTTCCATTTCAACAAATAAAATAGAATTGTCTTTGAAACCAAGAAACAGTTGAGTTGCACATGTTCACCTCAGCTCTCTTTCAGAGGTAAGAAAATCCAGTACCTTTTATTCCAACAAAATCGTTTAATCTGTTCCTTTATGTTTATCTGTCAAACGTCATCACATCCTGGTCAAGCGATGCCAAAGTTATAATTTACGGGGAAAAAGTCTGTAAGTGCGAGGCTGCGCGGCCCCGTGGGGCGGGCACTCCGAGCACCCCGGTCGCAGCTGAGGAGAACCAGCAATTCTGCCGGACCCCCACAGCGGGGTGATCCCGCCTCGTCCCCGCTGTCCCCTCACACCCACAATGACCCACCCCACTGCGGGGTGATCCCGCCTCGTCCCCGCTGTCCCCTCACACCCACAATGACCCACCCCACTGCGGGGTGATCCCGCCTCGTCCCCGCTGTCCCCTCACACCCACAATGACCCACCCCACTGCGGGGTGATCCCGCCTCGTCCCCGCTGTCCCCCCACACCCACACGACCCCACTGCGGGGTGATCCCCCAGTTCCTCATAGCACACAGGCCGTGCCGCTAGGGGCCACCATCTCCCTCGCCCTTTCTTTCGCTCGCCCTCGGCCCCGCCTGCCGCCGGAAATGGCCCCGCCCGGTGTCCCGCGCGCGCTCGTTCTTTCCGGTGCGGCGCCATCGCTGCGGTGTAGGTGAGGTTGGTCGGTTCTGCGTCCATCCGCGTCCATCGGGCCCGGGCGCCGCAGCCATGGCCATCCGCTACCCCATGGCTGTCGGCCTTAACAAAGGCTACAAGGTGACCAAGAACGTGTCCAAGCCCCGACAGTGTCGCCGCCGCGGGGTGAGTATGAGACTGCTGGCGCGCGGTGCCCCGTGCCCGCCTCTCGCGGGGGCCGAACGGGCCCGCTGCCCCCGGGGCTGCGGCTCGGCGCTTCCGCTGTGGGGGGACGGGAGGGCTCAGAACCCGCTTGCTGCCCGTGACTGCGGGGCGGGCGGGGCTCGATAGACCAGAGCCGGGCGGGCCGATGGGCTCAGCCGGGAAGGGCAGCGGGTGACGGAAAGCTGTGTGCCGTCTAGAGTCTCTTCTATTCTGCTTCTCTTGGTAACAACAGGCAATCCCCCACAAAACTGCCCGGAATTTCCTTACTAGGAGCTATCCAGGTCCGACAGATGCATGTTACAGGACATGAATGCATCTGGGCCTATTACTCTTATTAAATGCTCTCTGTAGCTGTGGCGTCCTACGTGTGTTACAGTGCAAACCCTTGGTAGCTCATGGTCCTGCTTTTTCTAAAAATGCTGGTCCACGCTAGTGTGTGACACATCCGGACCCGAGCCTGAAGACAGACTGGCACACCTGGCCAAGCTCTCATGCTCCACAGGGTTTGCCAGGGATCAAGTTTTCTTCACGCCAACAGCATGGGCTAGTTTTGAGGCCTAGCTGAAAGTATGTCACAGCCCCTTGCAGACCCCGCCGCATCAATCTGCGTGTAGTGCTTTGTAACCTGCATCCTCCCTCCCTTCCCCCAGCGCCTGACCAAACACACCAAGTTTGTGCGAGACATGATCAGGGAAGTCTGTGGCTTTGCACCCTATGAGCGGCGTGCAATGGAGTTGCTGAAAGTGTCCAAGGACAAACGCGCTCTGAAGTTCATCAAGAAGCGGGTGAGTTAATCAACTAACAATGACAGGAACTACTATGTCAGTTTTCTGCTTTCTGCCGTCCCCTAGGAATATTTGTTTTTTTAAATAATTACCTTTATTTTTTAAGTTACTGGTGTAATATGATGGAGTGGAGAAAATGTTCCTTGGGGTGGGTGGGAGAGCAGGAGATGGATACAAAGGTACTTTGCCAAAAAGGCCCCGAGCTCAAGGATTTAGGCTTGTCATGCTATTTTTCCATGGTTTGTATGTGTAGTGTGGGGAAGATGAGAGCAGCAGTGATGGAGGTTGGGTGCCATTAAGCGGGAGACTTCAAATGAGGTTCCTTGAGTTGTAATGGTTATGAGAGCTGAAAGCAGCCCCTTTGGTGTCTCAAATAACTGTGCTGAGGTACTACTGAGACATAATGGCAAACTCCTGGCTGGAGGTTGAGTCCATCTTTCCAGGACTTTACCATGCTGCCTGGTTTTGAGGTATGACAGAAGCGATGCCTGCAGGAGTCTCAGTCTGTCCAGTCTGCCCTGGTAAAGACTGACAGCTCTGCTCTCTCCCCACAGGTTGGCACACACATTCGAGCCAAGAGGAAGCGGGAGGAACTCAGTAATGTCCTGGCAGCCATGAGGAAAGCTGCTGCAAAGAAGGATTGAGTTCCACAGGCTGCAACACAATAAAGTCCTTTCTCCCAAAACCAGGGTAGTGAATGTTCTTGGTACATCTACTTCAGTGTATGCTGCTGGCAGATGCTGACAAGGTCCTGAACTTCAGCCATCAAGAATCTGGGTCAGTGGTTTATTGTACCTGCAGCTGGAGATGCTGATACTGGTGCTGCTGTGACTTACTCTAGAGACAAATCCTCTATGACTCTGAGCAGCCTCAGGACGTGGAAATCTCTGAAATAATGCTTTTCACCTCCTAGTCTGCCTTTAGACCTAGATGGTGGTAGGAGGGAAGTCAGGTGGGCAAAAATGGCTGTTGAAAATAGTAACTACTTTGCACTTCTTCCCCAGGGCACATCAGCCCATTCCTCATGGAGCTTACCCTGCTCTTGCGTCTCCCTTTGTACCCTCTATTCAGGCCTGTTTTCTGAAGTGTGTTAGCAAGTCATGAAAGACACCTGCAGTCAGCAAGAGCTCCCTGGACTTCAGTAGCTGGATTCTTTATTTTCCCCTAAGGACTCCCTTGCTGTGATATAAAAAGAGCTTGGCTGAGAAAATACTTTTAAACTAGACTTCATGCTATTACTCTTCCCCTCTTCAAATTAATTTTTCTTAGTGCTGATTGGAAGATAAGTATTCAAATTTTCCAGCCCCTAAGTCTGTGTTTGCTGATGTACAACAGTCATGTCAAGACATTTAATTCCTTTTCTCACTCCCAGAATATGATACAGCTGTCGCAGAGGCACAGGCCATCTGTAGTGCAGCATAGTGCTGCTGATTGGTGATACTGAGCATGTAGCTGTTTGGCTCTGGTCTGCTCTCTTTAAACCTGGAGCTCTCTCTGGTGGTATTGACCTGGTGACTGACCCTGGAGAACCATGCTCCTTTATCAGCTGAATGTACCAGCTGTGCCAAACTGTCTTAGGATTTTAGTGTCCTTTCAGCCTAGCCCAGGCTTCTAAGCGGAGATAGATTCTGAGAGCTACGTGCCTTCTACCACATCAGAAATAACAGCTGTACATCAGCCTAGATCTGGGTGTACTGTTCAGTCCTTTTCCACAAGCCATACAGAAACTTACAGTGAAATAGCTGAAACATATTCAATGAGAAGAGACCAGACGAGCCCTACTGCTGGTGGCTGATAACGTGACCATTCCTTTGGCAAAACTGGAAATCCTTTATTGTAGATCATAATTCAGTATTAAAGACTGAGAACTACTTTATTCTAACAGAGCCATAATTCATTCTGGCAGCTGCGCAGCAGCAATAGCTTCATGTCCCACTTCAGGATTGCCCCCAGTCACCCATCTCTAGGCGGGGGCTGAGTGCTTAGGGACAAAACACTTTCCAGCCATCAGGGATGACAGCGTGTCATCCTCCAGTGAGATCCAGCTGTGGAAATGCTATGTCAAATACATCTTTGTAGTGCTCCACAAAATGCACTTCCAGTCCTTCTGTAATAAATCCAGCAAGGTCATAATAATCCTTTTTGTTCTCTGATGGCAGAATGATACAGGTAACACCTGCCCTTTTTGCCTGTTGGGGAGAAAAAGTTGGGCTGTCTGTCAAGTCCTAGGAATCCTTCCATGTACCAGAAACACCCTTCCCCATTTCTGAAAGTAAATCAGTTATTTTGGAGCGTGATCCAGCTTTACTCTTACTTGGAGAGCACCCAGGGCATTCCTGACAGGTATCACCAGGGTGAAGCATGTTCTCGATCCCCCCTCAAGCCCCAAAACATACTCTCCAGTGCCTCTCAGCTGCAGAGACAGATGGGGAGGGAAGGCATTTTAGCTGGTCTATGTGAGCAGCTCGGGGGATTGTTTAGAACATTCATACTATTTACAGAGTTTAAGTATCTGTACCAGCCTAGGATGAAAGCAAGAGTTAAACAGCTTGTCAGACCAACCTACCCCATCGATACCCTTGGCACAATTATACAGAACCTTTTGACAGGGACACCTTCCCTGGAAGGAGCACGGAAAGCAGAGCTGCCCCTCCCAGCACAGGTCTGTTCCCATCGCTTTAGGGATGATTCTATGTTAAAGCTTGTGGCCACTCACACTCCTGCCAGTGCAGCTGGTCAGTGCCATAGCACAGGTTAGTCCTGTACTGACTGCCACAAACAACTACTCAAGTCGTACAAGGAAAAGAAATCACACTGCACAAGGCTGTAGCCCAAATATATCTGGGGACAGAACACAGATGTGAAGCCCCAGCTCAACGGAGAAAGACCTAGTAACATTCTTGACAGAAAAATGTGTGTGCCGCAAGGCTTATATAGGCCAGAATTGTGCAGGTGAGAAGTAGGGAGAAAGGCTGAACGCTTGGAAAGGAATTCTGAAAACTGCAAAGGGATTAAACCAAAAATACAAGACAGTAAATCTAAGTTCCTTTTATCTAAAATAGACACCTGTATAAAATGTCAGACAAATTCACACTGGAATTAGGGAACAGAGCCTTGATTTTAAGAATGTACCTTAGAGATCACGTCACATTTCCACTGGATACCCTCCTGAAACAGGCAGTTCAACACAGCATAGGTGACTGAACTGTGGTAATCTGACAGAGCAGACAGCTCTGACAGCCAGTTAAAGCTGTCAGTCACTTTCAATTCTGCCAGTGTAGGTGGAATTGAGCTAGGCCAACACACATGCCCTGGCACAAAGCCTGGGGTCCCATCCCTTTCCTCACAGCCAGAGACACAGCCAAGATCCCTTGCAGGCTTTTCCAGCCTGTGTATGGAATGCAATCTGCCTCTCCTAGCTCGAGGAGCAACCCCTCTGGCTGTCCCTGTCCCCACTGAGCCCAGTCCAGGGCTCTCCTTGGACAATGCACAGAGACAAGAGAAGAGCTCTTACCGCAATGGTCTTCTCCTTGATTCCACCAACAGGAAGAATTTTTCCAGTCAATGACACCTCTCCAGTCATAGCTACGTTCTGCCTCACTGGGCAATTCATGGCCAGGGACAGCAGAGCTGTTACTATGGTACATCCTGCGCTTGGTCCATCCTTCGGGGTTGCTCCCTGTTTAAAAAAACAAAGCACAACCCTCCTGCTCATTCAAGAAGCAGCATAGCCAGACAATACCCTTGTCCTTGTTGTTTTAACATTGTCCACGTTTCATGAAGCCTCACAAAGGTTTTTGCACGTGTGAATGATGGAATCTTGCTATTTGAATTAGCTAATGTATTAATAACTGTGATATTCCTTACCTTGTTCATGAGGAATAATCCATGAGACCATAATGTGGTTTCTGGCCTGATGCCACCACCATACTCACTGGGCTCAGGTCTTTGAGTAAGCAACATCAGTGGGGAAAAAAAGAGCACAAACACTTTGAAGCTCTTTGTTAGACCTAAGTCAATCACGGAAACAAGGAACGGAAGTCAACAAGGCAAGGGGGAGAGTGCCAAGTGTCACGAAGTAGTGGAGGACAATACCAAAAATCATTCCAGGCAGAAAAGATCAGTATATAAAGTCCCATAAAAATCCAGACCTGAACTAGTGACAGTCTGGATTTATCTGAGATCAAACCTCTTTGAGGTAAGAGCTGAGGAAATCAATGTTTGAGAGGGAGCAGAGACAGAGATCACATCTGCTGTTTTCTTGTCTTTCAAGAAATTAATTCACAGACAACAATGGACAGGCAACCTGGACAGACACAAAGCAAGCTGCAACAGACATTACACACAGAGCACTCAGCAGTCAAGAAGTAAAGCTGGGACACAATCACAGCTCAAAATCTGTCTTCAGTAAAGCACCTGCCCAAAGCTTGTCACACAGCATAGGAGCCATTCTGAACACTGTGTGCATTTATTTTCAGCCCCGAATATTGGACAAATGCAATCACTGCCATTACATGGACTAGGAAGCATGGTACAGAGATCAGGAGTAGTATTTTCAATTATGTGTAAATTACTTGAAGCCTTTAAGAAGGCCTGGTAACACAGAGACATAAGTTTTGGTGCCCTTGTAACTTCATCCAAGCATTTATCCAAATCACTTATCTCTATGTCATGGTTTCCCTGCCTGTGTAACAGGGCCAACAGCTACAACAAAATCTTAGGTTTCTTGAGAAAATTATCCAAGCCCCTGTATTCTTGCCACATGGTTGCTGTAGAAAGGAATGGAAACATGGCTCATAAGAAGACCTTCACAAAAGCCTGAAGAAAATGTCTTCATTCTTGGGTTTTACTGCTAGAAGAGGGCATTCTGCACAACATATGGACAAACAATGTGCCTTCCAGCTTTACATCTAGGGCAGCAAACCAGCCAGGCTGCTGTGCATGCTCTTGTGAACTCTGCATCAGTTTACCTCTGGCACATGCAAGTGGATATGAGAAGACATAAGAAAGTCATTGTTGGGGTCCTTCTGCATCAGAAAGGCTCTTGCAAATGTGTATGCAATTTTGGCACTCTCTTTCATTACATCTCCCAGTTGCCCTGTTACTTCAAGTGACCCATCTTTGATCTCCTTGTCTTTGGGTCGCCTCAGGGATGTTTCAATAAACAGAGTGGAACCTCCTAAAAAAAGAAAAGAAAAACAACATCTGAAAAAAAGTTAAAGGAAAATTAAACCAGGTGGTTTTGGTGATGCAGAAGTTTTGTCAGGCATTTGGAACTGATGCTCTCTGACGAGACACCAGTCCTTGAGTAGAGAGCAGCTGAAACCTGTTCCTTAAATACCTTCAGGAAGACCAGCTAGAAATCTCAACAGTCTCCATTCATTGCTTTTTTGGACTTCACCTCCTAGGAACACAGATGCAACCCATATTTAATGATAATAACCATGTTCTTATAATGGTTTCATGTTCTTTGTTTCCTCCAGAGAGTAAGTTGAGTTCATAAAAGACTTTTAGCTGCTTCAGTTCTCCAGTAGCAGGTATCCATTTACCTTCTCCACCATACTGATAATTTCCCTCTTAACTACTTTAATTCTACCCAAGGTCAATTTGAGTATGAAGAGGTCATCTCCTTTGCTGTGTGCTGTATTTCCATCCTGTGGTGCAAATAAAGTCCCCCAAGTTACTAGGGGAGTAATCCAAGGAACGGTAAGCAGCCAACTGCATTCAGTCCACAGAGTGCTGGAACACCTCAGCACCAGAAGCCAAGTCAGTGTTGCACATCACTGACGAGACACAGCATTGCTCAGCTGTGCCATGTGTCACAGTGGCACCTCCTGCTGCTCATGTTCCTAATGTATGCAATTTGTATGAGATATGGAGCTCAAAGAGAAAACATGTGGCCCTAAGCTAAGATGAGCCTGGATAAGAGCATAAGACAGGCTCCCTTCTTCAAGGAAGTAGTATTCAGGATCTAAAGGCGAAAGGAAGTTCTTTTTACTGGTGCCTGTAGAAGAACGTCACTGGACTCAGTTCTGTTTGACTATTACATTCAATTTTTGAAAATTACACAGAAATGTAGACATTAACCCAAAATTAATTTTGTCTCACCCATAGCTGTCCAGGCCAGACCCATCACCACTCCTGGGGGAGTGGTTTCATACATGCGATCCACAGTGAAGATGGGCTTTCCTACAAAGTCCTGCAGGTTTTCAGGTGTTACTTGGACTGTCTCCGCTTCTCCACTGACAATTTTATAGGCAGATTTCCTCAATACCTGGGTGAGATAGTAATTTATCTCTGTAGAAAAAGCTGTGAAGGCTGATGCACAGTGTCACAGTTACACATAACTTTCCCTCACCTTTTCTACTTGTTTCTGCAGATTCCTCACCCCACTCTCTCTGCAGTACTGCTTGATAAGAACAGTCAGGACATCCGATGTGATTTGAGCTTTGTTTTCATCCAAGCCACACAGAACTCGTGCTTGAGGGACCAAGTATCTCTGAAAGAAATAATCCCCCACATCCTTCTCTCAGTATTTGTGACAAAAGCCTAGTGGTTCCAATTCACTCAACTTTCTGCTGTTAGCTTAATGCTGCTTTCTGGTGTCCACAGCCTATGGAACACTGGAGTTACTTTAACTATGTGTTCAAATCAAATGAACTCTGTCCAAAATACCATTGTGCCTAATTTTTTTGGACACAGTTGGATGTAAATATGTAAGCCTAAATCTGCAAAAAAAAATTTACCAGGTGTCATTCACATAAAGCACAACAGTGATTTCTCTTACCTCTGCAATTGCAAGTTTCTCTTCTGCTACATATCCTGACACATTGATCACTTCCATTCTATCCCGCAGTGGCTCTGGAATGGTTTCTGTTACATTGGCAGTACAAATAAAAAGTACCTGGAAGCATTAAAAGATCCTATTAAAAACTTGCATTAAACTGCTGCTTTACTCCAAGTACTAGTTCCTAAGTCCTGCATTTCTCTGTCTGAAGGGCTGGAGCAAGATCACCCTCTATGTGGAATTAGTTTTTAATAAAAATTTGGATTTTAGAACTATGTAATAGCATGTTCCCTACCCCCAAAATAAATGTTTAGAAACACGCAACACACAAGCTGGGAAATTGGAATGGATTGATAGGGACCAGAAAATGGGAGATCTAGATCTCACTCAGAAGTTCTTCAACTTCTAGGAAACTGGCACAAAATGACCCAATTATCTATACCTATTCCTCATATGTCAATACTGCAAATTATGTCAGCTGCACAAAAAGTGCAACAGTGTGTAAAGATGACCAATTTCAAAAGCTTCATACCAGCATTAGGCCACCTCCCTTGACAGCAGCTCTGCCAATCATCATATAAAGGAAAACTCTTGCCTTTCCTAGTGGAGACCACACATTTGTTTGTCCCTGGCTCTCCAGGGAGTTAGGGCTACAGGACATATGCTGGTGATCATGTTCTTTCATGTACAGACACTTCAATTAAAGTAAATTCCTGTAGAGACAGCTGTGTATCATTTATGTTCCATCTGACTTTCCAACTGAATGAAATGTCAGCATCTTTTCATGGACAGGAAATCTCTGCATTGATACGCATTCATACATTCTGGCTCTACAACCTCTGCAGAAAAGAGAAATACCTTTGACAAATCCACAGGAACATCAAGATAATGATCCAAGAAGTTAGAGTTCTGTTCTGGATCCAATAGTTCCAGAAGGGCTGAGGATGGGTCCCCTTGATAGCCTCTTCCTATTTTATCTACCTGTTGGAGAAAAGAATTTAATACTCTAAGAAGTTTCCTACCATGATAAATTCTTAAGCAATATTTTTTTCAAGGCTCAATCTGAAAATCTTCATGAGTATTCATTAACATCCAATACCAGTCTACCACTTTTCTTTGCACTCATCCAAGTCCCCACTACCTTCCTGTGTGAGCACATGACACACCTAAGAAGACACAGGACTTCTGAGTGTTGTAGAAAATCACTATGAAGTCTCAGGCAATGTGCATACAATGAAAAGCACTACTACTAGTAAGCTGAGATAAGCTATAAGCACAGACCAGAACACTTCACAGTGAGAGGACTAGAGTGCTAGCTTAAATCAGTTCCCTAATATGCAAGCTCAGACACTCTCTTTGCCCAAGGTGTAAAAAGCCTACACACAGCCATTCAAGCAGACCCAGATTGGTGACCTGGGCTGTTGTCACAGTCATAAGTTGACTGAGGCTCATGGGGACTTCTTGAAGTCATCATGACCCAATGAAATCTGACCCCTCTGCTCACATAGGGCCACTAGAGCCAGCTGCCCAGGACCATGGCCAAGGTCATTGATTCTTCCAGCACTGTGAACTCCCCATAGGATACAAACAGGGCCACCGCTTCTTCTCCCTTAGGAGTAGTGCTGACTGGATGGCCTTAATGAAATTTGCTACTACAGCCAAGGCAGAGCTTCTGGCCAACACCACTGAAGTACCATAACCTACAGGTTCCACTACCTTTCAAATCACAATACTCATTGTGGTTACATCACACTGCAACACGTGACAGTTTATTGGTCCCCCATACCATTTCCAAGAATCTGCTGTTGGTCCTTCCCAGGTATGGCACACAAGAAGGCCAGAACGACATTCAGTCTATTCTGAACACCTGCTTTATGTCCTGTCTTTATCTGCTTTTCCACAAAGCATTTAGACTGGTAGTCCTGACTAATTTATTCTCAAATGAGACCACAAATTGACTGTAAGCATTTATTCCTTAGAGTCCTGCTTTAGACCTACTGGGAGAGCAACTCTTGCTAATAATCACACAGGCAGCAGTGGATTTGTGCACAGTGACATGCCCACACCTATGTAGGAAACACAAGAACTACAGAAACTCTGAATATCCAGCCAGGTCCATTAGGATCCAAACAGCTGTAATTTAATCAGAAGAACACAACTAGAATTTTAAAGCTGGAGTCTGTTATAAGGAGAGAAAACAAAGCATCTAAGATATCAGTGTCAGCCAGAGAACTTGAGAGCCCAACCTCATATAAACAGAAAGAAACTGGGATTTTTAGAAGAGTTACTGCTTCACCTTTTCTACGGGGATCACAGACTGATAAAAGTGTTTTAAGAGCAAAACTTAGACAAAAGACCAAATACTTCACCTCATCAATCAGTATAAGTGGATTCTCTGTCTTGGTCTTCTTCAGACATTGGATGATTTTTCCTGGCATTGCTCCAACATACGTCCTCCTGTTTTACCAGAGATTGTACTTAGGGAACCATTGAAAAGCACAGCACATATTAGAGCATACACCACACAGTTGACAGAACAAGTACATCCTCCTGGGAAACAAGTCTTTATTTCTTCAACATCTAGCAAAAGCATTCTCCATCACCATATTAAGCACCAAGACCCACCTAGTCTGTTTCTAGTAAAGAACTGACATTCATTTTGGCAAAATACTTCTGGACTACAGTTTTTACCTTTAGTTTAAACCACTTCTCAATTAGAGAAAAGCAAAGAGGTTAGGCTGAGAATAGAGATGTTTGACTTTTCATGAGTTTTGAGTAAGAAATGTTAGAAGAGGTAACATTTCACTTCCTCACTTGATAGGGACAAAAAGACCAGTGTAAATCAAAAGATACTAAAGGAACAAACTGTTAATAGCAAAACATAATCTTCCTGCTAGAGATTGTTTCTGGTATCCAGAAACAAGCAGAAGCAAAGAGGGTAACAGCAGAGTGAAGGCCAAGAGGCACAGAACAGACAACATCTTAAAAACACAGAAAACATTTATCTCTGCTTCTGTGTAGGGCAGAGCCCTGCAGGTTCAATTTACTCGACAGAATGGCTACTACTCTTACTGGTTTGAAAACACCACTGGTTTTATGTTCAGTTGCAGACCCTCTCCTCTACTCTGGTGAGGCCACATCTGGAGTGTTGTGTCCAGTTCTGCACTTAACCAGCTCAAGAAAGACAAGGAACTGCTGGGGAAGGTCCAATGGAGGGCTATGAAGATGATGAGGGACTGGAGCATCTCTCATGGGAAAGGCTGAGGGAGCTGGGCCTGGTTAGCCTTTGGATGACCGAAAGGGGATCTTATCAATTTGTAAAAATATCTGAAGGGTGGGTGTCAAGAGGACAGCGCTGGACTCTTGCCAGTGGTGCCCAGTGACAGGACACAGGGCAATGGGCACAAACTGAAACACAGGAAGTTCCACCTGAATATGAGGGGAAATTTCTGTACATTGAAGGAAGGTAGACCCCTGGAACAAGCTGTCCAGAGAGGCTGTGGGATCTATTCCTCTGGAGACATTCAAAACTTGTGTGGACACCATCCTGTACAACCTGTTGTAGCTGAATCTGCTTTAGCAGGGGAATGGTCTAGACAATCTCCAGAGGTCACTTTCAATCCAAATCATTCTAGGATTTTGTGTATGTGGAAGGAAAATAAACCTATGGAAGGGTCAGATCTATCAATTTTTTATCCATTTCTTGTTCTCCCCATGAATGTTCTCATTTCCAGGTTTTCCTCATGCAGCACCTCCATCCTGATTATTTGGACACCAATCACACCTGAACACACATGTGAAACGACCCTGTTCAAACTGTCACCATTCTTTAGTTCTGACATTTACAGACAGGCATTAGCATTTGGCATCAATCCAAGGGTTTTGGGTAGCTCACTCAGCTTTTCAAAGTTGAGAATACACAAGAAACAGGGAGCAACTGCACTAAAAAGCACAAATATAATCATGTTCCAAACTCTACCCTTTGCTGTCTTTTTCACCTCTTTCTGTATCTCAAGTCCTGTCAGCAAGGGTTGGCAGAACAGAGGTGAAAATTACATACGTTGTCCAACTTCCGTTAGGTTCCTATTTACTTTAGTAAAAACTGCTGGATAGAGAAACTTCTCAAGTTACACCGACCTGTGTCCTTTTATTTCTGCTACATCAGTCATCCCTCCAACACTGAAGCGGAAGTACTCTCTGTTTAGGGCTCTGGCAATGGAACGAGCAATACTGGTTTTGCCGACTCCAGGGGGACCATAAAAACACAAAATCTTCCCCTGGGTGGATCCTCGCAGCTGGCTGACTGCAATAAATTCCTGCAGAACAGAAAAAGCACCAGCACTGAACAGAAGGGAACGTCACCAACACCAAAACACATTTGCTATCAGGTCAAGCAGTGATTACAAAACAAGCATCATACACAAAACTGTCCCTCCAAGGACCTGGGGGAAGGCAAGGGGAGAAGCTAAGTCAGAATACTGATGCATTCGTTTTCCCCCTGGTTATTTACATGCTTGGTTGTCTCCAGGTTCTGTGCTCTGTATCATCTCACCAGAAGAAGCAGTCTCTACTGCCTTGGAGTGAGAAGACAGAGTTCTAGGTCTTCTCCCAGCTTCTCTTGTTTTCACCTGAGTCTCTCAAGCTACATGTGAGTATCTCCTACTGTATCACTCCCACATGCTAAGTTCAGCTTGTTTCATTTCACACTTGTTGAGGAATCAAAAGATCACAGTTCAGAACTGAAGCTTCAGCTAGTTATACACTTACAGTGAATATTTTTTCCCCACTGTGCAGGTGGGGAAAAAATCCAGAGACAGCTTCCCTTGGACACTTACTTGCCCAGCATTAAGCGCAAACCAGAATATTGTGGTTTGAAATGAGAATGCAACTTTCATTGCCACAAGTAATTAAGCACATTAGCTGATCACCAGAACATTTGGGTCTTTCATGCACCTTTCTGTTTGATGCATGAATTAACACCAATTCAATGAAGACTGCAATCTAAAACACATCCAAAATGCCTGAAGTTAAGCAGACTGTGAAATGGGACACACTGCCTACTCCTGCCTTACCAGAATTCGCTTCTTGACGTCATCCATTCCATAGTGATCCTCCTCCAGAACTGCTTGGGCTCTGGACAGCTCCAGGTTCTCCTCGCTACACTTACCCCATGGGATGGATGTCAGCCAGTCCAAGTAGTTCCGTGTAACACTGAGAAACACACAAATGAGAGTGATTTACCAGCTCATGTCTTCCTCCACCACATTCCAAAACAACCTCATCCACAACAAGTGGGATATAAACTACTCATAGAAGAGAGGCTACGTAGAGAACATCACTATTCAGGCAGTCACTGCTAACCTTTTCCACAGTCTTCAATCCCTTGTCCCTTCCCCTACAAAAAAAAACAAAGCTTTTTTTCACAGCTTTTGCTTTTCTGAAACAAAGAATCTCCAATATACCTTGAAAAGACTTAAATTTCTGCACACAACTTTCCTGTAAAATTGTTTTGGTGTGGGACTGGCTCCTGTCTGAAAAGGAACAGGACTGGTTATACGATCTGCACCACATCAACTGCTTGGATCAGGTCATGAAACTTAAAACTAGAAAATTTTTTTCTGTCTCCATAGTAAACTAAGACATGGTAGAGATGAAAGATTCCTGGCTCAGAAGCAAGAAAAAACAGCTGGATGTACAACACTATAGAGAATGATTTAAGACTAAGATAATGATGCCCGTATGGAAGTTAACAGTAGCGATAACCAGCATAAACAAACTGAAGAGAACACAGGTGTGTCAAAGCACTACACACTGTTCTAAAACTACGCACTTAGATCAGGAATTCAATTGAACAGGGAGGTCTGCACTATGCAGTAACTATCAAGTTGTGCACAGTCATGGACACAGGGAAGTGTGGGAATCCTGTCTGGGCCCAAGATTCACCTGATGTCAATTGCCATGCCACCAGAGCTTTGGTTTTTTTCTCCCAAGTACCTCCTTTGCAAACTTGCAACCACTGTTACAACAAAGGAAAGGGAAAGGTAGTAATGCTGCCTGTGAAACCCAGTATGTCTTTTCTACGATTGCCAAGACTCTGCTCAGCCAAAGGTATGTTTGCCCTCAAACACAGTCTTTTACTCTGTAAAAAATACTTTTAAAAGCAGAGACCCAGAACATTAAGAGAGCTGATGAGTATAACAACTGCTGTACTGTATAGCACACTCAGACCCAACAGACAAGAAATGTTCCATTCAACTTCAGTTTCTGACAATCCATGTCACAGAACACGTTACAAACTATTCATTCACTCCTTAGCAATTCCAACCCTGCCCCAATACTTCAGGGACCACCACCAGGTAGCTTAGGCAATGTCATGTATTAGCTTCTCTCACGTCTACTGAGGACACCAAAGTACAAGCAAGAAGAACCAAAACTGAGGGCAGAAAAAGAATCATCACACACTTCATGAGGAACTAACTGCACATTTTGTATCTCTAGTATCAGATTGCAAGACAGAAGACCTCAAATGGCCAAAAGAGGTAGACTACATAAGTAAACACAGGCAATTTGGAGAAAAATCCTATAATGTAATGATATGCTACAAGGGGAGAGAGGGGAGAGAGGAGAGAGAGGGGAGAGAGGGGAAGGTTAAGTGCTTCACAGAACTGCACTGATGTTTCACTCTCCCAACGAATCCTGACAGCATGACATGGCCATGCACTCACTTGAATTCTGAGGAGTGATTATCCAACAAGCCCAACTTGTTCAACTCTTCATCAATCACATCCATGACATGTTTTGGCACTACCAGCTCCTTTAGTCGCTCACGGAATTTCTCTTCTATAGCATCCTTGTCCTCTTTTTCCAGACCTAGTTCTTTCTTGATGATCTTCAACTGCTCTTGAAGAAGATACTTGCGATGTGTTTGCTTGATCTTCTCCTCAACCTAGACAAAGCAACAAATACAGTAACTAATGTGTTCCTGCTACAGCCCATCTAACATCAAATGCTTCCAAATACTTCTCACTTATGATGTTCCCAGCAACTGAAAATACTACTAGGAAGTCATCTGCAGTGTATTCTAGCACAAGAAGTGACTTAACAACATACTCCAGCACCCTCCATGTCTTGGCGGCCTTCACCAGCCATCATTCAGTGCTTCAATGTTCTGTTTGTGCTGGGGAGACCAAAAGCTGGGCAGAGTAAGACAGATGTGACCTCCTTACAGAGAGTGCTAATCACTACTTTCTACCTGCAGCTTACCAGGGCAACCGAAGCCCAGTATGCTGTTGGCCTTCCACGCCACAAGGACAGTCTGCTGATTCATGGTGAGCTTCCTGCACATCAGGGCTTCAAAGTCCCTTTCTGTATAGCTATTTTCTATCCTGATTATTCCAGGCCTGGTCTGGGACTATGAAGTCCTCTTGGAAGAACTTAAGGAGGCTCTTACTGACTCCCTGAGGGGATACCACTAGTAAGTGGCTGAAGGTAGACTTCATCATGTTGATCACAACATGTTCTGCCCATTAGTCTAGCCAGATTTTTCGCCAATCTCATACTACATACTTCCAGTCTGTAACATCCCAATTTAGTCAGAATGCTATCATGGTTGACCTCAACAAAGGCCATGCAAATATCAAGGTATACAATGGTCATTGCTAGAATCATAGAATCATTTAGGTAGGAAAAGACCTCTGAGATCATTGAGTCCAACGATTAAGCTAGCACTGCCAAGCGCACCATTAAACCATGTTTCCTTTTTATGTTCTGGGCCTTCTTATAAAGAAGGCAATTAGGCAGCTTGCTTTTGGAAAATCCCTTCTGGCTGTTCCAAATCATGTCCTTCTTCATTTGCCTGTACAGAACATATTGGAGAATTTTCCCCATAATCTTCCCAGGGACTGGGGGCAGGCTGGCACGCCAACAGTCTCCCTGATTCTACTTCTTGGAGATGGGCATGGCATCTACCTTTTTCTGCTTCCCAGGAACCTTCCCCATGACCACAGTGCTTTAAAGATAAAAATGACATTGATAAGTCCTCTCACCATCCTTGGATGCATATCTGGTCCCACAGACTGCATCTGTTCAATTTGCTTAAGAAGTCTCCAAAAATTCCAACCCCGGTCCAAAAGCATTTTCCACTTAACATGAATTCTAAAAGCCTCAGCTACTGGGAGTTAACAAATAAAATGTGACTCAGTATACTCAAATATTTGTACTTCAAATACTTCATTACCATTTAGATGCAGTTACTGAATTCTGATTAAACCTTACAACAGACAGGAACTACTGCACTTCACAGGAGTTAGCAGAGGGTTGTTTGAAATAGCATTGTGCTATTTACACTAGTATATGCTATATACAGTATTAGGCTGTATATTGTTAAACAGATGCTCAGTAAACTGCAGACCTCTAGATTTATTTTGCATGAAATTACAACCTGGACACAACTTAACAGCAGATGCTATAGCCTCATATCTTGTTACTTCTACCATGTGCATGGAAAAACACATTTCTAACAGAAGAATAGAAAACCTTAAATCTAAATAATGTACCCTTTAGAGCACATACCCATACTAAGCATCACAGTGGTGGACACTATATAAATATACACAAGGTATTTTTACTCCAAAAACTTACCTCTCTTCCAAGACGCTGCTGAAGTTTGCTCAGCTCATATTCCTTTTTCAGAAGGGAAAGAGCTTTATAAAGCCGTTTGGGAATCTGGAAAAGATACAAAATTAGTTTTGAGATGCCATACCCTTGTAAAGAAACATATATATAAAAAACTCCAACAGGTTGTCTGGGAGAGCTTTACAGCATGTGCAGATGTGGAAAGACGAATATGCAGCAACTCCACAGCACATAAAGAAAATAATTTGCCCAAGATGCAGAGGACTCTGATTTACCCACAGTAAATCAGTATTAATGATCTACTATATCCTTCCACAGGAATCCAGTCACTGATATTAATGCATCATCAAAAGTAGCACTGAAGTCTCTTCTGTGCTGAGGTTGGTAAAGAAATCGTGACATACAACAGATGTACTGATTCCATTCTCATCACTTGAGTTTAAAACTTCATCTTACACTGGTTTCTTCCAAGATGTCTTGAAGTTCATGTGACTCTGCCCCTGTTAGGGCTGCACCCATGTCACTCAGATAGATAGGGTTATCTACCACACGCTGTCCAGCCTGCATCATCTGAAGTACGGACTCTCTGTAAGTAAAAGGTAAAAAATCCGAAAATGCTCTGTAAATTTACATTCAGAATCGAGTATCCTCATTTACTTGTTATGACAAGTGCAATAAAATGAAACTCAGCTCAGTTGCACAGCAAACTAACTATTTTTGAAATCTGACTACATCAATACTCAGTAACAAACCGATAAATCACTTTGTTAGAGGAATGATCACCAATATATAAAACTTAGTATCTGAAATGCTCTCCAAACAGTTATGTAGGACTTTTTGTGCCAGTATTCCAAAACTTTCATCCTGCTCGTAAGACATGGATCAGATCATGATACTTACCGCAGTGAGTTTCACTTAGACCCAGACCATCTGCCTTAGGACTTAATCATTCTATCTTGTTTCTAAATTGCACATCAGGTTTTCAAAACTTTGATTTCAACAATGGATGGAGCTTATATCCTAATCCACAAATCTATGTGACAATTTAGCAAATATCTCTACTTCATTATAGCAGAAAGACAAGTGGTATAGAAAATGTCAGCATGTTCCCAAAGCAGGGCAGCATGGGAAAGACATACCTGTACAAGGGGTTCAATGCAATGATGTCCCGGATTGTTTTAACAATTTCTGCAGTAAGTGCCTATAAATGCAACAAAAATTTAATCACCAAAAGAATGGAAAAGGATAGGCAAGATCTCAGTACAAATATGACATGCCCCAGACTCCAGCCACTCACTGCAGTGATGGGCTGTGATGGTTCTTGGTGCTGGGGCACTTCCTGCTCACAGGAAAGGTACCAAGGCCTATAGGCTGGCTTTCCGCATGCCCAGAACTTGACTGGCTCTTGGCCAGAACATACAATCAGGCTGAACACTCAAGTCACCTTTGAGCATTCTGATAGAGGTCATCACACAGATTTAAGCATAGACCAGCCTCTTCATTCAGCAACTTTTTGATGTCAACAGTTCTAAGGAGCTGAGCTGTTATAATGAAAATTCTTTACTTTCACATAATCCCCCTGTGCAGTGACTGTGAGTGACTATGACTGTGAAACTCAAAGTGACTGTGAGTTTCTGCAGCCTGAAATTAGAGCCTGATTTTAGAACTCTTCCCTTGAAGGAAGAAGTGTAGGTGCAATTCTACAGAACAAGTCCAAGCTTGTAAACTAATTCACTTACTTTAACCTCTTCTGTGATCTGAAAATCTTCATGAACCACATTCTCTACTTCTACCATGAGAACTTCCTTTGAAGAAGCAGCTACAGGATCTAGTACCAACTCCACAGCTTGGTCCTTTGCTCCAGGCTCCTCTTCAGCCTCCTTCTTAGATCGCTTCTGTTTCCTTCTAATTTTTTGTTTGTTCTCAGGTTCTTCAGGCTCAACCTCTAGTTGCTTGTTTATACGAATCCTGAAAGCCAAAAGAAACCAGCAACAATCAATCTCCCCATTACATATGATTTCAACTCTTCAGTATGAAAAGGAGAGAGTCTAAGGTGTATTTCGAACAAGCTAAAATTTAGAAAGTAGAGTACACACATTTGCAAGATACCATGTTTCATTATTTTGGCTTTTATACAGGAGTTTCATTTTCTATGTGTTTCCCTATAAATGCTCCTCAAATCTGATATTCCTTAGATATACCTTAGAAATACCAAACCCTGCCAAGTTACAGGGAAATATTTCTATTCCAAGTAACCCCAAATCAGTAGCTTATTTCCAAAATGCAATCAAACATGGTTGTGCTTTGATAATTCAGCAGGAGGTCTAAGACTTCATTTGAAAAGGAGTTGACTTGTGAACTCACATAAATTCAGCTTTGACAGAACTGCTTATTCTTTGCTGTCCAGAACAAATGCAAGTGAAGAAAAGTGAGGGGAAGGAAAAAAAGCCATGCTTCAAAGCAAAACCCACCCTGGATCTGTCTCTTCTGCCACATTTCTGTCCTTGTATTTTTCCTCCTAATGGAAATTACTTGTCTGATGCTTTTAAAAGTACAATTTCTTAACTTAGTTAAAAATATCTGGCATAAATGGCTAAAACTAGATTTTCAGCAATAATCATATTTTCTTCAATTCAGTTCTGGAGCAAAATTATGAGGGCAAGACAAATTTAAAGTTCTGGATCCCCCTCCCCCCCCATTTTTTTTAAAGCAAAAATACTAGCTTGAATTAGTTCCTGAGATTTTTTTTTCACCATAACTAAACCTTGCAGTAATTGTCAAAGTAACTGCTAAACATCAGCTTAATGAATGTTTGCTTGCATCACATCACAATGACATGCACTGTCTCTTTTGTTTTGCAGCTAACCTGTCACAGCTGTGACAGTACCTGGAATATCCTGACACTCTCAGGATATGGCATGGTAACAAATCAAAAACTTGTCATACACAAGTCGTGTAAAAAAATGCACGTATGTGGTGAAACTGATAAGGGATGTGTCTGTTTATACAGAAGTCTGGTGAGATGCAGTGAAGTACAAGTAACCAACCTTCGATGTCCCATGACTATCATACGCAACTTGTCTCCGAGATCCTGCATTTCATGAATCTGGACAAAAGTTCCCATTTGGTATATTTCATTCAGATCCTCCACCACATCAGATTCATTGCTATTGAGCAAAAAAATTGGAGTAGATATTCAGAAACTTGAGACAGCAGGTCAGATTAAAAAAGAAAAAAACAATCACTGGTTGCAGAACTTTAAACTGGACTTAGGGGCAAAGACACTTAATCCCCATTGCTACCACCATTTCCAAATCCAAGGATCTGGACAGCTCATTTCCTTCCCAAACAACGACACCCTTTTCTAAACCAAGACTCCAGCTCCCAGCAGTGCTGGTGGTGGCAACAGAAACTTTAACAGCATGACCATGGTCCAAGACCAGCCACAATTTCTGCAATGCTATATAAGGCAGGGCATTTAGAACGAAAGCTTTTAGGGCAAATGTAACCTGGACACCTTATTTTTGTGTTTTTTAACAAGATCAAGAGAAACAACTTACTTGTCATCCTTTTTAAGAAAAACACCAGCATAAGGCTGGGCAAGACGAACTTTCCTCCTCAGCAGTTCAACCAGCTTCTTATTTTTCACCTAGGACAACAGGTATGTAAGAGGTGAATTTTCTGCAATCTTTGCACTCCCAGGGTGTAAGGGCAGGCATGACGACACCCTATAACTAAATTACAAAGTCAGAGCTTGTACTGTTCTAGTCTTGTCTCCATTAGAAGACACTAATACAGAAGTGGAAAAAAAGGTAGAGAAACATGAAATTTAAGTATTTTGAATAAGTCACTTCCCAGTCAAGATAAGACAAGCTCAAAGGCTGGGGGAGGAACTAGACCTAATCTATACAAGTCTTACAAGCAAGAAACCTAAGTTACTTGAACAGTACTTTTAAAGTTCGTGTTGCTATCACTGTTCCCTTCCCCTTCCATACTGGTATGTCCTAGCTCTCTGCTCCTGATACTTAGGGAGATAGATAGATAGATAGATAGATAGACAGATAGATAGATAGATAGATAGATAGGGAGCTAGTTCACCCTTCTCTAGCAGATGCCTGAATTCTGCCCGCAAACTCTAGTTAAAATCCTCTTCTCCAAAGCTTCTCTGCTCAGTTCCTCTCCTACACCCATAAGCCTGAGTTCCTGCTTTGAGTTTCAGCCAGTATGTCTTCCTGGCTTACCTTCTTACTCCCCTCTGCTCTCTAGATGCCACACACCACTGGAATGGTTATTATAGCAGGCTGAATACTCAGTGACCAAGAAAATAACTCCTTGTGAATTCTGCTGTTGCATGACCCTGCCAACCACTGAGTGTTCTTCAAAGTGATGTACATAAGCTGCATTGCTCAATGCTTTGCTAACAACCAGCATGGTTCTGACAGAATAGCACGAATAATATCACCACTGCTGGCCTATTCTAATCTCAGCACACCTATTCTAATTTTGCGCAATATTTAGCAAAAATATGCTCACCAATGTCAGACATTAACAGGAAGAAAATTAGTAATTCCAAAGGCACTGTAGAGACTTGACCTTTACAGGTAAATTGCAGCATAGTGAATTCACAGGATAAGAGAGAACATTTAACAATTCTGTGAGACATTGTTGACCTGTGCATTGAAATTGATGACTTTTATACATAAGTCTCATACGACTGCATGCTCTTAATAATATATAATCTCCTCCTTCCCCTGACACATCTATAAAGACACTAGAAGCTGCGCATATTAGATTTCAACATGCAGAAAAATACTATACACTAGATAACACTAGATACTAGATAGATAGATAGATAATATAATACTAGAAATAACATTAGGCTAAATAATACTACAGGAACAAGAAAATATTGGTTTATTTCATACTACATTTACTTCAAAATCAGACTGGCAATACACCAGAGAGGCACAAGAATACAAGCACTTGTTCCAGAATGGGTTTCATTTCAGAAGGAAAAAGGATTTCTGGCCTGTAAGCTCAAGTCACACATCACTGATATAATTTATAGCCCTTAAAATCCTTATGGGGTGCAGAGGGAAAGGATCATACTCTGAAATGGTGACTGCCATCTCCATCCCTCAGCACCCTCTCCCACTGCAGCGGTACTGCTCTACACCGAATTCCTGCTTTTTCCTTGCAGCTCTCAGCTTGCGGCCTTCACCAACACAAGTCTCGGTGCTCTGACACCAACCCACGGCGCCGAAACAAGGACACATTTGCTTAACCTTCATCAGAGAACACAAAGAAGACAGCGAACTTCGAGAGTGTGTGTGGATCGCCGACCTTCTCTGTTAGAAGCAGAGCTGCTGACGCAATAACTGTGAAACTTCAACTGGCCCAAAAGAAACCGCTATCCCGATAGGACCCAGTTACAAAGCTCGAGCTAAAGGCCGAGCAGCGGCTGCCCGTTGGAGGTCACGCAAGCGGCTGCCTTGCTCAGCACTTCAAGGAACTTGCCAAGGCAAAGACAGCGGCCCGGAGATGCGGCACCGCCAGCGCCGGGGTCAGCCGGTGACCCTCGCACGGCCTGGGGTCGCAACCCTGGGCTGAGCCTCCTCCGGCCGCTCTGCAAGCCAGCCCAGAGCGCCTCCCGCCCGCGGCCCCGGCACCTCGCGGCAGCGGCAGCTCCGGCCCAGGCCGGGCCGGCGGAGCCCCGGCCCCGGCGGTTCGGCGGCAGCTCACCTCGATGATCTTGATGAAGCGCGGGAAGACGGGGTTGCGCGTCACGGCGATGAGCGGGACGTTGGGGAAATGCTCCGGGACGAGCAGCGGCGTCAAAGCCGTTATGACCGGTCCAGCCCCGCCGCTGTCCGCCNCCAGAGACGGCGCCGCGTAGGTCCCAGGGCGGGCCCGGCGACCGCAGGCCGCCAGCGCCCACACAGCCGCCACCAGCGCGCGGCCGCCATGCTACCGGTGCGCGCGCCGCACTTCCGCTCTCCCGGCAGCGCCGGCCCCGCCTGCACGGGGTCGCGTGGCGGCGCGCACGTCCGAGCCCACCCATGAGTGCGGGTTCGAGTCCTGCTCCCGCTCCCCATCCCGCCCGGGCGGGTACCGGAGGGGGGACGTGGCTGCCATGAGTGTGGCTTTGGCCCCTGCCCAGCCTTCCTTTTCCTCCTCGGTTCCCTGCAGTCAGTTGGCTAGACAGCTCCCGCAAATCTCCAAGGATGGAGACGCCATAATTTCTCTAATCACCCTGTGCCACTGCTCCGATAATCTCTCTGTAAAAAAGTCGTTCCTGATATTTCGAGGGAGCGTCCCGTGTTTCTTTTTGTGCCTGTTGCCTCTTGTCCTGTCACCAGGCACTACTGAGAAGAACCTGGCTCTGTTTTCACACCTCCCCTAGGTAGGTATTTCTCGACATTTACGACACCCCCCAGCCTTCCCTTCAGCAGGCAGCAGTGCCAGCTTCCCCAGCCTTTCTTCAGGGGAGATGCCCAGTCCCTCCTTNCTCGAGCTAAAGGCCGAGCAGCGGCTGCCCGTTGGAGGTCACGCAAGCGGCTGCCTTGCTCAGCACTTCAAGGAACTTGCCAAGGCAAAGACAGCGGCCCGGAGATGCGGCACCGCCAGCGCCGGGGTCAGCCGGTGACCCTCGCACGGCCTGGGGTCGCAACCCTGGGCTGAGCCTCCTCCGGCCGCTCTGCAAGCCAGCCCAGAGCGCCTCCCGCCCGCGGCCCCGGCACCTCGCGGCAGCGGCAGCTCCGGCCCAGGCCGGGCCGGCGGAGCCCCGGCCCCGGCGGTTCGGCGGCAGCTCACCTCGATGATCTTGATGAAGCGCGGGAAGACGGGGTTGCGCGTCACGGCGATGAGCGGGACGTTGGGGAAATGCTCCGGGACGAGCAGCGGCGTCAAAGCCGTTATGACCGGCCCAGCCCCGCCGCTGTCCGCCCCGCCACCGCCACCGCCGCCGCCGCCGCTGCCGCCACCGTCCTCGCCGCCGCCTTCTAGTGAGTCGCCCCCCTGCAGACCGCCGGGGCTGNCAAGGATGGAGACGCCATAATTTCTCTAATCACCCTGTGCCACTGCTCCGATAATCTCTCTGTAAAAAAGTCGTTCCTGATATTTCGAGGGAGCGTCCCGTGTTTCTTTTTGTGCCTGTTGCCTCTTGTCCTGTCACCAGGCACTACTGAGAAGAACCTGGCTCTGTTTTCACACCTCCCCTAGGTAGGTATTTCTCGACATTTACGACACCCCCCAGCCTTCCCTTCAGCAGGCAGCAGTGCCAGCTTCCCCAGCCTTTCTTCAGGGGAGATGCCCAGTCCCTCCTTCATCTCTGCAGTTCTTTGCTGAACTCTCCATGATGTGTCCGTGGCACTCGTAGTGGGGAGCCCAGAGCTGGACGCCGTGGCCTCAGCAGTGCTGAGGGGAGGCTGCTCCCTGAACACCACCAGGCCAGGACAGGCAGGGCCACAGCAGGGGCTCGGGTTCAACTCAGGGTCTGGCAGAGCCCTCAGGTCCTCCACCACAGAGCTGCTCTTCGGCAGGTCAGCCCTCCGTGTGTCCTGGTTATTCCTCCCCAGGTGCAGGACATTACGTTTCTTTTCGCTCAACTTCATGAGGTTCCTGTCAGCCCATCTTTCCATCCTGTTGAAAGATTAAATTAAATTTAAAGATTCAAGGGAACCTTGAGAGTTGTCTCAGTGGTATTTGGTGAAAAGACAATAGGCAATGGGCACACCTCGAAAGACAAGAAATTCTATTTAAACAAAGAAAAGCATTTTTACAGTGGGGGTGATTGAGTGCTGGAACAGTGTGTGGAACCTGCATCCTTGGAGATGTTCAAAATCCAATCAAAGTCCTGTGCAAGTTGCTTCTGCTCTGAGCAGAGGGGTTTGACTGGGGATCTTCAGAGACCCCTCAGCCAAGCGTGGTAGCACACAGGAGTCTGCATGGCTGGGAGAGCAGGAAGGGTGGACTAGATTGCAGATGCACCCCAAGTGGACTATTAGGCCTTAATGGCCCTGGGCAGCCTCCCTTGGGATCCACACCTCAGACCTGCTCGTCACTTGCTGTTGTCTTATGGTCTGACTTCTGAGTCTGTGCTGCTGCCTTTCTTGGGTGCTGTGGGACTGGGGATGCCCTTTCCCCAGCAGCCCTGTTATTCAGCTTGATTCCTGTCTCTTAGAAGATTATGCAGCAGATTGCTGTCTTTTCTTGTCTTAGACGACAAGAAAAAGGGATATCAAGGGGAGAACAAACAGCTTTCACTTTGTGGAGGTGCCATGCTATTAATGCAACCTTTTAGCAAGTAATGTAAACCCATTATTGTTTAAGCCTCTGGGACCTCTTCCACATAATCTATTTTGGAGGTGGATTTTCCAGATGAAAGTATGTGCCTATGTGCTGTCTGGTGCAGATGAAGCAAACCTGATGTTGCTTTGTCAGTTTATGGACATATGCCAAAGATGACATCAAAGAAAAAGCTTTAGGGAAAGGCCTTGTCAAAATGTGAGATTAGTATTTGACCTGTGAGGTAGGCACATGAAGATAAGAATATATAATACATCATGTGAAAAGTAATGTCTCTGACTTTGGAAGGTCACAGTCCTGAGGAAAAAATAATAGAAAAAAAATAATGGAAAAGTATTGTGGAAAAAATTCCCTTTATTTTTCAAATATGGAAACTATCTGTATTAACACTGAAAATAACAGCATGAAAAAAAAGCCCTCAGGAATTAACAGAGTCAAATTGCACAAATGCCATGAACACACTGTACAGTGTGTACAGAACTGATTTCCAGTTCTTCTTTGAGCAGAGCAGAAGGAGATACAATTTCAGGTCAGTTTTCATGGGCAGCTCTGACCCCTGGAATAATGTGCATGTATCACATACATAAAGTGACATGTGGCCTAATTGAAAATCGGTATTATTCTTAGATTTTCTCTTTTCCAATTAGTATTGAAGAGGTATGTCCTTATCCAAGAGCTACTTGTGTATTTATGCATTGAGATAGCTCTGTTTCATCCCATCTGTAATCATTAGGAAGAAATCTGTAGGAGAAACTTGGAAAGTTTCTGCAAGTACAAGCAGCAAGGCTGCAGTAAAGACTGTGTAAACTCACAAATATCTGGTAGTTTTAAAAGTTAGTGGATAAAATCATAAAATACCTTTCAATTATCCGGTTTTCAAGGCTGAGTTAGTACAAGGTCAGCACTGGCTTTGGAAGGAGTACAAATACTTTAGTATTCATTGAGCTCTGAAAGCCTGGCCTTTGCCAAGACAGATGCAGTGTGGATGGGGGTCTTTGGCATGTGTACAGGCAAAAACACAGTGGAGAATTTTTTCTATACATTGAGAAGTTCTCATTTCATCACCAGCAGGTACAATTCAAAATTGGCATGCATTGCGCTCCTTTCTGGGAAATCTGGCTTTGAAAGACTCATTTCTGGAATGAAGTGTAACAGCCTTAGTTTTTTATTTTAAGTATGGGATTAAATGAGTAAATCAAGGTGGACACCAAAATGAAATATGCAGCTTTACACATAGTGAGACTGTAATATTGGCTTTCCTTCTTGGATTAGTAACAAAAAATTTGACTCTGTGTATACACATGCTTGCACACATGCACCCCTTTCATATATATGTATAGATATATATGTAAGTATATGCAAATTTCTGACAATACTTTGATGTTCAGGTACTGTAAACAGATAATCCCAGTCATAATCTGGTTAACAACATGGGTAAATACCAGAGCTAAAAACTGAATTCTGAAATTCCCAAAGAAAAACTGGTTTGTATTGTTGGAAAATGAGGCCTTTACTTGTTTGTGCTCTGTTAATATTGTGTGGAAAGCAGGAAATCACAAATGGCAAGGCTTGATGCATTCTGCTTTGTGGGAACATCTGTGAACATGTGGATGCAATGTGGTATGGAGAGTCCCTTTTGTGATATGTGTACATGTCTGCTTACAGGAACTGAAAACAGGTTAGACTGCTGAGTTTTATTAAAGTATCATTAGGATGCTTTCAGATAGCTTTTAGAAATGATTGGGTGGAAAGACCCTTGGTGATATGTCTAAGCCAGAAAGCACGTGCATATATTATAAAGCCAGAAGGGACCCTTATGACCATCTATATGACTGTCTATGTAACCCAAGTCATAGGACCTCCCAGAATTAATTCCTATTTGAGCTAGAATACAATCCAACAATCTTCTGATTCATCCTTCATCTTGCCCTTTTTGTACGGGAAGTCTCTTCAGGATTTGAATTCAATGTTTTCTTGAAAAGTTGGACAAATAGTCTGAAAAAAGAATAAAACCAAGAACCAGTTCAATATGGACAAATTGAAATAACTGTAATAGTTATAGTAATAATCAGCTTCACAAACACAGGCTGGGAAATTTCTTGATAGGCAGCAATCCTGCTTAAAATTATTTAGGAATTGTCATGTATTACCACTGGACTAGGGTCAATGCTATCATGCTGTTGTTAAAAAATAAAGCACTTCATTGCGTTTTATAAGCAGGTCTGTTCTTTATGAAGGTTTAGACTCGTCAGCTGAGCAGTGTTATTGATAAGCTAGTGCTGTCTTAGCTCACTATAGGTACAAGCTGATGCAGTGTATTTGAAAACTCTTTGATTAAGATCTAGTCCTCAGATAGAGCCATCTCATCAAAGTAAGGGTCCAACCTCACTAAGAGTTAGCAGAAGATGAACAGACTTGAGTTTGCTGTATGCATGCATCAGGGACAGTTATCCTGATCATCGGATGCATAGTCTACTAACAACCATGGTAACATGAGTCCAAGGTCTAAATCTTAGTGTACAGGAAATATTCTTTCCTCAGTGGTCAGTAATAATAAATCTTTAGTTGGATTGTTGTGTCAAATTTTAGTCATTCCACTTCAAGAAAGATGTGGAACAGCAAGAAGAAAGTTCAGAGGAGAGGAACATGAATGATTATTACCTGTGATATATACAGGATCTGTTTAGTCTAGAAAGGAGAAGAGCAGACATTATAAAAGTATTCAAACAAGATAATAAAAGTGTACAAAGAGAAGGATAATCATTTGTTATCCAGCTCACTTGCCTCCTGCTAGAGTAGATCTCCTGTCAAAATAATCAACCTGCCTTCCATGGTCACCAAACAACTTGCTGCCTTACAGTCTGGAGCTAGCCCCTGCTAAACAGAACTACCACACACTTCTAGTTACCCTCTTCTGCTATCAGTCTTAAATGAAAGAGATGCATTTGTGCATTTATCTTAGGTTCCCAATAATTGTCCAGCCTCTAAAAATACAATACTCTGCCTACAGGATGTGGAATGTGGCAGCACCAATATATAACCCTGCAGTTTCTGGAATGACTAAAAAGAGCCTCAGGATCTGGCTTTGAACATCTCAAGAAATGTGTTGAGGAAGCTTTCTTAGTGCTAGGGAGGGCAGCATGGGCAGGTGTGCAGTTGTGATTGGCAAAGTTGACTCCAGCAATGCCTCTGAGGTCTTCCTTTGACGATGTGCAACTCTGAGTGTATGGCTATGGCTAGGGATGAAAAACAGTGTGTAAAGCCTGGGCAGAGTAGTGTAAGTGACATACTGGGTTGGGAATAATGAGCAGACCTCAAATGAAAGCTGCCCAGTTTAGACAGTTCTTCAGTGGGTCAGGAGGCTGCTCACTGCTATTGCTGCTCTTAGCCATTGTCAAAAGCAGGACAGCTACACTGCAACAGCCCCAACACTGTGGATCCTTAACATCTTCCTGGTTGAGTTATAGACATTCTTTTTCTGGATGTTCATGGACCTGGATGTTATGGAACAAGTCCTAGTGGTCCTGTTCACTGGTGTGAGAGATACTAGCTGTATTCCTGGCCATGCCAAGGAAGGGGGAGAGAGCATGGATGAAGCAGGTCCCTACTTCTATCTTTAGACTCTGAGATGTTATGGATGTAATTTCGGCTTATGTCCAAATGTGTTAAGCAGAAGCTGAAATCACTTTGGTAGGAATCAGAAAATATATCCTGAATTTTTAAGTCTGGGATCTGGCAAACCTGTGCAAGCACTAAGAAGTTATTTGGCTCTGCCTATAAAAGATAAGGAGCTGTAGAAAGACAGAGGTGTTTGAAAGCACATTCTACAGCAATGTAACTGAGGGGAAGTCACTTCTGAAAATAGGCAGAGATGAGCACCAGAATAGTTTCCTTAGGAATCCTGTGATGAGGAGTGAAACTGTTTTCTAAGCATGGAAGGGAGTAATTCCTGGCATGGATGTACCACCCAGCTGCTCAGATGGGCAAATTATTCTTAAACTTTGTGTTCCCCCTCCTGGTTTCAACAGGATGAGAAGAGTTTCCTAAAGAGAAATGAAGTTAGCCAGGTTTTGGCAGAGCTTGGTACAGGGTAGAACTGTTTCAAGGCTGAATAATGGAAATAATAAATTTTTTAACTGTTTGCTTCTTTCATAATCCTTTAGGATCTTCCACTAATGAGAAGCCTATTGATATCTATTGGTGCCACCAGCCAGCTGTCCCTGCTGTATGATCCCACATTCCTTCAGGACGTGAGTGACTCTAGTATCTGCAACAAAACAGGTTGCCAGTGGAGCTCTCAGGAAGCATCAAGTGCAAGCACAGTTTGCATCTGTGCAAACACCAGGACTGTGAGCAAGGAGGTAATGCTACAAGCTTGTTTGGGCGAAGGTACTAACCAAGTGAAGACCTTTCCGCTGTATCTTGCAGGACAGAGTTATGGCAACATGGCAACATTTTGGTGCCAGTCCACAGATGGTGGTGTTCCCGACTCACCTGGCTACTTAGATCAGAAATAAAGGAGCTCCTAGTCCAGCTCCTTCACTAGGTCTTCCTTAGTCAGGTGTAACTATTTGGCCTCATAAGAATCACTAAATCAGGCTTTCTTTGCAGTTTAATTTTCTCCTCTTTAATGCCAGTCAGAGAAATAGGAGAGCAACAGGATTAGGGAAGACTGCATGTGGCAGAGGTGATAGAAAAGTGAGTGTCTTGCACAATGGATCTTTCTCTGTCCTCCACTCTGGACTTCTGTTTCAATTTTTCACTTTTTACGGCATTAATCTGTGCTCTGCTGCCCGATTTCACAGTGCTGTCTCCCTTCTGGAGTGCCTGTGGGTGTCATTCTGTGGGCAAACCAGGTGGGAGAGCTGTTCTTTCTCCTCTATCCCAGAATTACCAAGTTCGCAGTCTTGCGCATCCAGCTCATGCCGGGAGAGATGCTCCACAATGCCAGCTCCCAGAGAATCCCCCAGGACATTGGTAGTTGTTCTAAGGCGGTCCCTGAAAAGTCAGAGAGAAAAACAAAATGCAGTTTCATAGTAGCAGCTAAGGGGATGAAGATTATTTCAAGAAACATCTTCAGTGAAACTTTTTCAACTTTCTAAGTAATTCTAATAATAGATACTTCAACACTGGCTGGAAAATTACTCCCAGAGAGCCTTACTTGATTGACGTCCTTGAGCTCAAGTTTCACATTTATTACTGTTTTATTGCATTCCCAATTTCTTACTGAAAAGTTTTGGACTTGACACAAATGAACAGGAAGATTGCTGTGTTTATACATGGACACTGTCCTTTCCAAAGGCCTTGCTGCAGACTCAGATGGCCTCTCCACATCTGTTTCACTTAAGTTGCTTTTTGTTTTACATAAAGTGCTGAAATTCTGGTGCAAACCTATGACAACATTGCTGTGGACACATTTCCTCAACATGGACAGCATGCACTAAGACAAGGTACCAGATTCTTTGTGAAAATAGCACATCTAAAAAACACTTTGCAATGAGACATTCTCCACAACCACAACAGTATGTCAGAGCTGCTGAAGCTGTCACCAGTCCAGCACCCCATCAGATCCTTCAGTGGTAACAGTGGCACCTGATTGAAATAATCTACTCTGAGTAAGCACAAGAAGTAACCTAGCTTATTAGGAGGCAGGTCTCTTCCCAGCCAAGTCTGTTCTTATGCACAATCCAGGAGAAGTGAAGCTGTTCTGCAGAACTGTTTCCAGCTGGTCAGCCATGGCTGGGAGCAGATTTTGGCTGCTTTGCTACAAACCAACAATACAAGATACAAAAGAACAGGGGAAACTGACAAAATCTGTCAGGATTTTGGTGTTTGAGAAGACAAAGAGGTAGGACTGTGCACAAGTGCATTCTTCAATCTGGTTCCTAAGAGCACTCCTATAAAATCACTTGTCCCAAGTGATTTTATTTAAAATGGAAAGAAAGCTGAAATGTAGCAGTGTGGCTGACTAGCTGCACCCATGTAAACACTCTTCAACTTTGTACAGCCCAGTCTCATCCCTCTTTCAGTGGTTGGTAACCCAGAACTATCATTCTGTAGTGTGAATTTGCTTATTATTATAACCTTTTCCTATGACTCTGCAGATAATTTCTGGGTGCATTTTAAATCAAGCAAATGGAGGACATTCTGTTTGGTCACCAGGCTGATCAGCAAGTTACCTCTGATGCCTTGAGTCACTGAAGCACATGGTGAAGACTCCAGCATGGGCATAGAGGGCTACTGTGCAAAGATCTCAGGGATACAGGTGTGTTTTAGGCTCAATGGTACAGGTCAGTGAGCCTGCTTTTAGAGACATCAGGAGTACAGACGAAATCTGTAAGCACTGGCAGGAATGCACAGCAGTGAATGCCTGCTGAGCAAGGAACTTACAGAAACCAGTCCACAGCGATGATCAGTGTAATATCTTCAGTAGGCAGCCCCACTGATGTCAGTACTATAACCATTGTCACCAGTCCTGCCTGGGGAATACCTGCGGCTCCAATGCTGGCTGCCGTGGCAGTGATGCTGGAGGGAATGGGAAAGCAGAGCTATTAGCAAAGGGAAGAAAAGAGGTGGTCGCATTTGCAGAAATGTCAGGAAGTAGCTCAAACTCATCAGCGTCTTGGCAGCCTTTTTGCCCTGGTCACCAAGAAGGATTGTGACACATGGGACATCAACGCAATGCCAGAGTGCCCCTGCCAGACACCCCCTCATAACAGACTGCACACCACACCTTGTCCTAAGACCTGGGCATGCAAGAAGGGCTCAAGCGAAGCCTCAAAGTCATGGCGTCCACATGTGCTTTGACATGTGGAGCTGTAGTACAACCCTTCTTTCCCATAATCTTTTTTTCCTTATTGTTCTCTTCTGAGCAAAAAAAGGAACCTGATCACACCTCAGATAAGCCAACAAAACTGAAACCCTTTCTGTAGTCCCAAAACTCTTTCAAAAAGTCACCTTATTGTGATGATTTGCCCAAAGTCAAGTTCATAGTTGTTGACTTGGGCAATGAAGATGGCTGCAAGGGCCTCGTACAGAGCAGTGCCGTCCATGTTAATTGTGGCTCCCACAGGCAGCACAAACCTCGTGATGCGCCTGTCCACACCATTGTTTTCTTCCAGGCACCTGAAGGTTATGGGCAGAGTCGCTGAGCTGAAAGGAATTTACAAAACCACATGAATTGCATGTATGCTGGTGTCGGAAGAAGGACTATGCCTCTGCCTGCTTTATGACCTTACCCACCTGTTTTTTCACCCTGCCATGTGAGCCAGAGGCCAGAAGCTGCTAGGAGAAAGAACAGTCTAAGCAAGGTTTCCTCAGATATGATGCATACTGCAGTTGCACATTCTGACATGGCTTTTCTCAGGGGGTTGGGGCAGGGGCTGTATAACCCTGAGGCTGATGATGCTGGTATAACACCAAAAGAAGGTGGATTCAGGGTACATAGGGAAGAGCCTCAAGACCAGAATTCCTTTTCCTGCTATTAAAAAAACTTGAGCCCTTTCCCATCCCTCTCAGTCCATAAGACAAGAATGACACATTTGAAAACATATCTTGCAAAGAAAGCAAAGAACTGTTTCTGAAAGAGAACACGAACAGGAAAAATGCTCTGTGTTTTGGTATGAGAATGTGTGTGGAAGAGCCTGCTATGTGCTTGCCAGGACACGAATATAGCAAGAAACATAGCACTTAGTGAAACAACAGTTACCTACCATCCCTTGCTTTGGCTGTGTGACATGGCAGTGTGAGTCATTGAACATACTGATGTTGATGCCTTTGCCCAGGTCTCTGGTAAGTTTAATGACAGCTGCATACAGTCTGTGTGCCTGGGAGAGACGGACATGAAAATGTGTACAAGTACATGTGTGTGAGAGCTATGTGTATGTAGAATAATGCTGTGGTTCAGCAGGATATTTGTCCTGAGCTCAGCATTTCAGTGGTAAGCAAAGTCACCCTCGTGTTTCGTCAGGAGAAATACAGGCCATTCAGTGATGGTCAGAGTTGGTCATGCAAGTAGGGCTTCTGAGCAGGGCAGTGGGAACCTTCCCACTCCTAAATGAGTTTGGCTGGTCCACTGCAAAAAGCTGCTAGTGCTAGAAATTGTGAGACCACAGTGCTGCATTGAGAGCAATGGAGTGCTGAGATGTAGTGTCTACATCAGCCCAAACCCCACTCCTACATAGCCATCATACCTGGAGGAGGTGCCCAGGGCCGTGATGAGAGCCTGCAGGAGCCCTGCAATGAACACCCAGGGGTTTCGGTGAGTGACAATGAAGTAGAGCAGGGGCAGGATGCAAAGGGCATGAATGAGGAGTCCAACGATGACAGTGAGCGTGTACATCCCCAGCTGGCCTCCCATCACTGCTAGGTCATCCATCTCCAGGATTTTGCCCGCAATTAAAAACATGATCCCAACTGGAGCATACCTGTGACAGAAACACAAGGCCGATGGTCAGGACTGGCTCACACTTTCACACCAGCTTTAATACATGCTGTCTGGATAAATCCCCAATAAACCAGCATACCATAAGTGCTCACTGAGCCTAATATTGGATTATACTGCTGGTTTATTTTCTAGAAACCTGGAGTGAGCTGGGACTTGTTCATCCCATGGTCAAAAATCAGCTCTCGGTGCATGGCTGGGGACCCCAGCACTGTTTTGCACACAGCATGGACAGTGGTGGTTTCCTCCTCCTCTTGGGTTTTCTACATTTCTACAACACTCCTTGTAGAATTGATAAGGAAGGTTGTGTAGAGAAACCTTCAGAGTCCCTTCCTTTCCTACCAGCGCTTGGGCTGACAGTACTTTTTTTTTCCTGAGAGGCACAGGAAAGCACAGGAGTAACAGAGAATCAGAGAGTAAAAGCAAGAGTGTCCTATAGGCTCTGGGGTATCAGCCTTGATGTCTTCAGATGCTCGCACTTAGGGAATATGAACATCTAGGGATTCCAGATCTGGTGTAACAAGGATTGGGTACACCAACACCTGTAAAAGCAGCCATGGCTCATAGAAAACCCCATTTTGAGGTACCCTGCTATCTTTCCCATTCCTTGTGTCTTCCCCCCCCCTCCATAACAATGCAGCTGACAAGCAGCAGTGAGGCTTCACAGAAAAGAAGAAATAAGTCAGAAATGGAGAGAATCATGGGCACTAATATAATAATTGGACCAAATAAAATTCCAGCTCCGTGGCCACACCTCTCAGGGCTGGGCCTCTGCAGCTCAAGAGGTCACATGCAACTCATGCACAAGGCTCAGAGATCCACATGCCAAACTCCAGTTTAGCCTGGGAGGTTTGGAAAAGTTTCAGGAAATGATATAATAAATATTTCATTTCCTCTGACCTTCCTGTTAGAACACATCCTTGGCTGCAGGCAGTGACCAAATTTCCCCAGGAAAAACAAGCTGCTGGGAGATGGTCTGCAGACTGTGGCTACAGGAAGGCATGCACAGGCAGTGTCCCAAGTGTAACCAATGTTCTGTACATAAACACCCTGCCTTCCTTCATCTAAAGGGAGGTTTAAGGAGGGGTTTTGAAGGTCTTAGGAGTAGTGTGCAGGTCTACTTGTTCCACTGTGCTCATGCTCTTTCTTCTGTGCGCCCAGGCAAGTCTTACCTGTTCTTAGGAAAGCAAAGCCCCAAGTTCTGGTTCAGACATGGAATAAAAGATCCCGGGGCATGGGGCTTCCCAACATCTGCTATGAGCTCAGGGATATTCTCCCCCTTTGTGCCTTTTTCTGTAAGGCTTGTCCTGCTGTGCTCATGATTTTGCTGTGAGATACAAGACTGACTTATAAGACCAAGGAAAGGAAGCTGGAGTGATCTAAAATGTGAGAGGATGTCAGGCTGACAGATTTTTTCCCCTGTCAGACATTTGCATGTATTCTGCCAGACCAGTGTCTGTCCTCTTTTGCAGTACCTGACAAAACTTTCAGCCCTAACTGGGTAAAAAGCTTAAAATAACAATATTTGGTAAAATACTGCCTTCTGTTGTAGACTTGTCTCAGCAATGCCTTGTTTGTCTGGACCATGTGTCATAGGGAGCCTTGACAGAAAGCAATGAGCAGCTGAGCTCCAGAGGAGTCATGATCTGAGAGATCTCAAACTGAAAGGCAGTAACTTTGAGCTGATCCTCTCAATGCAGCTCAGCTCTCAGAGCTATTGCATTACTGCATACAGCTGCCACTCTGAAAGCAGGAAAGGGGCAAAGGGTTACTGTGATTCATAGCTAAGTCAGACTCCTGGAACACAGCTGGAAGGAAAGCTTTTGGTGAGAAAGCCTCACACCCTACTCCTGTTGGTAAGGCTAAGAGATCTTCCACTCCAGCTCTCTGATCTTCCAAGGATGTTTCCAGAAGCCTCAAGAAAAGCAAGTCCTGGTGTACCTGATATTTCTAAAGTAAAAACAAAAAGAACAGGAAATGAAATGTGAACAAATATCCCATCCAGACTTTTCCCTCCAGCTTGATGGAGCCAAAGTAGAGCTGTGCCCATCTGCTTTTCCTGTCTTGTGCATGAAATCCTTAAAGCTACCCCACTTCTCATCATGTCAATGGAAACTGCACCTGCAGACCTCCTGCTCCAACCGGCCGTGCTCCTCACCAGATGATAATGGCCACCAGCCTCATGATGGCTTCGTTGAGGCAGTTAAAGAACTCCCGCAGGGCCCGTCCCTTCTGCTTCATGCTGCCGATCATCAAACCGAAGCACATGGAGAACACTACCAGCCCCAGAGCGTTCACCCCATTGGCTGAGCCTGGGATGGGAATGACTTCTTCAAAGGTCAGCACCTCGGAGATGGTTCCCAGGGCATGAGTGACATTCTCCATGATGCTGGTGAAATTCTCAGGCACAGGGATCTGAGTGGTTGTCACACCTGCTGTGACATTGCTGCTGTGGAGGATGGTTCTGGTGAAGACCCTGGTGCTGTACTGAGTCTTGTACTGAAAAGACACAGATTATCAAATGCACTCACAGGCCCTAGTTCAGATGATCAGGACACATGCTAGGCTCTTACATCCCTTCTTAAAGTAAGGAGAGTACTGCAAGTTGCTGCTGACCTATGTGGGAAACTTGCTTTGCCTGTTCTCAAGGACCCCAGTGTAGTGCTTTCACCAGAAAGTTCAGAAAATTCATAGAGCAGGACAAAAGAGACTATTAGAGCATCTCGTGTCACTAGAACTGAGATGTTCTGGCTTCTCTGATAACCCTTTGGGCTGCTTCTAAGGGCACTAGCATTGCAGAAGAGACAGATTCTTGGAGAATCTATTCCATATCACTGCCAGTCCAAGCCTGCTACCTGAAATCATGCAAACCCTTCCTGCCTCTGTGGGATGGGATGGAGGTTGAAGTCCCCATGTACAGACAGTTTGAAAAGCTTGCATGGGGGATGCTATAATACAGACTACATATTCTATAATGCAGAATAAGTCTGTACTGCCTCCTGCAGCAGTCAGACCTGGGGAATAAAGAGGTAATCCATCCCTCAGGGAAGTAGATAGGACCGTGGTCCAGGGCACAGGGCACAAAGATGAGATTTCATACCTGTTTGAAGCAAGCTTCTACCAGGTTGGGCGGGAACATATTCCTGCAGTAGATAAAACAAGGAAAGAGTTACTGTCCTGTTGAACTAGGAAGAACATGGGCTTCCTGGCCAACTTCTTTGTCCTGGAGCAGTGTCTGAGGTCACAACTTTTACAATGTCCACTTAAGCCCTTTTGGTCTGACTGACAGGAGAAGGGAATATGCTGATTTGGACCCAGCACCTCTTGCAACTTGTCAGACTTCCACTGCATATTTTCAGACTCCAGAAAGTTATTCAGGTATGTGGAAAGAGATGACACACACACTGCCCTGGGGTATAGGTACATTGTAAAACCATCATCAAATTCAACCAAACCTTGAAACAATACCATATTACAATGTTTAATACACTGCCTTGCTCTCAGCCTCACCTCTACAATTGTCATTTTAGCTCTCTCTTATCCTGTACCTCAGAAACACGGTTTTATACCACTTGAGATTGTACAGCTTTGCAATTCACTGAGTAAGATCACAGCAAGGGAAGAAAAGGCAATGTCTTGGGAACCACTTCCTTGATTTGCTTTCATTGTTGAAGATGGATATTTGGAGTAGCCTTTACCAGGTGAATTTCTGAAAGGTAGCCCCTGATGGTTTTCATTACTTGTTTTGTTGAGCACACCATGACCTCTTATATTAATACCTCTGGAGAAGGGCTGGACTCCAGGCCAAGCACTCAGTCTCAGAGTGGCAAAGCCAGTTAGCTAGACTAAGCTAGAAGTAGTAGGCTTGCCAAGACTCAGCCATTAACCTCTTTCCCTAAGACTATGTGCCTAAAGCTGTGATACTTCAAAAGGCTACTCCATGGAGGAATGTAATCTCCCTGATACGGTCTCAGCATGAGACCATCTTGTTTACCTACCTCACCAGGTCCATGAAGGCATCTGTGGTCTGCACCTGCTCAATTCTGCCTTCTCGGTGAAGTTTGTCCTTAGATCCTTTTCCTGGGTGTATGATGATCACCATGAAGATGCCGATGAAGACAGCTATGATTGTGGTCACCATGTAGTAGATGATAGCCCGCATCCCCATCTTCCCTGAGACTCTGCTATCCAGTGAGGCCATTCCTGGGGTGTCACACAGAGAGACAAGGTGAGGAAGTCTATCGTCTCAGAGAGAAAGGGAAAGCTTGAGGAAGATTCTAAGGGTGCAAGGCTCCCGCGTGAGTTGGACAGGGAGCTAGGGTCTCTAGGAAGCACAGCCTACAAGGAATAGAATTTGGAGTTCCGAGGGGATGTTGATATGGAAGAATGTGGCTTGTGGTTGTGAAGAAGCATAGCACTGGTGGATCTTAGTCTGTACTTGGGAATGTAGCAATTTTCTTTTAAAGCTCTCGGAAGGGAATAATTCCCTCCTACTACAATGGGCTTTTCAGTCCCTAATGCTGGGATGTTTCAGCAGGTGGAACACCTTGCAGTCCCTTCTGCTGTCTGAAAGCTTGGCTGTATGTCATGTCTTCCTTGAGGGTCTGGGTGAAATAAGCCCTCCAGCTGGTGATCAGCTTCAACCCTTTTGGATTGACACAAATTAACCTTCTCTAGGCTAGAGGAAACCTGAAGTTTACTTGGGCAACAAACTTGGAGACATTTGAGATTATGTAGGATTAAATCCTTGTTAGCGCTCTAGTTCTGAGCATTGGAACCACTTCATTGCATTCTCCCCAGTCTTCTGAGAAAGCACAAAGTCTTCTGCTTTTCTGCACCACTACTGAGCCAGCAGGGGTCTCAGTGTGGATCATGTTCACTATGGCTGTAGATTCAGGCTTGTCACTACTAGCCAAGATAATCCAAGCACCTCCAGCTGGGTCATGAAGAGGTACCCCAACAACAGCTTTGCTGACCATTGTCTTGGCTGAAAGCAGCAGAAAGCACTTCTCACCTGTAATCAAGCTAGAGACAATGAGAGGAAGAACCAGCATCTGGAGCATACGCATCAGCAGCTCACCAGGGAAGGAGAAATACTTGATCTGGCGGTAGGTCAGCTGGTAGGGCCGGAGGGAGAAGGCCAGGATAATCCCTGTGGATCAGCAAGGGATGAGAATGGAAGTGGGACAGTGTGATCCAGTGGTCTGTCCCTCAGTCCTACAATGTGGCTTTTCTCTTTCTCATCTACTCTCAGTTCCTCCTCTTCCCAAAGGAACAAGTGCTCATTATCTAAAAGGCTATGATCCAGTTTTTATGGTATGCTCTCTCTCCCTCTGACATATTTATGTGCAGAGGAGCCTTGTGCGAAACCACACGTCTCCTTGTTCCCTGTCTGATGCTCTTCTGGAGTCTGTTCCCAGGAAGCTCATGAATACAAAATCCTGTGATGAGAGATATGATCTCCCAGGCCAAAATAAATAATAAAATTCAGATTCTTTGTCTACCCACCTCTTAAAGCCAAGTTCAGCCAGTTAGAGACATATAGCCTGGATCAAAACCTAGGGACATCCTGCTATCTGCTAAGCAGATTTGGTGTGCATTGTATCACGGCCATTTGCAGCAGTTCTGATCCTGTCAAGCTAAAGCTGTGGGACATATCTGAAAAACCCTTGTGCCTACAGCTGCATTCACAAGATGCCTCTGCAGAAACCTAGATGATGTGTACCAAGGATTGGTTGAGTTGGACCATCAAACTCTTTTTATTGTAGACTGTTTCTATACTGGAGCCAGAAAGGGTCAACAAGGACTCCCTCCCACATACACACTATCTGTTGGGTCTCTTGATTTTGCACACAAAAGTACTCATGATGTAGACAGTACTTTGAGCTGTCAGCTCATCAGCTTCACCTCCTTAGTCAAATTGCTATGATAAAATCTTTGTAAAACAAACATTTCCCCTTATTTATAAATGGTGCCTGGTGTTGCCACCAGCTCCATACCTAGTAGGACAGCAGCAATGGTGAAGAGGACAAAGGCATTTCTCCTGAAGAAGTTTTTAGCACTCTCAGCAGTGATGTTGTGCATCCGCTTCTTGGCCCGCGCCGCCCGCTTCTGCACAGCCTGCCGGAACTGCTGCACCCGGCTGTCGGCGTGCAGCCGCTTGGCTGCATCCTCGTTGAGGAACAGGCTGTTGACGTGGCTCTGCTCGCTCATGGTCAGCACAGCTGCTTAGTCCTCCAGGCACAGCTCTGCCGATGCTGGGCAGGGAGAAGTACAGGCAGGAAAGCATAAGCTGTAGCATATCTTGCCTTCATCTTTAGGTCATTTCCCTAGGGCCTGCTTACAAAGGTTTATTTAAAGTTGATTAATGAGATCATCTGACCATCTGCAAGGAGCAGACCTCGGGGAAGGGTATCTAAAGGGCTGCCAGGGTCTTGTCACTACCGCTTTGATGCCTCTAGAGAAGCTTTGGCCTCTATAGCACCCAACCTGCACTGAAGAGTGGCTTATGTTGGCCTGGGCAGCCAGAAGGGGCTTCACAGCCACCCAGGCTTGTTCTTAGGAGTTTGATCACTTTGGAATGGAATTTATTTTTATCATCCAGCGAGAAATCCCTTTCCCATATACAAACTCTTCCAAACAAAACCGAGCAGCGAACAACATTTCTGATGCAGCTCCAAGGTGGACAGATGCCTACCACAACAACTTTCTCCATGACAGCAAGAGGCACTGGCGGTTTCTGTAGAAAGGAACATTATCCCCTTGCCTTCCAAGGAACCTGAGGGTAACGCTTTATTTACTTTATATTTATTTATTTATGACTTTCCTTTGAAACACAACAGGACTTTCAAGTAGTATCTCTTGTCACACTCCACTGATAGGATTAAGCTGATGTTCTGTCTTCATAAATACTAAGACTGAAATCAAACCTACTCCACAGAGATAAATAAAGAACCAATTCTGCTCCATTACCAATTGGCTGCAAGGCTGGACAGTCTACTGTACTTTTTCTGTTTAGCTTTTACTGTTATTTCCATATTCCTCAGAAAAAAAGAACAAGGAGGCTACACAGGCAAATCAGTCCCCTCCAGAGTGCTAAAGGCACCAGCCACCCAACAGTTCACATAATGAGGAAGATTATTGCCTGACTATGCAGGTGCCATTTTCCTTCTGTCACTGTGCCTTGACAGATAGAAGGTCTGAAAATTATTCTTATTCCTAGGAGTTTGCAAAGGAAACAATTTGTAATGCAAACCTAAATGAAACCAAAGAAGAACAAAGTCACCTTTGCACATCAGTAAGTGCTGGATGACCATCTTTGGTGTTGCAAGTCAAATAAGAGCTAGTCCATTTGTAATCCTAAATTTAAATCAAAGAAACCCTCACAAATAGAGACTATATTCTCTATAAATTGCACACCTAGTATCCTCCATTTGGACCTAGATAAATGCGTATCATGAACTGAAGACATTGCCTTAAAGAGGAACTGCTTCGTGGTACAAGATTGCAAGGTCATATGCACAGAAGGTGGAGAAAAACCTCCATTCTGAGAGAATATTGTTTGCACAGATGGTAATGCCTTAATGAAATCCGGAACAGCAGACACACCTGAGGTGGCCCAGACAAGTCATTTTAAGCCATCCCAAGGCTAAGCTGCACAAAGGCCACTGGCAAAGATGATGGCTGTTTGCTGCAGGAACCTTGCAGTGCTGCTGTGGTCACCCCAGCTTTTGAATCAGCAAACAACATTCCATGGATTTTAATCCACTCATTCCAGCTTGATCAAGCATTTCATTCCTTACTATACCACCTCACTTTTGTATGTTGATGGAGACAATATATACCAGGCTGTGTGAAAACTTTGCCTGTCTTCCTTGTTCACTGACACTCCTGCTTTTCACAGCTACATATGAGAAAAAAGAACTGCAATCTTTCAGTTCATTAAGATTGTGCCTCCTGAACCTGACAGTAGGTTTAGAAACTATGAATTCTAAACCCTTGTCTCCCACAATAAACTTGTATCATTTATAGCCTTCCAGATATAGAGTTGAACAAATGACCCAAAACAAGTGACAGTGGAACACACCTTGGTGGGTTTAAATGTCTCCCGAGAGAGACTCCATGGCCTGCCTGGGCAGCTGTTCCAGTCCTCTGCCACCCTCAATGTAAAGAAGTGCTACCTCATGCCAAGGTGGAACTTTTTGTGGTTTAGTTCCAGGCCATTACTACTCGTCCTTGTTGCTTGGGCATTCAAATGCTTCCTAATGCCCAGTCTGATCATCCCCTGACACGACTTTGGACCATTCCAGTTGTGCTGCCCCTGGATCTCAGAGAGAACAGTCCAGTACTTCCCTCTCCACCTTCCCTCCTGAGGAAGCTGCAGAAAGCAATGCTTCCCAACCTCCATTTCTCTGAAGGAGACAAGCCCAGAGCACTCAGCTGCTCCTTGTAGGAAGTGCCTTCCAGCTCTTCACCAGAAAGTTCATGTGCATTCCCCTCTTCTGGACATATTTGAAGATCTTCACATCCTTCTTCAGTGTTGGAGCCCAGCCCTGCACACAGTGCTCCATGTGAGGCTGCAGCAATGCTAACTACTCTGGGATAATCCCCTCTCTGGACCTGCTGATTATGCTATGTGTGATGTCTCCAGCATGCAATTTGCCCTCTCAGCTGCCTGGGCACACTGTTCACTCCTCTTGAGCCTGTGGCCAATCTGCAACCCCAGGTCTCTCTCTGCTCTTCAGCTACTCCGCTCCCAGTTTAGACTTGTACTCAGCGTTACTCCCTCCCAGCCACAGACAACAGCACTTGGACTACTTCTATTTTATGCCTGAGACAGCCCAATGCTCCAATTCAATCAACATTCTCCTTTGAGGCCTCTTGTTCCTCAAGAAAGTCAACAGCACCTCCCAGTTTGATATCGTCAGCAAGCTTGGTAATGGGCTATTCAATTCCTGCATCTGGATCATGGATAAAAATACTGAACAGTACTGGCCCAGTATTCAGCCCCAAGAACACCATCAGTGACCACTCACCAGCCAGACATAGCCCCTTTCACTACAACCATTCAAGCCCCACCATCCAGCTCGCTCTTCACACTGCACACCATCAGCTTGCCCCTCCTACAGCTGGACAGCTGTCCAGAAGGATCCTGTGAGGGACAGTATCAAAAGCCTCACTAAAAGCTGGGAAAACTGCATGCACCACCTTCCCTTTATCAGCTTGGGGTGTGACCTCATCATAGAAAGAAATCAGACTGGTTAAAGAGGACATTTCCTCTGTGAACCCATGTTGAAGTTTGCATTTTTCTTCAAATGTTTTCAGTAGTATTCAGTAGGACCTTCTCCATAATTTTTCTAGGAACTGAGGTTAGGCTCACAAGCCTTTGTGTAGTTCTTTGTGTCTTCCCTTACACCTTTCTTGTGGATTAGAATAACATTTGCTTGCTTCCCAGTCAGCAGGAATGCCATGTGGCTTCCTACAGTAGGACAGATTGCTACCCGAGGCAATCACTTCCAAAAGAAGAACCACCAGAGAAACTTTCAAACCCCAGACACTCTTTTTCTTACTCCCAAACCACTCACTCTTCATCAAACGACTCAGCACACATTGGTAATGTGAAGTGCTGCCTTATTTTGATGTGGAAAGCTCCAAACAGTTTAGTGAAGTCAAAAGTGACATTGATGGCTCTAAAATCACCCACCACAGACTTTCTATAAACAAACCAGACTTCTTATTTGCTGTGGTGACCTGAGGAGGTCTATGTTGAGTAGGGAAAACTGGGCTCCTCGTCTTTCAAATCTTGCCTTTCTTAGAGCTGGACCATACCACAGTATTGGCACAATTTCCTGTATAGTGGAGGTGGGAGCAGAACCCACAGATATAGAAGGACTCACCCAATCTTTTCTCCAGATGTCTCCTCATCTCCATGTACTGAAAAATGTATTTTTGTCCAAACAAAATGAAATTTCTATTTTGATATGGAAAAGTACAGGTTTAATCATTAGATCCCATGTTGCGCCATGTGTTCAGCTGCCTTCTTAGAGCAAAAGTTATTGCACAAAAGGAACTCACCAGCAGATCTTGGTCCTTTGATGTCCCAACCCTCTTGCTGACTTTCTCCCTTTCTCTATCTGCATATTTTGCAGCTGAGCAGCCCCTTCCACAGCACATTCCCTCTGTGTTGCTGGTCTGGAATTGTGCAAATATTCTCTATTGCATCAGCAGGAAGTTCTCAGACTTCTGCAGTAAATCACAAAAATTCTCTTGACAATGGCTTGGATTTTCCTTCTTGTGAGGAAGAATGTGGCTTTGTTCTCTCGCTGAAGGTTGTTCTATTCGTGGCTGCTTTACCAGTCTCCACTCTGCCAGAAATACTGAGGTATTTGAGAGAGCATTTTTGGAGGTAACTTCAAGGCTCAAGCAGGGAGCACGAGATATTTCACAAGAAAGTTCAGTGTTGCAAAACTATGCCTAGTTCTTGGCAGTGAGGTTTCACATAATTTTAGAGGTATCAGTCAGATGTTGGTGAAAAAGAAAAATGAGGAAGGAATACTTCTGCACTACATTTAGTCCTGCTCTTTGCAGATTTTTCTGTGGTTATCTCTCCATCTACCCAAGGAGATTTCCAACATGGGGGAAGGAGTACAATAGAGCTTGAGGATTTAGAAAGAGCTAGAAAACAGGGAATCTCTGAATCAACTGAGATGCATCTGTTTCAACTTGTACTGGTGAAGAACATCTGTCCTCTTTATCTTTTGTCGCTGTTAAAGCAGCCAACGTCAGAAAAGCCAACATCAGACAATCATCCAGTGTGCAGCATCTTCCTGTGAGCATGTTTTAAAGATAGAAGGTATTAAAATTCTGGTTGAAGGGAGATTGGAGATAGCCATGGCACACTCAGTGCTGGAGGGCCAAAAGTGGGAGCATCAGGGCAGCTTTGCATCCGCCTCTCACAAATTGTATAATTTTGGTCCCACAAAGTTCCACACTTAAAATCTGAGAGTAAAATATTGTATACAGCAGAGAAACTTCTTGAAATAGTATCTTGAATGTAGTCTTTGACTACAGGTTCCGTAAAGACATACAGCCTCCCACATTTTGGCCATGCCCGTCTCCCAGAGAAAAGACAAGCTTGTTTAAATGGAGAACTAGAACAGCAGAAGTAAAAATTAATCTTCAAATGCACCTAGTTGAAGGAACACCCACATTAGTAAGGATATGGCTGCAGTGTCAAATCAGTCAGGGTTTTTAAAAACTTTTGTCAAGGATCATGTATGAAAGGTTTTTAAAGCAATGGATATGAAAGGGAATGAAGGGGAGATCCCCTTTTCATCACCACTTGTGGTGACAGGCTGCCAACAGAGATTTCAGTTGTGAGGTCCAAAAAGAAAGTGTGTGGAGGGCTGAGCTATTCATCTGCTCACAAGTGACAGGAAGAATGATCTGCTCCATGCATAAATGAAAGGCAGTAAACACAGAAAGAAAAACTTAATTCCAGTGACTCACAAAGAAACAAAAGACCACAGAAAAGCACAGACTGACAGAAGAAAGTACTAGGAATTATTTGGGAGACATTAAGGGAGAAAGAAGAAAATACGCCATCCCTGAGAGAATGAGTGGCAGATGGGACAGAGTTAATCTTCCTCCTAGTAGTTGGTACAATGCCGTGTTTGAAATCTATGGTGAGAGTAATCTCAGACTTTGTCTTGTGATGAAGTGAAAATGACAAGACCTGCTCACATCACTTGTGGGAATGATGCAGGTTTCACATTTCAACATTAAATGCTTGAAACTGTTGAGATTTTTTAGCATTTAGAAACCCATATACACATCTTAAATATTGCTACATCACAGCAACAGAAAAATATTAAATTATTCGGGCAAATTTCAAGTTGCTTGCTGAAGAAATTTTGCATTTTTCTCAGATTATAGGAAAAGTGCTGTGAAAGTCTTCAATTACTTACTTTCTTTGTTGTGCTCAGCTTCAGAAAAACCCAACCAAGTTTGGCTGTTATAAACTTGTCATCACTGAAATGTTCCTGCATTCAATTATTCAGACATCAAGAGGCAGGCTGTAAGTATTTATAACAGTTTCTTCATGTGCTGCAAAGTTTTGCACTGTCTGTATTAAGACAGTTTGCATCCATGGGAGCCCACAAACAAGCTCCTCCTGAGCCATGCATGTTTCAGGCTATCGACAGAGGCGAAGGGCAGACTTTCGTCAGAAATGCATTGGTCATAAATCCAGTCTGTCCACTGGGCAGGCAGGTAGACTCTCAGTCTACCTGTTCCATGGTGCTGGGGTAGCTCTGCAGAGCCCCATGGGTGTGGTGCCTGTCACTTGGCAGTGCTGGCACAGTGCATAGCCCAGAACTGTGGCAGTAGGGCTGCATCTGGAGGCAGGATCTGGGGGAAGCTGGAGGAGATAGGTTGTATCTGCATATGCAGATCTACACAGCACGTAGATCTGCAGAGAGGGCTCAGTTCCACATGGGAAACATCTCCCAAGAGGTCAGGGCAGTGGTGCTGGCCAGAGGAGGCCAGTACTGTGTAGCAGCGATACACTGAGTTTCTGCCAGGGAGAACAGACAGTTCTGCTGCCTGCAGAGAAGCTGTTTGGCTGTTTGGAACCAAAGGGGACTATTCTCTGTTTTGTGTGAGCTTCTGATGCCTTAACAGCCCTTCATGACAAGAAGAGAAATTACATGTGGGGAAATAAATCTACTTCATGCCTGGGCACAGATCTGCCCCCATTCCAGGGACATGGAACAGATCTGAGGTCACAGAGCAGCAAGTGTTCTGAGCATAGGAGTGGGTTGCAGAAACCTCTGGCCTGGCTTTGTCTAGGTAATGGTCAGAATAATGTGGTGGGTGAAGAAATATATCTGACTACTTTACACGGTCCAGACAAAACTCAACATCAAACCCCTAATAACAGTTTATTGGGGTCTGCATCTGGTACATCACCCCTGGGACCGCAGAACTCACAAGACATCCCAGATGGGCCCAGCACTAGAGTCCAGAAACTCTGCTGTGCTTGTGCCAGCAGGTCGAGAGGTGATCCCTCCCCTCTGACTCAGCACTGGTGAGGCCACAGATGGCATGCTGTGTCCAGGTGTGGGTTTCCCAGTATGGATACAGGGAAGAGAGTCCACTGAAGGACTGCAGAGATGATGGTGGGACTGGGGCATCTCCCATAAGGAAAGACTGGGAGATCTGGGACTGCTCAGCCTGGAGGAGAGGGGGCTTGGGGTAGGTCTTATCAATGTACACCTGCAGGAAGGGTGTGAAGAATTCAGTGCCAGACCCTTCTCAATGTTGCACAGTGACCAGGAGAGGTGGCAGACAGGAATTGAAGTACCAGAAAACTCTTCTTAAGCATTAAGAGAGTCTTTGTCACTGCAAGACAGACTGAACACTGGGGCAGGTTGCCCAGAGAGGCTAGTGGGATGTTCTCCATTCTTGGAGATACTCAAAAGCTGTCTGTACACAGTCCTGAGCAACCAACTGTGGCTGACTCTGCTTTGGGCAGGGGGATAGCATTAGATAATGTTTAGGGGTCCCTGCCAACCTCAGCAATGCTGTGATCTTCCTTCTGCTGATGTGCTGTGAGACAAAGCTTTACGGGACTTCAGACAGCACTGACACATTCTGTCCATGGCAGTGTCCTGGAGGTGATTTACATTTATAATTAGCACAGGGGCATGGTTGGTTCTCCACTCTTCTCTCACCCTCTGACCCCTGCACTGCACTTCTTCACTCCACTGAAAGACAAACAAGAAAATGCCGCTTCCTTGAAACAGCCAAGTGCCATTTGTGGCTCTTGGACAGATTGTGAGGACCCAGGGATGCCTCAGCAGAGGGCAAACCATCAATCAAGTGTGAGATACTCCTCTGGGAAAGGGGAAGGTCCTGATGCAGGACTTGGCATTACAGGGCATTCTTGCCATGGTGTGCGGGATCGGAGAAAGTAACAAAAATTTCAGATTAAGACTGTGTCTGCCTTCTTGCCCTGTGCTCTGCTCTCTCATGAGGCAGAGCACAGCAGTTATCCCATGCCTGCTTCCTCTGCCCTCGTACAACACACTGGCACAGCTTTCTAATTGCTAATGTGTCCAAGAGATACTAGCTGATGATCAAATAACCTGCCCCAAGAGAGGCAAAAATCTGTGTGTCCAGCACAGCAGAGAGCTCCATTCTTCAGAGGGTTCAGGCTCTTGGCTGGGACAGGCTCAGTTGTCAGTACTCAAAACAAATGGATGGGAAACAATGACTGAAATGCAGCTGCTTTACACCATTGTCCCACTATTGGGACATTCTACACTAATGTCTGTGTAGAAGAACAGAAAAAGAGGTTAATCTAATTAGCCAGTTTTACTCCTGGGACTGGTAGAAGTCAGCCAAATTAGAAATGCCCATTGCAAACCCTCTCCCAGGTTTACCAGCCTCCAGGGGCTGGTGGAAGAGAGGCAATATAATCCCAAGACAGCAGTGTTTGGTACAGCATGTACCATCACACCCTGCCACAGGCATGGCACGTGGGACTCAGTCAAGCCATGCTGCTAAAGGGATGACACTGGAATGGCTGCCCCAGGCTCCTTCTTCCCTCTGCTAACGCAACCGCCTTTTTAGTTTTCATTGCTGAAAGCCAGTCAGACTGTGAAATAATCAGCACTTGGAGCCCACTGTTTCTCTTGTCTCCAAGGAAACTTTGCTTTATGTTCAACATCAAAACCAGCAGAATTTTCAGTGAGGGAAGTCTCTGCAGGTGGCAGCAAGGAAGCACCCAAAGTGGGAGAAGGAGAAATCTCTGCAGAAGGAGAGGTGGTGGAAAGAGTTATGCACAGTTAGGCAGATAGAGAAGAGCACGGCAAGGGGTCAGTGAAAAAGTCCGAGGTGGACTTCTGGTGCTGGGTCACCAAGGGAGAGGAGTTAAATAGCCCATCCTCACATGGTGGGGTGGAGGCTCAGTGCTTGCGAGGAAGGGACATGTCACTTTGCTGAGTGGTCTGAAAGTTGCTCTTAGCAGCTCTCAAGTTCTACTTGCTTTTGGGCAGACCATGGGCGCTCCAGAATGGGAAGCTACAGTTCCCCCACTGCCAGTTGAGTAAAACAGGTGCTTTGTGGGGATTGTCTTTGCAAGGATGGCAAAGGAGGAGTAGATGTCTCCATTCCCACCTGAGCTCCCCCCATCAGTAGCTCAGTGCCTGTGATCAGAAGCATTAAATCCAGCCATTGTGCTATTGCCTGGAATTTTTTTTCAGTCCTGAGGACCAGGATCTCTATCCTCACAGGGTTCATAGGCCCCCCCTTGGCTGGAGGCATACTCACCCTTTATGCTATTAGACCTTTTGCAGCCTGGCCCATTGCTTGCCTTGGGAAGGGAAGTACACGCTGAAAGCAATGTAGCCAAAGAGCCTATGTTGAAAATTTCCATTCACAAGCCCAACTCAGCCATCTTCGTGTTGCTATAGCAGCCCCTGGAAGGGCTTTCTGCTCAGTAGGGCATTTCTGTTGCTTGATACTGGTCAGCCAGCTCCCTCCCAGACAACTCCTACCACAACAATGGACCCAGGAGAACAGATCTGCTCAGGGCCTAGCCACTGACCCATCTCTGTGAGAGACCACCAGCTAAAGGGAGAGGAATCTGCAATAGGCAGGAATTTCAGCCCAGTTGAGCTCTAAAATAACAGTGATCACCAGCTGAGCAGTGCATTTGGGGCCTAAGTCCAATGCTGGAAGGACTCTCCACAATGCTCCCTACTCATGCCAAGGTCCTGTGATAAGGTTGTCCCGCTCAAGCTTCCCACCAGGCATTTAACCTCAGCCCAAGACATAGAGTCCCATTTTTGAGCAACCCTCACTGGTCAGCCCCCTGTTCTAAAGCAGATGAGAGCTATCACTGCCACTTTCTCATGCATATGCCCACAGAAATCTCCTGCCCTGGTACTGGCATCACTCTTATTCACGCATTCAGATTTGCTGATAAAACCACTCACCTGGAACCAGTGCAGCTTGTCAAGCACAGAGGGAAGCAATTCGTTTTCTTCTTGGGGGATTATTCTGCGTTGTTTCGTTCTTTAATTCTTTCGAAGGCAGGAAGCAGGATTTTCTCCCTAGAAAGGTACAGTATTAGCAGAGAGCTCTGAGCAATACCTCCTGAGAAAGGAAAGGAAGACTGTATATGCTCAGGATACATGGCAGAAAGGGGTGGGGGAGTGGCATGTAGGAGGAGACAGAAAAAATCTTTGATGATTGCACCAGACCAGAGCACAGAAAGCACCTGTCACCAGGAGACTGCATAGAGCCCTTACTGGGTTTCACAGTACCGGCGAAACCTGCTGGCACTTTCTTCTGCTTCCTCACACAAGCTTCAAGGAGAGTTAGCAGGAACAGAGAGCAGGGCAGCCAGTTAAGTGAGAATCAAATCTCATCCGTATTCCACTCCTGCCACTTACAAGGGTTCCTTCCACAAGGGAGGCTGCATGCATCAGTCAGTCCAGTAGCAACAGCTAAGTACTGGACAGGCAGGTCCTTCACTGGTCCAGTCTGTGTGCACAGGACCTCCGAGGTCCAGACACGCCCCTGTGCTTTGTCCAGATCAGCCTTAGGGGATAGACATGTGTCTGTGCTTCAGCCAAATTGCTGCAGTTTCCCTTCAATATATTAGTCACATCATATGGAGGAATCAGTTCACACTGAGCATGCAAAGGAAATATAGTAGCTGTATAGTCTGCTTCCAAGGAAGCAGGCAAAACTTCCACTGCTCACTGATTTCTTAAATATTGATTCCTGATGCAGTTTCTTAGATAAAAGTCCCACATTTCAAAACTTTGATCAATGCACACTTGTCAAAACCACAAGTCAGGTTACAGGTGTGAGCACCACACAGCCCATGCTGGCCTCTGAATGTGGCAGAGTAAAAAATTATATCCAGAAATCAAGCCACAGCACCCAAGTTACAACAGCACCTGTGTTTCTAGCCCTACCAGATACGTGACTCACAATGGACATAGTTGTTTAGAGAAAGTAGCCTTCTCCTTAATTCAGGTGGCCCCAGTGTAGGGGTTTTGCTGTGTGCTATGGCTTTGGCATACCAATGCTGATACGTTGCATCTGTGGCTGGAGCTTGCCACAGAATTTAAACTGATACAGCCAGCAGCAGGTAAAAACCAAAGACTGCTGCTTGTTTTATAGATGACCCTGGAAATTAAATCCTCCCAAATCCTGTGTCCTCATCAGCTCTGTAGGAAGAGGAGAGCTGGACCTCTTCAGCCCAGGTTACAGAGAGCGACTTCCAGCACCAGATGGCTTTTTCAGACATTGATCAGAGGCCACATGATGCTCTAAGTTTTCAACAATGGGTAAAAAGGAAACTCACAATGTCATCTTGTGCGAGACAATGAGAAAAGACATGACAACTGCACCTCATGTCACCTTACAGAGGGTGTTCTGATGCTGTCCTTGCACAGCTGCTTGAAGATAAAGGAAGGGCTTGACGGGAAACAGCCTGGAATAACTTTCCAAAATCGGCTCTCTGGAAATTTCCTCCACACACCACCTTTTAAAATTATTCATGCTAATTCCACAAGTAAAGTAAAAATGTTGCTTAGGGACAGGGCAGTTTTGCACCCTTTCTGTCTTTAAATACATCCTCGATCTGTATTGATGTATTTTCTCTAGTCCTAGAAATATGAGCCAGACAGTTAGGGTGATAAAAAGGGGTACCTTTATATAAAGATCCTTAGGTGCACAGTCCATTAGGTGGAAAATGCTGAAGATGCTTGCCTCGCATGACCTGTGTACAATTTTCATAGATTCTGCAAATTAACATATCTGACAAGAAGCCCCCCAATTAGAAGTACACTCCATGAAGTATTGCCCCAAGCTGTAGCACCTTCTAAATCCTCCTCCTAAGTTCTCCTCCCTCAGGTAAGGACCAGGCCCTGTGTATGTAAATATGTCTCAAAGGGCTGGTTTCAACCTTGGTTCTCTAAGGAGAACCAAGAGAGCACAGAGGTCCTGGAATTTGTTTTGTCTTTCTGCCTAGGAGCATACTGAAGCTAAGTTACAATAATAGACTACAAAACTACAAATAAATGTGTAAAGAATACAGAAAATTTATAAAAGAAAAAAGATACAAATCCAGACAGCATCAGTATCTCTGCCCAAATTGGAAAGACCCAAGTCCTAAACAAGTGAAGTTCTGGGCAAATGACTCTTGAGACAAAATTTTACAAAGGGCTTGTGTTTCTACAGGAGAGGTTTGCAGGTCCAGCAGAACAACTCCTTCTTTATCATCTCTACTTTATAAGAAAGACTGATTTCTACAGGATCTTTAATAAGCAAAACACATAAAATTGGGCTAAGGGTTGACTCATAATGTAAAGATAAGGTAAAGCTCCTTACTGAGTCTCTGTTAGAAGGCAGTTAGTGTCGAGTTTGGATGCACAGCCTGGAGGAGGTATTGAGACTGTGGGGCTGGGATACAAAACCCAAGCAGATGGTTGTATCCACTGTCCCATGGCTTTCATGGCTTCCAGCAAGCATTTTGCATATCAGTCTTCTGAAAGTGCTTGATTTCTCTGAACTGCTGGAAAAAAGCCCTTCAAGACCATGATGCAGTGAATGGCAGGTAAGTGTGACAGCCCTTTCAACTGAACATGTGGTGGCTGGGAGGATAGATATGGACCATCCATACCTAAACCTGTCTTAGGACATGGATACTTTCTGCTGGAGTGTAAAAAGCCACTGGGATATTCCTTGCTGCTAATTGTCCTGGGGAAAGATGTGATTTCTTTGTGTGTTAAGCAATCCTTCAGCCCTCCCCTCCCTGGATTTTGCAATTCTATTTTCTTGTTCTCCTTGTTACAGTAACCTTAATTTGGGGGTTGGTATTAATTCCGTCTTCTGCATTGTTCACTGGCCCTGGGAATGGAGTCTAATTATGCAGCTGTGACCTTCATTACAAGTTAGCAGACTTTCTGCAAATGAACTTCCTTCATGTTTCACAGAGCTATTCAAATAATGGAATTTCCTTCCTATGGGAAATGCCAATTTCTCAACATCTATTTTTTGCCCTATTTTTCAACAAAAAGTCAAAATTTCAACTCTTACCCCATATGAAGCTCAGGAAAAGTCAGAAATATAAAGAAATGTTTTGGTTTGGATCAGACTGATCCAAGTAAATCTACTTCTACCTGAGCTGTAGTTTTTCTTCATGGGAGTCCCTCTCATAATTTTTTACCTCATTTTTTATAGACTATAGGTCTCATGTACTCTGCAGCATCCCCATGTAGCCAAGCTGCTATGGTGCTTTTCCTGGATGCAGCCTGGAGAGAGGAGCAAGGGCCAAGGAGAACAGGGCCCCGAGAGCTAAAAGAGAAAGAGCATATGATGCCATTCTCACTGACAGCACCTGCCAGGACATTTGGTTAGAATTTCTGATGGGACAACAAAACAAAGACAGTGATGCTAAAAAACTGTATATCCAGTGACAAAAATTATTACCCCCAAATAATTTCAACTGGGTAGTTCCAACTGATGAATGAGACAAAAGTTTTGTGAATTTCTGAAGTTTCTGTCATTCTAAAGTGCCCTCATTTTCTTCTTGGCTCTGCTGAGAGTATGTGTGAATGAGGCATTTTAGCTATTTTGAATCCCAGCTCATGCTCCCTGTTTCTTCCAGGTGCACTGGGAACTTATGCTGCACACTCCTAGGAGGAGTTCTGCATTGGGAGTTTGTGTGACTTGTTATGTACTTCTTTTTTTTAGCAGTCCCTGTAAATCACCATACAGGCACAGCCAGTGAACTGCAGTGGTTACTCTGATGCCTGACTTTTCGAAAACACCATTTTCCTCACACAGTTTGAGAAACTGCACTGCCACTGCCACTGCCACTGGAAAATAAATCCCCTGTTCCCATCCTGAAATGTTCCCTGGTGGAAACTCGCCTGATTCCCACAGCACGACAAGAGGGGTGAGAGGAATAATTTTGATTTTCTTCCCTGCCCTAATCCACCTCTGACTCTTCTTCCCAGCCCCATGCTTGTGTGCTGCACTACAAACTAGCAGTTGTTCTCTCTGACTTACTCGAGACTTGATTCAGGTTTCATGTCACAAACAAGTTCTTTCTAAAAACCTTTTTATTTTCACTTGCTGTATTGTATTTGTACATTTATTCTACTGTATTTTGTGTTTTAGCCATGACTTGGGACTGCAGCTTTCTTCCACTGCTTACGCTGCACAGACACAATTCCAATGCCAATGTGGTACTGTCTTTTTAATGTCTTTTCTTCCTTCCCATGAGCAGGCTGCATCTCTCCTTCCTTCCCACCTCTGCTCTGCCTCTTGCAGCCTGTGGTTGGTTCTTCCTACTCCACGGTTGACCTCCCTGGTTCTCAGACTCCCAGGTTTAGCAGCTCTCTCTACTGCACTGTTGCAGTTTCTGTGGAGGCTGGAGTTTCCGTGAAGATGCCAACAGTCATCATCTGTCTGGCTGAATATCAGCACGAAATTTATGTTCTTTGTCACAGTGGCTGGAAAATCCCTTTCTGCTTCTGCAGTAGATCAGTCATAAATGCAACATAGCAGAGGTGCCTTCTCTATGTGTTGTTGGCATTCTAACTATTACATAACTCCTTACACCTATATGAGATTCTTCTTTATTACACTAGTAAGTTTTCTTCACTTACTTGTCAGTTTGGACAACTGAATTCTACATGTGCCCAATTGCTCTGGCTGCTCTACAGAGAGACAGGCAATGCAACGTCACAAGTGAATTCACGGTAGGTAAGCATTTCTCAGGGCCCATCTTTGTACACCCTTTGAAGGACTATGAAAATCCTCCAATAAGAGAATTTCCTGCTATGGAGAAGAATAGACTTCAATACAGCACAAGGTGGATGTGCCTTGCCACAGAGGCAGGAGAAAGCAGTGTAAATATGAAGACTGTCCCTTTCTCCAGACCATTATTTCTGAAAACTGCTATCTGCCCAGGAACAGTCATTTCAGACCGGCATGTTAGCTGAATACCCACAATAGAGTGACATGAATGCCATCTGACTTTATCCCTTTATCTGCTGCCTTGTCTGATCTCACTCCATTCCTTCTTAGTCATGTTTTCAAATAGTGAGGATCGAACCTCAGGTGTTTTTTTTTCCATGGTATTGTTCAGTTTGAACAAGCCCTCTGTGATCATCAAGTTCAGCCATTCCCCCAGCATTGCCAAGCCCACTACTAACCCATGCCCCCAAGTGCCACATCCACATGGCCTTTAAATCCCTGCAGGGATGGAGACTCCACCACTGGCTCCAGCCCTGGGCAGCTGTGCCAGGGCTGAACAGCCCTTTCAGTGAAGAAATTTTTCCAGTCTCACCTGGTGCAACTTGAGGCCATTTGCTATTGTCCTGTCCCTTGTTGCCTGGGAGGAAAGCCCAACCTCTACCTGGCTCCACTTTCCTGTCAGGGAGATGTAGAGAGTGAGAGGATCACCCTGAGCCTCCTTTTCTCCAAGCTGAGCTCCCCCCAGCTCCCTCAGCTGCTCCTCATCAACCTTGTGCTCCAGACCCTTCCCCTGCACCGTTCCCTTCTCTGGACATGCTCCAGCAGAGCATTCCTGCCCTCCAGCAGATCAACATCCCACCCAGCTTGGTGTCATCTGGTGAAATGAAAGGGTGTCCTTGATCCCTTTGTCCAGATCATTAATGAAAATCTTAAATAGGATTGAGCCCAAAACTAAGCCCTGGGGAAAACCACTGGTCCCAGCTGGATGTCACTCCATTTACCACCACTCTCTTGGTTCAGATGTCCAGACAGCTTTTACCCATCAAAGAGCACACCTGTCCAAGCCATGAGCAGACAGTTTCTCCAGAATACAGTGGAAAACAGTGTCAAAAGCTTTACAAAGGTTGGGGTGTACAACATGCACAACTTTTTCCTCATCCACTAAGCAGGTCACCTTGTCATAGAAGGAGGTAAAGCAGGACCTGTCTTTCATAAACCCACACTGACTGGGGCTGATCCCCTGGTTGTCCTACATATGCCATGACAGCTTAAGATGATCTGCTTCATGACCTTCTCTGGGACTGACTGGCCTGTAGTTCCCTGGATCCTCCGTCCAATCCTTCTTATACACATTCCTCACATTTGATGACTTCCTGTGACCCAGGACCTCTCTGGCTGATTGGAACTGCTGGTTAAATGTGAGAGTGTGGTTTGGTGAGCTCTTTTGCCACGTCCTGCTGTACCCTTGGACTTGTGCTGGTCTATGTGGCATAGCAGGTCACTGGCCTTTCTCTCTTGAATTATATGGTCTTGATTCTGCTCCCCATCTCTGTCTTCCAGTTCAGGGGACTGGGTACCCTGAGGACAACTGTTCTTGCTATTAAAGACTGAGGCAAAGAAGGCATTAAGTACTTCAACCTCTTCCTCATCCTTTGTGGCAATGTTTCTCACCACATCCAATAAGGGATGGAGATTGTCCTTGGCCTTTCTGTTGCTGATGTATCTATAGAAACACTTTCTGTTATCTCTTACAGCAGTGGACAGATTAATTTCTAGCTGAGCTTTGGCCCTTCTGACTTTGTCCCTGCGTAACCTCCCAACATCCTCATAGTCCTCCTGAGTTCCCTGCTCCTTTTTCCAGAGGTGAAAAATGCTCTTTTCCTCAGTTCCAGACAAATTTCTCTGTTCAGCCAGGCCAGTCTCTTCCCCATTGTCTCGTCATTCAGCACATGGGGACAGCCTGTTCTTGTGTCTTGAAGATTTCCTTCTTGAAGAATGTCCAGCCTTCCTGGACCCCTTTGCCATCATTAAGCTTGAGGCAGTCAAAGCACTCTCTCACACACACAGTTACCACAACACTTCCCCCTCCTTGCCTGTCCCTTCTGAGAAGTCTACAGCCACCCATTGCAGCACTCCAGTCATGCAAGTTAACCCACCATGTCTTTGCGATGGCAACTGTGTCATAGTTTTCCAGCTGCACCAGGAGCTTCCAGCTCCTCCTGTTTATTTCCATTCTGTGGGTATTGGTGTAGGTGCACTTAAGTTGGCCTATTGATCCCACCACCTTTTTGGAGGGAGAAGCTCTAATTCCTACATGGCCATTCTCAGATGATTCCATGGTTTCTAACCTATCAATAACCCTTGCTTCTTTGCTGCCACATCAACCTCTATCCCTTCCCCAAATATGGACATGACAGACTGAACGACCTCACTAGCACACCATCTCTCTAGCATCCGCATGCTGCCCCCAGGCTTATCTCTAGTGAGCCTGGGTTATTCACCTTTGTAGTTTTTTCTCACTTTGTCTTTTCACGGCTCCATTCTTTCCTCAGCAGCACTTTCCTGCTGTTCTTCCCTAACTCCCCAGCCTCCCTGCCACCACAGGTGGGTGATGATGAGGTAACAAAGATCAGTTAGGGAGAAGAGAATCCCACGCAAGAATAAGAGTTGGGTTCTTAGGAAGCAAAGGTTATTGGGTTGGAAACAATCACTCTGGAACAGTTTCTGGCTTGAGCGATGTTAGAAGGTCCCTGGTAACCCAAGAATCTTCACTACAGAGTGATGTTATCCCATAGGACAACCATGGTAGGAGGAAGGCCAAAACTGGAAGAGCAGCTGTGTTGAGAGGAGCCACGTTTAGGTTACACTATATTGTTTGAAGGCATTTTTTATGTAGCCAAGCAATTGAAAAAAAAAAATCACTAACAGCAACAGTCTTCTGAACTGTAGTGGACACAGTTATTTGTTCTGAGCGTGGTTTGTTTCTGCAGCCAAGACTCTGCAATAGAGCACCTTCATGTACACCCTGTTCCATGCCAATAGACTGAAATGTCTGAACTGGCAATTAATTATTTCAGGGGAATTTCTTGCATGATTTTGCAACAACAGCACATGACTTTCATTTGGGCATCCTCTATTAATAAGTTGTACAGACCAGAGGATGTCACAAAACCTTTCTATTACTTCAAGTAGCTTGGTCTGATACTGCTGTGGGCCATCTGCCTTCTCTGAGCTGGGAAAACAGGATGGAAAGGCTTCACTTCTGCTGCTCTGATGATATATTTGTCCAGATTTAAGTTGGCCCATTTTCTTTGCCGTTCTCCTTATGGTATTACCATTGGTATTTTGCTCTTCTCCAACAGCACCCAATGCTGTGTATTTGTATATGTATTACAAGGACAAATGGGACCAAGTGTGATCATCTAATCTGACCTCCTTTTTCAGGACAGGAATAGCCCTGTGTTAATTAATTTTCTTTTAAGTAGAATATACTATTTTAAAGGAATTTTAGAATCTGCATTACTGTCTTCTGGTGGTCATGAATTCACCACAATTTCGGGCAAATTATATAAACCTGGGTCTACCTGACCCTGGAAATGATGCATAATCACTATGAAGAAGCAGTCAGCTGCTGCTGTAGAGGAGCTGAACTGAACCTACTAATGCTAATGGTAATGCTGACTGACATACCAAGAGGCTGTAGCTTAATCACTATGGATAAGCAAACACTGGTACATACAGCACCTGCAGGCAGTCTTAGAGACTAAAATGCAAATGAGGTCTGTGGTATCAAAGTCTTAGTCAAGGTGGACCATACTGCAGCTGTCACTGGGACAGCAGGACCTCCAAGTTTTTTCCAGATGCCCCCTCAATCACCACTTCCCTCAGCATGGATTCATATTGTTCCTCTTCCTCTCCTTCCAAGTGAGATCTTAAACTACAGACTGAAGCGTTATGATAACTTCTGGGGTTTGATTTTGCAATTTGGTTTCCACTGAGAGTCTACCCTGTTATTCAATGGCTTTCTGGAAGGAGAAGAATTAAAAACCACAAGACTTCAGAGAATGCAGACAGTTCTAGAGGAAATCAGCACCATTGGCTTTCCTTCACTGAATTGCAGAATCCCTTAAAACCATCTGCTTTCAACCATTCTTCATGGACTTTGTATTTCATTCTCTCAAGTTTTCTCTAGAAAAAGCACACTCTATCTCCTTCTTCTTCAGAGACTTTATTTCACTCTGTTAATGACACTCTTCTGTCATGTTTCTCAGGCTCCTAATTTTTCCAAACATCTGTTCACCTCTTCATCTGTTGGGGTAGAGCCTTGCTGTAAGGCCTCAGAGTGGAGAACTCAGAGGTTCCCAGCAGGAATCTCCAAATCTTCTCTATTGTGAAGCATCTCCTGAAAGCTGTATCAGAAAGATACAGAATCTCCTCTATCAGACTGCAGGTGGCACTACCTGCATCTCCTTCCCAAACTGCCTTTGTCGTCAAATGGTATCTTATACCAAAGGCATGTGGAGCTATCTGCCCATATTTGTATCTTGTCCTGTTTCAAATTAACAGTTGAACAGGTTCAGCTTCATAAGCTTTTCCCTTTCTGCTACATCTTTGAAGTATTACAGGGGGAAGCATGGTTGCCTCTTCAAACAGTTCTCCTGAGCTGGTATCTCAGGGATTGTTTTGCCCCCTTTGGTGGTACAGAAGGGTTTGTTGGGCACACTTCACCCAGTGAGACTGCACAGATCTGGTGCCTGGATCTCCCTGGCCCATGCAGGCAGCATGCACAGACGGTACCGGGCTGTGGTTTGGAAGGTTACCATACATGGGAAGGGTGCTCCAAGTTGGCTGTGCTGTGCCAGCACACAGCACAGTCTTGCATAGGCAGTCACAGTATATGGGATCACTCCTACCTCCAACCAAGCATCCTTTCCAAAATCACACACAGGGAGTTTTCTCCCCATTCCCTCTCATGGGTCATGAAGCAGATGGGCCATGAGGTGGCCCCAGATGCCTGTAGGTGTTAGGCTGAGCTCAGGCAGGCATGTGGGGCTCAAGTCCTTGCTCAGAAAAGCTTGGAGTGGTGCTGTGGTGGCTGCACGCTGTCAACAGAGGCAACACAAGCTATCTCACAGCTCATTACAGAAACTGAGCCAAAGGGAAGGCACATTCCCAGCTTATCAGGCCACCTCCTATGTGAGCTCTCTGATCTACTTTTCCAATGATTGCTCCTGACCTAAGAGAAGCCCCTGAGAAATCTCACCGTTCATAGCCTGCAGCTAAATGGGCATCCGCAAGCAGCCATGGTGGGGAGACAGCAGCATGGCACGCAAAGTCTGATTAACCAGATGGAAAATTCCACTCTTCTTCATCACAGGACACTATGCTGAAGAACTTGGGAAGAAAACCAGCCATGAGTTTATCTGCTTGCCAGGCTGCTGCTCTGCTTTGGTCCCATGAATTGTGTACATTTGCCAGGATACCTGCACTATCTGCTCAGCCCTCTTTTAGCACTGTGATAAGAAGTGTCTCTGGAACAGCATCTTGCATACTTTGCTCTGCTTTGAAATATTTTTTTAGCACTGCTGACAGTCAATGCAGTGCAACATGAAGGGTAAGACTCCAGCATGGGGACCAACAGAACCGATCTCTCCTTCAGCTCTGGCCATACTGAGCACAAGAACCCTGTTCCCCCATGCTTGCACTCTTTGCACCCTGCTAAGTGATCAGCTCTGGACATCTGCTCATCCCAGGTTAACTCAAACCCTGCTACCTCATGTAAAATTGGTCAAACCTACAGACTTTCTTACTTAGACATGAATGATTAAGTGACTAATGAATGCCAGCCTTTAAAGAATTCAGGAATCCCAGCTGAAGGTCTGAAAGCCTTTGTATGCTCTCCTTTGACTTATTTGCCCCTCTTCCCAGTGCTTTTCCACACACAAGCACACTCTTACCTTCCTGATCTGCAGCTGTGTTCTTCACAGCAGGTTCGTTTAGCTCCCTGTGGAGTGGTGAGGAGTGTCTGGACAGAAAAGCCTTGTGCTCCAATGTCACTCAGGTCATCAGTGTACAGCCAGTGCTAACCAATGGGAATGAATCACATGGGAATTACACAGCTGTAAATCCTGGAAGCTATGCTTCACACTGTGAATGCACTTTTGCTGGTTCCCTTGCAACACTATGCAATTAAATGATACAAAACCAGCAAATAAAGAATGCCACAAGGCACCCGCTGCCTCTGATCACAGCAGGGAAGAGGAAATGCGGAGCAAGTGTCTCCTAAACGATCCTAATCCCGGCAGGGATGGGGGAAGGCCAGTCGTCCACCTTGTAGCAGAAACGTGTTTAGGCACTGCCAAGAAGGGGAACGAGCCTCAGGAAAGAAATGTTCTCTGAGGGATTTTATTTAGGTATGCAGTAACAAGGTTATTTAGTAAGGCTTTAATTCCATTATATGCTTCCCTTGGATGAGGTTTTATATGCATATATGTTTCACCCTGTTTAAAACATTGTTTCAGAAACCAGTTGATGGGGGAGGTCTGTTAACACTTTCCAGGTTAGATAATTTAAAATGTGGTGTCAGAAAAGGGAATGAAGTTTAAAGAAGTGGTGCTTGCTCAGTCTAACCAACCAGGCATCTAGCACAAAAAAATTACCTACTAAGTTCTGGTTAAAATATATATTTTGCATATCTGTCAGAGAAGATGTAAAAGATTGATAGAAAGCAGTGACATAGCTAATATACTGCCTTAGGCAGTTCAGCTCCTTCACAGCCCAAGAGCAAAGCTGCTTCTTGAATATCTGAAGTGTATGAACATCTGTTCAAAAAACCTGGATTCACATAAAATCTGTAAGGACAAATTATATTAGTGATACCTCTTCCCCTCTTCCTGTGATGGTGGGAAATGCACTAAAACTCTGAAAACCAGAAATAAGGAAGAGTATTTCTGATCCTTTCAAGTCCCTTAACGTCTTTAATGCTTCCCTGGATCGGGAATCCTGCCCACATTTGGGATCTCCTGGATGATTAACAAAGTCTTCATGCAAAATTGAGTAGAGTATTACCTTTACAGGGTGCTCACCATACCTTCAAACTGTAGACCTGGAGCAAAGCTTGTGGAGGGCTCAGGGGAAGGGGGGAGCTCAGACCGGCTCAGGAACCAAGCTCTGCCTGCTCAGGTCGAATGACAGGCTCTGCGTACTTCCAGCTGCACAGTAACGCCAGGCACCGAGCTTTTGAAGGTGGGAAGAAAGCCTTTGGAGAGGAGGGGTTAGCCAAATATTACATCCACAGCTCGTTTCTTATTTTTCCTTTCTTTGTGCCCCAGCGAACGAGGCCCCGTTCCAGCCGCAGCACGGGGCCGCTGCCCGGGCTCGGGGACGGGGGTCAGGGCTGGCTGCACGCAGCGGGCTCCGCGTTATCCCCGGCGCTCTGTGAAGGGCGGCATGGCTGGAGCAGGCACTGGTAGGACTCAGGGAAATGCTGGGCAGTGGCGTCTGGGCTACTGCCGGGCTGCAGCGGCAGGACACAAACGAGAGCCAGGAGGCCTTGATAGGGAAGTGTGTGCTGATGTCTTTAAAAACAATTCGATGGGTTAACGTCTTTGAAATGGGTCTTAATGTCTCTGCTAACTTCAAGCAGCAGGTTTGTTACTGAGCCCAGACGGCCTCACTCCTGAAACAGGCAGGTAGGGGGACTCTGCACAAGCCTGAACTTCTGAACTTGGGGGTAAAATGCCAGGTTCAAGGGGGAATAGGTGGTAGGTATTTTGGGAAGGCTGTACCTTCCTAGTACCTCAGCCAGTGGGGAAAGGAAGAGGGCAACATGTGGACGGGAGTTTAGGATAAAAGGAGGCTGAGCCATCCAAAACCGAGAGAGAGACCTCACGGGGATATGCCCCAGTGGACTCTCTCCTTTTTAAATAAATTATGAAGGACTCCTCTGTCTCCTTTGTGCACACTGGCTTCTAATAGGGAGATTTTACACACAACTGCTTCTTTGCCAATTTGGAGGAACCAGTTTCCACAGACCTGACTGTGGGTGAAAGCCAATGAGGCAATCTGCCACATGTTACTCTGCAGTTTTCATAGCCTGCCTTCACTATTATGTTTGGCCATATAGTTTGCAGCATTCCTACTACCTCCATCAGGATCACACTATTAGCAGGATAGGGATGGCTCAATCATTCAGCAGTTTTGTATTTCTAATTATTTTAGGCCAGTGCGGTACAAGACAGTCAGTAATGCTGCTTCGTAGAGAAGAACAGTACCTGAGGAAGGTCTGCCACTGCCTGAGGAAGGTCTGCCACTGCCCTGCATCTTACACGCCTAGTTCTCCGCTTGAAACATTTCCTTTCTGGCTCTAGAGATAAACAAGTATCAGTAGCATGGGCCAGCTGTCATAAACACACTTGATATGTCTCTGATCTGCTTGGAACATGATGGACCTCATCAGTGAAATGGTGACAATAATCAGAATAATCTTTGTAGAAGATGCTCTCTTATTCTGCTTTGAAACATGAAAAGTTTGACTACTGGAGACTGATACTAGATTTGTACAATGTTGCTGTGAAAGTCTATGTAAAGTTGTTTGGTAGAGTTGAGGAAGGAGGCTGATAGTACATTTTCAGTGTGTTTACATCAAACTTTAAAGTCCTAAAAGCTTTTTTTTTTCTTTTAAATGTTAAAAAGGAGCAGCAAAACGTGTTGCCTTTGGGTTTTGTTTACATCAAAATTCATGTTTTCATATTTCAGGAAGCTTTTTGCTGTACAGAGACAGTTGCCTCCTCTGCATGAATCTCACATCTGAAAACTGTTGTCCACCCTAGTACTTTCTCATATCTAGTTTGCACACGAGCACTTAGCTTGGAAAAAGGGTAACTCATCTTCCTTTAATCTGAGATGGCACCCAGAAAACATGATGCAGAAGGAAACAGATGATCATTCATGTCCAGCATGGGAAGTGACACCCCCATCCATGTGTCACTCCCCAGCAATGGGAGCATGGAGTGCTGCTGCTATGGGCGCTGATATGCAAAGCATGCAACAATGGGGGTATTTGTGATATTTACTCAACTGCAGAGATCAAGGTACTTTTGCTGGAGAATCAGTCTTTATGGTTACAAACACTCCCCCCACTCTTAGTCCCAGACAGGAATGCAAAAAGCTCTGCTGTCTAACCTGCAGCTTCTCCCCTGGGGAAGCATATTCCATCTTTTAGAGCCTTTTGAAAGCTTCAGTGGAGCTTAGGGGCTCATTGGTGCCGAGGGGATTCTCTGCAATGACCCCTCTGCTTACAGCGGCAGACCCCTCTTCAAGGGCAAGTTGCAGAGGATTGTCCAGTACATATCCTTGTACCTGCTGTTTTCTGACAGAGGTGGCAAATGCAGTGTTGCTGGTTTCTTAGGTTTCCAGTACAGGGGCACAGGGTGTAAACTGGCCAGGAATATTTGTTACCATCTACCCTGAGTGGTGCGAAGTGCCTGCATTATTCCAGGTGGTTTGTTGCTGCTATGGCTCTGCTTGGCCCCAGAGTAAAGTTTTAGGGGCAGGGAGCTGGAGCTGGTCCAAACTTGTCAGTGAGGCTGGTGTTGTTGCTTGTCTGTGTTCATTACAGGATTTTCACTTTCCATATTCCTTTCCTGTACAGCTCTGACATGCTGATATCCCCCCATTGCATCTCCAGCATGACATTTCTTGGACAGTGCCTCCTATAATCTTCCTGAAGATGAGATGTGCTGGTGTAAGTGGTAGCAGGAGGAGTGTCAAGGTAGACTTCTGAAAAGTTATCTGGAGTCTCTGCACTTGCCTTCTCCAGTGGCCATAAAGAATATTGATTTGAGAATTTCGGGTGGGCATGCTGCCATCTTGGTACCTTGGGATCCTCCCCCACACCCTGAACTCAGCATTTCCAGCACCTTGATCCTTCAGGATCCCTGGTGTGAAGGCATGTGCGTAGCCTGTCCACTTTGGCTGAGCGGAAAGTTGCTGTGTCCATGCCTAATGTCCCCAGAGGCTAAGCCCACCATGCTGTTAACCAGGGAGGAGTGTGTTTGAATTCATACTAGAAAAGTAGAAACACGTGGGAAGCCTGTGCTGCTCAGGGAGGGTCCTGAGAGGGGTCAGGGTTGCTCTAATTCATGGCTAACATAGGTCTAATGCCCTTGTTGACAAACGTGTAGTAAGTGCCCTGGTCAGCATGGCCAGAGTACCAAACACTGTTCCCGTGATGGGGCCATAGCTGAATATGCAGATCCCCATTCTTAGCCAGATGTCTTCATCTGTGTGCCTCATGCTCTGCTTGCTTCAGCTGTTTCTCTGACATCTCAAGTCCAGGAAGGTGCCATTTAGAATAAAAGATGGAATTCAGTACTCAGTGATTTCATAAGAAAGTATTTTAACTGCCTAATCACAAACTCGTTGTGGCAAAAGTCATACTGGATAACCCCAGCTAGCAACAGCCTTTGGGACAGACACTGATTATGAAGCGCATGACAACCAACTCCCAAAACTTTTATTTCCTTCTTAATATGCACCACAGTTTTAAATGTCCACAGTCTGTAATTTCAATTTTCCCAATTGGTGTTGATGGTATTTTTCAAGTACTAGATTGAAGCTAAGACAGGCCTCAACTTTGTTATATTCCAGGTTGCTGAAGGATCTTTAAAAACATAAAGAAGGTAAAGATTTAAGAGACCAAAGTATTAAGTGTTTGCAGGTGTATCAGCAAACCTGTCTGTTTAATCATTTCATAAGTCCTTCTTCTGCTGCACAACTTGCACAGACCTGAACCCATGCACGTCCTTGCCTCAGATTCCACTGGCCATTGGACTTCCTGCCTCTCCCAAGTTGCTGAACCTCCAGGTGAAGGTTGGGGGACAATGTCCCTTCCACCATCAGCAAAGAGCAGGTCTGAGACCAGCTGATGGAACTGAATAGGCACAAATCTATGAAGCCTGATTAGATGCACCCCAAGGTCCTGAGGGTTGATGTAGTTACCAAGCCAGTCTCCATCCTATTTGAAAATGGTGATCACGTGAAGTCTCAGTGATTGGAAAAAGGAAAACATCAATCCTATTTTTAAAAAGGTGTCATGCTTTTAAGCCCAGCCTGAAATTCAGCTTTACACATCTGCTACCCTCTTTTCACCCCTTCCCATAAGAGAGAAACAAAAGTCAGAGACAGGAGCAATTTACTGGAAACAATAATGTGGTAAGAAAATGAACATTAACAACAACAGCAACAATTTATATAACAGAAGTATACAAAAAGAGGGTGATTTACATTAAAAAAAGTGCTCACTGCCCAACCAATCAACCTAGCAGGTGCTGCATGGTTCTGAGACAATGAGGAAAATGACCCCTTGGCCTGCCACATGCACCTTTTCCCCACTTTCTTCTCAGAAATGAGAATCCGTCACTTCCACCCCACCTACTCTGATGTGGTGTGGATGGTACAGAATAACAACTTGGACATGCCCACAGAGCTCCAGGCTCAGAGCCCTCCCAGCTACTGCAAGAACATTAACTCTGTCCTGGCCCGTGGAACTACGACCAGTGATCATCACCTCTATGCCTGGGAAGGTGTTACAAGTTCGGGAGGATGCCCGTGCACAAAAAACTCAAGACACGCTCAGAATTGCAAGGCAAATTAATTTTATTAGTCACACTAGCAATTAATATGTACTGGTCCCTGGATTCTAGAGAAGCTGCTGAACAGGAGGGGATGGATCATGGCTCCTGAGCAGGAGGGGAAGGAGGGCAGTGCACCTTCAGGGCATCCCCTGGATGAAAACAGTGTGCATATTGTCTTCCTCTCCCCTCCACTCCAGGACCATACCTTATATCTCCTCCTCAGAAGTGGCCAGTTTCAACATCATCTCAGGCAGGGCCAGTGTGTAAGATGAGGTCATAACAGCCCATGATAACACCTCCATGCCAACAATGGCTTTGTTGTATATTATTCCCATTTCATAGGCTGAATCCCCTACCAGGTGACCAATACATAGTTTCATTTCTGAAGGTTAAAGTCTTACTAACTAACAATAAGGTCTTCTTCTACTTTATGCGTCTATATATATCAATGTGCACAACAGTGGACCAAATATGGCAGGCCTTTGACATAGGAGGGACTGGAGCAGATCGTCATGGAAGCAATATTAAGGCACATGCAAGACAAGGAGTTGTCCCAAGACAGCCAGCACAGCTTCACCAAGGGGGAGTTGTGCCTGACCATGTTGGTGGCCTTCTATGATGGAGTTACTGCAACAATTGACAAGGGAAGATGACCAATTTTATCTACCCGGACTTCGGTAAAGCCTGTGACATGGTCCCACATGGCATCCTTATCTCCTAATTGGGGAGACATGGATTTGAAGAGTGGAATATTTGGTGGTGGTGTGGTTTAAGAATGGTATTCTCCAGTTTCATTCTCCTGCTAACACCATGCACTGCTTCCCCTCCACCCCCTCCAACTGGAGGCTCAAAAGACAAAGATCATGGATTGAGATAAGAACAATTTACTGGAAACAGCAATGAGGTAAGAAAACTAACATTCACAGCCACAATATTAATAACAAAAGGTACAAGAAAAATAAATTATTTACATGGAAAGCCCCCCCCAAAAAAAACAATACCAGACCATTCTGTCCACTGTGTTTTCTCAGCTGGAAAGAACCCCTTCTCCCTGGACAAGACAGAGAGAGTGTCCCTTTTGTGTCAAATAACATCTGGACCTTAGCCACATCCCCTCTTGGCTACTGAAAAAAATTAACCCTTTGGTGTCTGAAACCAGGATAGGTGGCTAAGAAATTGGCTGCAGTCCACAGCCAGAGATATGTGGTCTGTTGAGAATCAAAGTAAGTTTACTTATAGAATATCAGAAATTAATTGTGTAGGTTGAAGTTTCATTGTAACTTGCTTACAGTTTAGCATGAGTGGGCCCTGCTCAATGCTTGGCTTTGAGGTGAGCTGTAAGTGAACTCTGTATAACATGAACAGCTGAGCTGGGGAGGAGACAGAGATCTGGAGATCTTCAGATAAGACCTGAGACCCTGGAGGGCCCCAAGGTTACCCCAAGCTGTAAGAGAAAACAGTTAATGGTCTGCCCACGTGGACATGGAGAAATAATCCAATGAGGTGTTAGAAGATCTCAGATCATAAATTGCCATTGGACCAAGAGGCATGTACAGAGCGTGTGAAGAGTATGTGAAGGTCAGTGCACAGACTGTGAGTGGATAAAGGTCCAGGGGTTGTGCTGTTCAGGATGCCTCTTTGGAGGCACCAGCTCAAGCTGAAATAAACTGGCTGCCTCATAACCTTCTCAGAACAGAAGGCTCTGGGGTGACCTCAAACTGCAGCCTTTCAGTGCTTAAAGGGAGCTTATAAGAAGAGGGAGAGTGACTTTTTCACAAATAGTGATAATAGAAGGGGGAATAGTTTTAAACTAAAAGAGAAGAGATTTAGATAATGCTGAGTCATTAGGAGGAAATTCTTCCATGTGGGAGTGATGAGGCCCTGGCACAGGTTGCCCAGAGAATCTGTGGCTGCCCCATCTCTGGAAGTGTTCGAGTCCAGGTGGGATAGGGCTTGGAGAAACCTGGTCTAATGGAAACTCTGTCTGTGGCATGGGATGGAATGAGATGGGCTTTAAGGTCCCTATTAACTCCAACCTGTCTCTGATTCTACGACTATACACCTCCAGATTTAGGGTCTTTCTTTTGTGGTCTTGTGCAGACCCTTCTTTAAAACACATGAAATCCTGATATTGGGTGCTACAACACAAGGTACTAAAGCAGGTACCCATTCAGAGATGCTAAACGGAGAGCAGAGGACACTGAATTATATAAGCATAGCCAAAACCATGGAAGTACAATTTTTCAGTAAGAAATGGTGAAAAATCAAGGGCTTGCTTCCCCATCTAGTGATCATATTCAGAGAGAAGAATGTTCCAGTAAATATAAGCTGCTAGTCTCTGGAATCTGGCATTGTGTGCATGCACTAAGATAAAACCCCACAAATGTGGTCTTATGTGTTTTTCCACATTGATCCTACTCCTACCTACACAGCTCATTTCAGAGAAAAAGTGAAAGAAATCAAATATATCACAAAAGCATAGGAAGGTATAGGTAGGGCAAGACATTTTGTACTTTAAATTGCTGCTTGAAACAAAGCTGTCTGCAAAGTTAGATCAGGTTATTCAGTCGAATTTGATCCAGCTAAATTTGAAACTCTCCAAGGATGGAGATTCATCACCTCAGTGAATATACTACCACAGTCCATATACCCGTCCTGTTCCACCAGGCTGCGAAAGCACTTGAAGAAAACAAAGTCCTAGCAAAAAAAATGCTCCCAAGTCCTGCCAGGGAATGGGAGTGCATGTCCCCTTTTTGCACGCTGTGGTGTCTGTAGAGGAAGATGCTGTTAGCGTTGTAGCTCTTAGGTTGTGCCAAGAACAGGCTCAAACTGCCAGGGTGCTGAATGAGATTTCTAAACTTTTTAGTTCAGGCCCTGAATAGCCCTATTTACTGACAGCTTTGTTCATGCTTTCAGGATCTAGACTCCTGGGCCAGTGTGCCTGGAGAGTCACAGCTCGGGAGCAGCACTGACATTGCAAGTTGATCAGAGAAGTGAATATCAGTCTATGAATGCTTCTAAGGCATTTCTTTGTATTTGTGAGTGGACACAGTTGCTCTTGCACAGATGCACTTCGCTAGAAGCAAGACACAACTTGTAAAAACCCAGCTTGCTTTCTCTGAGAAAAGACATCAAGAAGGTAGCTTTAATGACCCTCTCATAGTGTTTTTAGCCCTTTGCCCCCAGGTCTTGAGTTTTGACCAATCCCTTCAGTCCCTCATATCAAACAATCCCTGTTCCTTTGCTCTCCGGGCCTCATAAGCCTCCTTCTTGTTATCCCAGATCACCATCTAGTGGGTGCTGGAGATCCCACCACAGCCAGGGAGGAGGGCTATGCCATGGCCTAAGGATACCAGGCTGCTCTTTTGAGCAGCCCTTAAGTGATGCCTGGATTAGCAGAGCTGTGCACCAGGGACATAATTTGAATTTTGGAGTTTCACTCAGGTGGGCCATTGGTCACATGTAAAGCATTTAACAGAAAAAACCTCCCCCTTTGTGTCATTGGTGCCTTGGCCCATGCTTTCATAAGATCTGCGGTAGAAATTGCATACAATTCCTGGAAATGCTGAGTAAGCCCCTTATATTTATAAAGTCAGATTGAATTCTGGAGTGTGTTGAGCATGTGAGTAGCTTCACTCATGAATCAATTCACTCATAGGACATATTGATCATTCCACTTTAGCAAGTATTTTACCCTGAGAATTTTCCCACTGAAATAACTGTAAATCTGTTGGGAAGGATAAGAATTTGCCAGAAAGGTCTCACAGATATGTATGTATAACAGAAAGATCTTTGAATGTAGAATCTGAAGAAGGAATAGAAATGATAGCAAGTTTTGATATAGAAGAAAAGAATTGCTGAGCCAGTCTTACTGGGTAACTAGAAGGCAAAGAGCAAGTGAGTTGGAAGGGGCTTTTATGACTTAGAGCAAAGGATAAATCCACCTCAAACAAAAGATGTTTTTACCAAGCAAAAAGATTTTCACAGACAAACAAAAAAGCCAATGTTGCAAGTAGAGAAAAGATCTCAGAATTTTCCACTGCAAGAAGACTGAAAAACAACTTCTAGCTTAAACTGTAGCATACTAACCTTTTGTGATTGGAAAATAGTAACATGAAAATTGTAATGTTAGTAGTTAGGATAGGCTATAGGTAATAGTAAAGGTTACTATTGGTTGTCATGTATTAAGATGCTCTGTAATGAAAAGTATATAATGCATTGTAAGCAGAACTACTGTGGCTTCAGATGAACCCACCGCTGTGGCTGACAGGCTGTGGACTGGGCTCTTGTCACCCACAACCTATGGATTGCTGTATCATTTGGATGTAATAAACAGCATTTTAAAGAGCCACCTGGAGCTTCGCATCCCTCATTTCGGCTCTTACATAAATCCTTGCAGATGAGGATACTAGAAGGAATTGAATTTAATAACAACCTGAAAACCTTCTGAAACTGTACCGGATGCCCAAGAAAAGACTAGGTGTAGGCTGTGTAGCTGGTTGGTTCCTCAAGATGATCTCTTTCCTTAGAGTTGGAGAAAGATTGATGGCTCTCTTTCCTCAGAGAAAAATTTATGATTCAGTCCTCACAATGGATGAAACAAATGCTTCATAAGAAATCACCTACTGAGTTAGAACCTCTGAAAACATTAATGGTGGTAACCAACATGACTGTCATGTTGTTAAAGATCCTCAGATGTGGGGTGTGTGGTCAGCCCCACACCGCTTACTTTAGGGTTCAGGTTACATGCAGCTATTAGTTTCCAGGGATGAACCACTGCCTTCTCATTGCATGTTGCCTGAAAACAGGTTAACAGATGTATTTTCTTTATTGTTGTAATTCCCAGCAAATAAGCGTTTGAAAATAAGGGGCTTGGCCACTGCTCAGTCACCCTCATTAATATAGCAGTTTCTGGCTCAGGGTCATGATGTCACAGGAAGTGTGAGCTGGCACAAGAGGGAGTGGGACCTTAAAATATTCTGACGTGGATCAGTAAGACCCACAGAAATGGTCTGGCAGCTGGGAAAGCATGTGACATGGGTCAGTTGAGTGTGACATAAATCCATGCTGCTGTTTAAAAAGGAAGCCCTATTCCTCTTCAAGTTGCTTGTCCTTGCCAGTTCCCCCATGCTGTAAGGAATGAGTTATTTGAGAAATACCTTCATCAGTTTAGAAACAAGTTAAAAAATAGGTTTCAGCTGATTCAACTCCAGCAGAACCTAACTTACACAGAGCCCTGGATATATTTCCCAATTAATAATAATTACTGTACTGCTGAAAATCATAGAGGTGTGGGCAGAATGGGCCTCTGGGGGCCTCAGGTACAACTTTCTGCTTGATCCAGGTCTGCCACCAGAAGCAGACAAGACAGTATATTAACTGACCTACATGGTGTGAGCATCTAGAAACTGCCTTCATGTCCAGGACACTGACAGAGTGCTAGAGCTAGAAATGAGATGGTGATTACCCGTGGTGCTGCCTTCACTCTAGAACCTCTGTTTCTTTTCTTGCTGATGAATGCTTATGACTATGGATCAAAATGCCACTGTCATGCTGCAGAACAACTGTGATTGCTCCAGGGTCTGAGTCCATTCAAATGACAGTCTCAAAAGTAGAAAGTCTTCAAACAGAGTGGTTGGTTTTAGCTGGGGGTTTTCTTTGTGAGATGGTGGCTTTTTGCCTTTGTGGGAGTTTTTTGTTTGTTTGTTAATTTATTTTTCTTTTGTTTGGTTGTTTTTTGTGGGGGTATTTTTTATGGTGGTATTCTTTGTGGTGTGGGTTTGGGTTTTTTTGTTTTGGTTTTGTTGTTTTTTTTTTCCCCAGAGCCTAGCTATGCAAAAATATTTAATTTGTCAAAGTCATAGTGACTTTTAGGCCATGTCCCTTTAGAAATACTGACCTAACAATAGTTCTAATCAGAAAGTATGGCATTTATAGTATCTTAATGGCATGCACCCAAAATAGATTCTAGTTATATCAGCAAGTTGACAAGCTCATAGGGTACAGATAACTCTTGTAATTAATTTCTAAAAGTCACAAGAACTGTGAAGTTGGTGTGGGTGGGGTTTACTTTGTATTGAAATAATAAATTGCTAGAATCACATTTATCCTGGTATTACTACAGATTTACTTGAAGGTAAATTAAATCACAATCAGAAACCTCCCAACACTGTTTTATTCTGTTAGGATAAAACTGTTAATTTTCCTCTCTTACATTAATGATTCTGAGAAGTATGGTCTCTAATTAGAACATGAATAGAGAACACAACTTTGACCTGCTGGTTCTTAAGTGTAGTGTAACTTCCTGAGGTACATTCTTTTTAAAGAACTCCCCTTAAATGGGTCACATCACTCAGTATGCTGGTACCACACACTCATTAGAGAAGCACAGGACAGCAATTTCTATAGTTAAAGTTGCACTTTTTCATTATAAAAGCATGTTCACAGTTTAATAGGTTTAATAGGTTTTAATGCTCTAAAGTGAAATTTTCTGTAATGGATACCTGTATCAGAATAAGCACTTAAAGTAAAAATGTAATTATTGTTTTTTAGACATATGATAAATAATTCCTCTGACTCACCTTTCAAGACTAGTGTTTGGCTCAGTTTGTAGGACATGTCTACTTTGGGAAAGGAACTTAATTCCATAAAGACTGGAGCTAAGTCAGCCATGTTGTATATCCCTGAAAATCACAGTTCTCATGTGAATAAAAACATGCTAATTCTTTTGGCTAAATTCTCTGCAAATCATCTGCACCAAATGTTCTCCAGGGAAAAGACACAGACAAGGTCTAGAACTACACACAGACTCAGGCTGCTATGTGGACATCATGCAGCTGCCAGCACTAATGTCCAGCCCTGTAAGCTCCCAGTGGACACACACAAAGTAAAAAAGTCATACAAAGCTATTCGAAGCCTCAAGTCATGATCAGAGGATATGCTAAAATCAGCTTTAAGTCAGCTGGGATCAAATGAAAAATGCTGCAACTCCAGATATCTGTGGATATGATGTCTGGAGCTCTACCCTCAGGGAAATGGGGATGACTTGTTCAGGACCATGTAGCTTATTGACTAGTGGCAAGTTTATTTAAGACAGGGAAGCATGCCAGGAAATCTCAGGTGAAAAGCAACACTCTTAATAGTGTTTTTCTTCTTCTTTGGTAGCTGCAGAGTGAGAGCTTAAACAGAGCCTCCTGCTGCTTAAAGTGCCCCCTGGAATGCAGATGTGGTCTTCACTGATCTCCAGGATCCTTTAAAGCTGATGGAATGTGTCTGTTCAGTAACATCAGCCAGCTTTCAGCCCCCTCCCACACAGTCCACTGGATCCCTTGGACTCATGTGGGCTGAGAGTTGTCAAGAGATAGATTTTTTACTTGATCCTGCCTCTGAATCCTGTCTCAAAGCTCAGGGGACTTCCTTGGTGGAAAGTAAGACTAGGAAAGCTTTTGAACTCCTTTGGCAGTGTCAAGTCTAGTTGGCCTTTGGCTTTCCTAATACCACCTCTGCATGCTGAAAAAGTATTCCTATTTTGCACTTCAGTAGTCTGTCCTTGCTTCCATCCTGTGTATATTTTTTTTTGTGTTCATTCACAAATTCTATGTTTACAAAGTTTGTCTCCCAACACATTTACCTACTCCTCTGATTTCTGGGACAGACTCCTCTTGTACTTGGAGGAAGTCCTTAACAAACTGCCAGCTCTTTTGATCTCCTTTGTTCTTCAGAGCTAACTCTCACAGAATCTCACTTCACTTGCGTCATGACCCCCTGTTAATACAGATGGGAGTTGTAATGGTTCATTTTGATTTCAATGGGTGCAAAAGACAACAGGGGACAAGTCAGTTTGCTCAAAGCAAAATGCACTTTTATTGAGTGCCAATAACTCAGTTTTGCGATAGAGGGAGAGTTAAATGAAACAAAGTAAAGAGAGAGAGAGAGAAAGAGGGGGATAGGGAATAGCTACCAACAGACGAGAAGGATGTCCTCATGGTCTGGCCAATAGATACCGGTGCCCTCGTGGTCCCAGCCAATAGACGTGTCTTCTGTGGGGAGATCTCAAAGGCTTGTCCAGAGGGTCACTTTCTTATAGTCCTTTTCCAAAGCGAGTGGCATCCGTCCAAGAGGTGGGGAGATTTATGGGCCATTGTGAGGTGCTCGAGACAGAACATGCAGTGGTGCTCCGAGAAGCAGCTGTAGGCGCAGTACCTGTTCAAAGGCACTGTACCGTGGACAGCACAGCAAGCACAGCACACCAACAAACAGTGCCTTGGCCAGCATCCACCTCGGCCAGGCCAGAGCTCCTGTCCAGAAGCGGGCGGGGGTCCTTGGGAAAGCCTCTATCCTCGCGACGGTCGTGAGGTACATGAAGGAAACTCCGGACCGACTCTTACAACTTGAATAACCCAAAGTCATTCTCTTGAAGGCACTGCAGTCTGACATTTGTCTTTGTCACTCCCCTCAGAACCGTGAACACCACATTTCATGACTACTGATTGTACTGGTTTAGGGCAAATTTGGGGGAAGACCTCCGGAAGGAGCCCCCAGAGAGCAAACCCCCACGACTCCTCCCCCCACCACCGGGTTCGGGAAGAATTTTCTTGGAGAGAAGTGGAAAAAAACCTGTTTATTTAACAAGGAAAACACTACCCGGCACACACAAAAAGAAAACTGAACAACACCAGATGAAAAAAACAAAACTCCTTCACCGCTCTGAAAGGATGACAAATTCAGAAAGTCTCTCCTGCGAGTGGTTGCCCAGTTATCGGTCTCCGGCGCTGGGGATGACTGCTGCTGATCACAAAATGCAGACTCCCGGTGTTTCGTGGTGTTTCCCAGGTCCCCGTCCGGAACAGGTTCAGATGGTATAATTTTATTTAGGCAAAAGCAAAAAGTAGAAGCAAGCAAAGCAAGCAAGCAAGCAAGCAAAGCCAGCAAGCAAAAGCAAGCAAGCAAGCCTTTTCCTAAACACAGACCGTGGGGGAGGTGAGCCGGCCGATAACAAGACAAAACAAACCCTCACCCTCAGAGCCAGTCCCAAAAGCACAGAACACAACACAAAGCACAAACCGAACACACGACTGGGGATACAAGCAGCACAACGTCACCCTAGGACACTGATGAAACCACTGATGACCAACAATCCAACATGACTACTGATTATCATGTCCCCAGACATTCCTCCCTTGGTCATGAGTGCCAGATACAGTTGGGCATCCTGCTGAACTAGATGGCCCATCTAGCAAATCTGCTAAGAATTTGTCCCTAATACGCTTTAGGAAACACCTGGATTTCTTGTGCCCACTGTCTTGCAAATTCAACTGATAATGCAGCTTGCACTAGCAATCATAAAACTCCAAAGAGTATTGCCTGATCTACTGAAGTATTCCATCATACGGAATGAAGATGAAGATGGACATTTATTTACAGATAGGTAGTCTGCATATAAAGATAGGTATCCTGTGTGGTGTGGTCAACATGCTGGAAGGAAGGGATACCATCCAGAAGGACCTGGAGAGTGTGGAGAGGTGGGACTTACAAACTTCTACCAGGCCAAGTGCAACTCCTGCACATGTGTCAGGGCAATCCCAAGCACAAACACAGCCTGAGGGGAGAAGGGATTGAGAAAAGGCCTGGGGAGAAGGACTTGTGGGTGCAGGTGGATAAGAACCTCAACATGCCCCAGCCACAGGCACTGGCACACAAGAAACCCCCCTGTGCTGGGCTGAGCCCCCAGTGTGAGCAGCAGGGGAGGGGGGGATTCTGCTCCTCTGCCCCGCTCAGGTGAGACCTCACCTGCAGAGCTGCCCCAGCCCTGGGGAACAGCAGCAGGAGGACGTGGAGCTGCTGGAGCCAGGCCAGAGGACGCCACAGAGATGCTCGAAGGGCTGGAGCCCCTCTGCTCTGGGGACAGGCTGGGAGAGCTGGGCATGTTCACCTGGAGAAGAAAAGGCTCTGGAGACACCTTAGAGCCTGTTCCAGTGCCTAAAGGGGCTCCAAGAGAGTTGGAGACGAACTTTGGACACAGGTTTAGAATGACAGGACAAGTGGGAATGACTTCCCACTGCCAGAGGGCAGCGTTAGGTGGGATATTGGGAAGAAATTCTTGGCTGGTAGACTGGTGAAGCCCTGGCACAGGCTGCCCAGAGAGGATGTGGCTGACCCATCCCTGGGAGTTCAAGGCCAGGTTGGATGTGGCTTAGAGCAACCTGGTCTAGAGGAATGTGTCCCTGTGTAGGGCAAGGAGGGGAATGAGATGGGCTTTAAGGTTCTTTGAAACCTAACCCATTCTGTGATTATTGTTTTTTTCTTTGTTTTTTTCTAAATTAGTGCCATTCATTTACTCTTAACAGGTTTTGTCAGTTCTGCTGTTATATTCCTGATGGACAATTCTCCTAGCAGGCAAACCAGATGGTTTCAATGCATGGTACTTGCAAAAAGAATCAGGAGCCTGGCCCTTGAATTTTACCTTATGCCAGTGTGATAGTTTGTGAGGGATATAGTCAAATGATGGGCACTGTGCATCCTGCTGTTAAATGAGCCTTGAAGCAATCATTAAGGGTAAGATGAGAATCATGAATTGCTCAGTTTCTACCTCCTGTGCCAGCTGCTGTTGACTAATGCATAGAGACTGAGACCATGCAGTCAGGGGAGCTGTAGTGCACTGAACAAAGCAGCCAACAAAATATGGGGCACCATCAAGAGAATGAGAGCGCTAGCGTGGTTACATACTGTACTCTTTGGACTGACCCTCTGTAATCATGTAACAATCTTGTGCACCCACATTTTGAGCACCGTGGACTTCTGTAGAGCTAGATGTCACAAAGAGTGGCAAACACGTATGTATGGGATGGAGAAGCATCCTCCCAAAAACTGGAATTTGAGTCTTTAGTCTGGAGAAAAGGCTTGGCAAGGTATGATGCACGACCAAAGTGAATGGTATGAAGCTGTGTCATGGGAGGTTTAGGCTGGATATCAGGCAAAGGTTCTCCCGGAGGGTGGTCAGGCACTGACCAGGCCCCCCATGGCAGTGGTCACAGACACAAGGCTGCCAGAGCTCAAGGAGCGTTTGGACAATGCTCCCAGCACCAGGGTGGGATTGTTGGGGTGTCCTCTGCAAGGCCAAGAGTTGGACTTGATGATTCTGCTCAGGATATTCGATGAGTCAATGTTCAGGCTGATAGCATCCCAGAGGAGTCATGTCCCAGAGCACGCACCGCACGGAGGTTGCTGCCCCGTGACCGGCCCGAGCAGCGGCACTGCGAGCGCAGGACGTGGCACCAGGAGCAGCTCACGGCCTGCCCGCCTGGGCTCCGCAGCCGCGGGAGGAGGTGCGGAGGGAAAGGCTGCGCACGGGACGGAGACCCGCGGGCAACTGACCCCGCTCCGACGGCCGCGGCCGCGGCGGTATACAGGATGCGCGGGCTGCAGGGAGCGATCGGGCCAACCAGGGCCCCGTAACGAGCCGGCCTACGAGACCGCTACCCAGACCGCCCACTCGGAGCTGGGAAACCGACTCGGAACCGACTGAGAACGACGCGCACCTCGGGAGTCCGCCAGGGACGGCCCTGCCCACCGCGCACGCGCGGCACCGCCCCGGAGCGGCCGTAAATCGGGGCGTGCGCGGCGAGTGGGGCCTGCGGTGAGCGGTGCCGTCCGGCCGCGCGATGCATTGTGGGCGCGGCTGAGGAAGTAAAATGGCGGACCTGGCGAACGAAGGTAGGCGGGAGTTGCAGGCGTTGCTGTCTTGGCCCACAGCGGCCCCGTGCTGTCGCGGGCTCGGCCATGGCCAGGCTCGACAGGGCCCGGCCCGGCTCTGGCCAGCCACTGCGATCCGAGTTGAGGGGCGCGTCCGGGAGCCCCACCTCCCCGCGGCCGTCCCGGTCCCAATGGGGCGAGCGGCCGGACAAAGGGAGCGCCTTGGCCGGGCCACCGCTCTGTCCGCGAGGCGGGGACCGACGAAGCCAGGCTGAGGCCTGCGTCCTGAGATGCCTCCAGCGGGTCGGTGGCTCCGGGCTCGTGGTGCGGTGATTCTCGGGTTCGATGGTCGCCGGCGGGTCGGTGCTCCCTGGAGGCGGACAGTGGGCCCGGCCCTGCGAACGGGCCCTGGAGTGCGGCAGCGAGCTCTGCGTCTCGGCCCCGGCTCTGAGCAGCTTTGTGCCCCGCCTTTTCCAGTTGCTTTTTGAAGTTATTGTCCAGAGCTTTTGCACCACTTTTATCTTAAACCTTTCCTTTGCTTACACTTATGTTAATAATGTTTTTAGTTAAAGGATTAATAGCAGAGCTGTGTAAAACAAGACGGGGTATCATAATAGATGCATTGTATTTTTTGAGCTGAAAACATCAGAGGTCTGCTGGTAAAGTGGCTTCATTTTTTTTCTGAAGAGCATTAGGAGAACCTGGGCTGCAATACTGCAGTATTTGGGTATTCTGCCCCAAGGGGTGTACAGTGGTGTTTTAAGTGGCAGTAGGGGTCTATATTTTGCCTTTGGGAATGACAAATGTCACTGTTTTGGCAAAAGCCAGTTTGCCCTCCTGTCTCTGTTTTTCATCATTCCTCTCAGTTAATGGAAGAGGGAAAGATATGTCCAGAGGGAGGTGAGTGAAAGTGTGTGTGAGGCCCCTTCTTTCAGGGCTGTTTCTTACTTATGAACTCTGTGTCGGTGGCAATTACTGTTCTGATATTAGTGTTACACAACAGGAAGCCACTAAATGTTATAGGTGCAGCCTTTGAAGATGAAGCCTTCAAGCAGCTAGCAATACAATTACACTTAAGCTACCAAATCCTGTGATGTGGCATGTCTTGGGCTGTTGGCTTCCAGACTCTTGATGAGTTGTCAGCACCTGAGGAGACACAATAAGTGGTCTCAAGAATAGTAATACCCAAATCTGTAATGATTATTTGTGAGAAACTTAATGTCAGTATTTAATTTTTATACTGCCATTATAATGACCATATAGTGAATTTTAATGAGTTCTTTTGTTCTCCTAGGACCAGAAGCTTGGCAATAGTTATCTTAAGTCATGCAAACCGCTCACTTTACTTCCCCCTTCTGCTGGGGAACATTAAGCTCAACAGTTTACCAATATTTATTGCATCTTTTGATGATGATTTGTTGTGTATTTCTATCTCTGCTTCTGTTTTTCTGCAGAGTCTTATAGACTGTCCAGGATGGCAAGGGGGAGTGTGATCCCATCCTTATGACCCTTTACTGCCTCCAGAGACTTACCTCACCTGTAAACGTCTTTAGTTTATATTCGCTTGTCTTTGCAGAGTTGTCACCTTCATCTGATGCTTTTCTGTTTCTTCTTGGGATAAGAATGTGATACAATCTTTCCTCAGATGGAGCAAGATCAGCTTGCTTTGGAACTGTTGTCTCCTCATTCTAATATCATTGGCTGTTGCTAGTTTTGTTCCCTTCAGTTCCCTTTTTGAGGTGTATGTTCTTTGTATAACAGTGGAAATGCATGCACTTCCCCGAATTTGCATCTTTCTGCTGAAACTCAGAGAATTCTGTAATCTTTCTACTTGGTTTATTTGCAGTCTCTGTCATGGCAAGGATCTTCTCGGGTGACTGTTTCCTCCTCATTCTTAAGCACATCAGTTAGTTTTATTTTTCCATTGTTTAAGTGAATGCTTTACTTCCTTGTGCCCGAGTAATTTCATCTAAATATGTGAAGTAACTATTTTGGTAGTGATAATTCTTTGACCTTCTATTTCATATTGGTCTTCTGTTGTTTATAGCATTTGATAGCTAAGTGTTCATGTTCACAGAAAAGTGTGATTCCACCAAAGTTCTTAGTGTTGCTTAATCTTGATTGACCTGTGCAACAGTGCTGTCTCAGTCATACTTCGTTGTGAGGTGCAAAGCTAATTATTCTTTGACACAAAGTAGGCACAAGTACCTGGAAAGAGGTTTCAGTCATTCTTGAAGACTGTTTTTGCTTGGTCTGTTTAAACAGTAGCTTTTATTGTCTATTCATGCTGGTGAAACTCACGATTTTTACCTGTTTGTTAACAAACATTTTCCTGGCCTTGAAAAGTGCTGAGTTTCACGCTGCCTGTGTCTTCTCATCTTACTAATACAAAGCTCTTTTAACCTGTGACTTTTACACGACACCCGTCTTTCAGTTAATTGGTTGGAGTTTCTGTTTCTAATAGTATGTTAGTTATCTTGACCTTCTTGGTTCTGATGTCTCTCTTAGACTACTGAATGTCTTAAATCACTGCTGAGCTGTCAGTACTGCCTCCAAGTAACCATTTTACCAATGTCCTTTGTGATTTTAAACTATTTTAATGGATGATCTTTCTGTGATGCATTTCTTCAAAGCTACAAGCATTTCCTCTAATAATTACTTCACTTTTTTCGTTCTTATTGTTTCTCAAATCTTTTTCATTTCCTTGTCTTTCATTTATTTCTAGTGAGTAGGTGAAACTGCTCCCCTGTCTCTTAATATTGGAGTGATGACCAGCTGTACCTTGACAGGAGAAGGGGGTCCTCTACTGCATAGAGGGGGGCTAAAAGATGAAGTAGTCCTACTGCCACTTTCGAAAGATGTTTGTACTGTGAAATTTCCTAGGAACAGATCCTGGTCTTGGCATTGCCTGTCATGGTGGGAGATAAGCTGATAAGTGTGTAGCTAATGGAGAAGAGGAGAGAGTGACTTCTCCTGTAGCTCTGTGAAGTTTGATCGACTTTGCTGCAAAGATTGTGACATTGTGATAAAGGTTTTGGGGACTGTCATTGTGAGGGTGACTATTGAAAACAAAGATTTTAGACTGGTAAGCATGATTATTATTGGTACTAATGTATAAAATAGTTACTGAATGTTCTTAAAACTGTCTTTGAAGTCGTTGGTACTTCACTGCCACATGTGTGAGGTTTTAAGACAATCCAGCTAGAATACTAAAGAGAACTAGCACCTTCCTGTTGGTCCTGTGTATTGATGGGAACCTGAATGCTTTTCTCATTAATTTGCAGCTAATACACGGCTAATAATTTGCTTGTCTATAACTTACGGCTGAAGCTGCACTCCTAAGACAACAGGATCCCCTTGTGTGGAGAATTAATTACTTTATCTTTTCAGTGGCTGAAAGGTGATACAAATTTTTCTCAGGGCTAAAATTTGATGGGTGTATTTGCATTTCCCTTTCAGGAGTTGTCTGCAACTTACTTGGCTTTATGAAATAGCTGAGCATACCGTTCACAATCATAACAGGTTTACTGTATGTAACTGCCTTAAGTTAATTAGAGGCTAGAGAGCAGTGGTGGAGGAAGGGACCTTGGGGTTCTGGTCAATGGCAAGTTGGATCTGAGTCAGCAGTGCCCTGGAGCCAGGAGGGCCAGCCATGTCCTGGGGGACATCAGGCCAACTGGGCGATGGAGAGGATTGTGTCTCTCTGCTCTACACTGCAGCAGCCTCACCTTGAGTTCTGGGGACAGTTTTGGGCACCACAGCATAAAAAAGGCATTAAGCTAATAGAGAGTGTCCTAAGAAGGGCCACAAGGATGGGGAAGGGTCTAGAGGAGAAGCTGTATGAGGAGCTGCTGAGGGATTGTTTTGTTCAGCCTGGAGAAGGGGAAACTGAGGGGAGACCTCAGTGCAGTCTTCAGCCTCTTTGTGAGGGGCAGGTACCAGTCGCTACACTCTTGTGCCCAATGACAGAGCTTGAGGAAACAGCATGAAGCTGAGTCAGGGGAGCTTTCGCTTGGATACCAAGAAAAGGTTTTTCACTCAGAGGGAGGTAGAGCACATAAGGCTTCTCAGGGCAGTGGTCATGGCACCAAGCTGGAGTTTAAGAAGTGTTTGAACAATGCTCTGTCGCATAGTGTCCTTTTTGGGGTGCCCTGTGCAGGGCCAGGAGTTGGACTCAATGTTCCTAATGGATCCCTTCCAATTCACCATACTTTGTGGTTTTATGAAATGCACAAAAGGTGAGCAAACTGTAGTTCCTTTCAGACTAATCAGTATCGTTTCTTTACCAGACTTGTAGGAAGCTGACATTGCTTCTGTGCTGTTTCTTGTGGCGGGGGGTGGGGAGGGAGAGGTTGGGCGGGTGCCCTGATTGTTTATTCTCGTCTCATGGTAGCTTTTGGGGAGAGGAAGGTCTGCCTTACTTTGAGGGAAGATGTGGCATTCACCACTGACTCTGCAGATTCTAGAAACAAGATTTCTTTTTTTCCCCCCATGGTTACTTCAGATAGATTTGTGGGTGTGAAGTTAGACTGACTGATGTCCTAATAATTTGTGCCCAGACACCATAAAGATCATTTAATTGACAAGACAAAGCTATTTAAATGCTTTAATACCTCTTATTAACACTTTTTTGTATTCTGTATTTACTTTTATCTACATTGCAAATAATTGTTTTGCCCCATGGCTTTCTTTTTCTTCTCATATGAAAATAAGCTACTTTTTTTTCTGACTTATAACATTTGCAGAAAGTATCTCTTGTCCCCGTGTCAGTTTTATTCATCGTGACATCACTTGTGAAGTTTGCCCATAAATTATCCAGTGTGTTTCTCGTTCTTTCTGATGTGAAGTATGGCTAGGTTTTGCTTGTGGACGTCTTTCTACAGATAAGCTCTTAGTGGCAGCTTGCTCTTTGCTTTGAGTCTATTGTTATCTATTGAAAGAGAATCTTGTGTTGTTATCAACACCTTTTGAATTTTATAGTGCTGCAAATTGTCTATATCTCTTCATATGTTACATTTAGCATGATTATTCTGCTCTTCATAATGTAAATGGTGAAAAAATCCCCAAGAACATTTTTTGTAGCCTGCAATGTTCCGATAAGCATAATTAAACCTAACTTTGAACTTTATTTTCTTGACTCTTAGATAAGTGTTTCACAAGTGATAAATTACCACTCTTGGATATTTTCAGTCGGTTAACAGCCTATTTGCTCTTCTTTTTAACATTCATTGTTCACAGATACACTTTTTCTCTCAGGTGATGTATTATGAAGAGTTACAGTTGGAATAGCTATTCCCAACTTGTGTGCCTCTGGTGTGAAGAGTGCTTCTTGAAATTAAGGCAAGGACTTGCTTGCCAAGAAGTTGCACTCTAGGTTTTTTTTTTTCCCTGCCTCGTGTAGTTTTCCATGTAATCAGGTGCTATTCCATTTCTAGATGTAATTTGGAGTAAATTTTAAAAGTGTTTGAAACATTGTAGTTCCTAGCTTTAAAGATAAATTCTTGTCTTAATAATGTGGCTATAGCAGATCTGGTGAGGTCTTGAAAGTTGTATTCATGACATAGTTCCTTCTAAGATTTAAAGATTAACATGAATCACCAAGATGTTTGGTGATCTGGGTTGCATGTCCTGTGAGGAGACTGGATGTGTTCAGCCTAGAGGAAAGAAGTCTTTAGACTCTGTTTGGAGAGACACATCTGGAGCTTGTCGGGGTCTGTGAGGAGGTTATTAGAGAGACAGACCCAGGCCCATCAGAGCGCGGTGTATGTTGAAAGGACAAAGACAAAAGGTGAGAGGTGGAATGAAATGTTCTGTCTGGAAATTGGGGAAAGGCTGGGTTTTTGTGGTGGTGGTCGGTTTTTTCACCGCAGGGACAGTCAAGCAGTAGAGAAGAGATTACCTTGAGAGACTGCTCAGCCTCCAGCCTTGGATGTTAAGACCAGACTGGATAACCTGATTAACCTGGCCTGACATCATAACTGACCTTACTTGAAGTAGGAGTTTGGACGAGAGATCTCCAGCCTGACTTATGCTGTATCCTTATGGTAGAGGCACAATGGGCTCAGCAGTGAAGAAGGTGACTGCTTTTTTGGTCCTTGTCACTGCTGTGCCATTCGATATACTCTGTGAGCCTGAGAACTCTACAGAGATACACACTCATGCAGGTGTTTCTTTCTGTTTTCATAAGAACCCATGCTTTGTGTTGGAAGAGACCTTTGAAGACCTCGCCCTGCCCTGCCCCCCCCCCCAGTGTGCAGGGACACCTTCCACTGGACCAGATTGCTTCAAGGCACATCCAACCTGGCCTTGAATGTTGCCAAGGATGCCATTCACAGGTCCATGAAGTGACTTGTGCCAGGGCCTCACCACCTTTCCAGGCAAGGATTTCTTCCTAATATCTCATTTAAATTTACCCTCTGTGAGTTTGAACGCATTCCTCCTTGTCCAAAGTCCTTCTCCTGTGGAGCCCCTTTAGGCACTGGAACAGGCTCGGAGATCTCTCCAGAGCGTTTTCTTCTCCCTCCCAGCAGGTGAACACTCCCAGCTCTCCCAGCCTGTCCCCAGAGCATCTTGTGGCCTCCTCTGGCCTGGCTCCAGTAGCTTCACATCCTCCTGCTGCTCTTCCCCAGGGCTGGGGCAGCTCTGCAGGTGAGGTCTCACCTGAGCAGGGCAGAGGAGCAGAATCCCCCCCTCTCCTGCTGCTCACACTGGGGACTGCTCAGCCCAGCACAGGGGGGTTTCTTGTGTGCCTGTGGCTGGGGCATGTTGAGGTTCTTATCCACCTGCACCCACAAGTCCTTCTCCCCAGGCCTTTTCTCAATCCCTTCTCCCCGCAGGCTGTGTTTGTGCTTGCCCTGACACATGTGCAGGAGTTGCACTTGGCCTTGTAGAAGTTCATAAGGTTTGCACAGTCCCAACTCTCCAGCCTGTCCAGATGGTATCCCTTCCCTCCAGCACATCAGCCACACCACACATCTTGGTGTCATTGGCAGACTTCCTGTGGGTGCCCTCAATCCCACTGTTGATGTCACCAGCAGAGATATTAAGCAATGCTGGTCCCAGATTTGATCTCCACTTGGATATTGAGCTATTGACTGCAACTCTGAGTGCAGCCACCAGCAAACTCCTTATCCAGGAAGTGGTACATCTGTCCAATATAGAGACAAGGGTCTCCTGTGAGACAGTGTCAAATGTTTTGCTTGAGTCTAGGTAGACTGTCAGTTGCTCTTCCCTTGTCCACCAACACTGTAACGCAATCATAGAACCAAATTTGTCAGGTGTGATTTGTTCTAAGTGAAGCCATGTTGGCTCTCACCAGTCACTGCCTTATTTTCCATGTGCCTTAACACAGTTTCCAGGAGGGTCTGCTCCACAATCTTGCCAGGCACAGAAGTGAGGCTGGCCAGCTGTAGTGCCCCAAGTCTGCCTTTTCTCCCTTTTTGTAAATGGGGATTATGTTTCCCCTTTTCCAGTCACTGGAAACTTCCTCAGATGGCCACGACTTCTCAATGAATGGTGAGTGGCTTAACCACTTCCTCTGACAGTTCCCTCAGGATTCATGGATGCATTTCATCAGTTCCCATGGACTTGTGCATCTTCAGCTTCCTTAGATGGTCTCAAGCCAGTTTTCCTATAGCAGGTGGTCCTTCATTCTGCCAGTCCCTGCTGCTTTCTTCTTTTGTAACTTGGGTGGAGTGTTTGGAGCCCTTCTTGGTCGAGATAGTCAAAAACATCATTGCGTACCTCAGCTCTCCATATCCATGGAAACCAGCTCTCCTGTTTTCTGCTGGAGAGGGCCCATATTTTACCCAGCCTTTCTCTTATCACCAATGTACCTGCAAAAGCTTTTCCCGTTGCCCTTGAATGAGTCATTTCATGCTGCCGTAAAGATCTGACACCTTGTGGCTGTGAGAGATGCATTGTGTGAGTGGATGTCTAGCTGTGGGAAATGTGATTGACATGGGAGAGTTTGCCACACCTACTAGTGGTCACGCATATAAGTTAAAAATCTCATGGTAAATAGTATGTATGACTTGAAGATGATGTCTCTGCATGTGCCATGGAGGTAATATTTTCTGTTTCTGCATTTTGATTTCCACAGCTTGTGGAGGGAGCTCAGCAGGTTTAATAGTATAGCATGTCAGGCATTTATTGATAGTCAATGACTTGATGGTAAAATATGTTAAATAAATTTAGCCTGTGAAATCCAGCTCTTGAGATTTTTGTAGTTATTCATGCAGGTTGAAATATCTGCAAAGTGAATAAACTGCAGCAAGGAGTTCTGTGGATTCACTTGGTTTTCAGTTGAGGATCCAATTTGATTTGACAGCCTAAAACCATTCAGGTTTGTATGGTTCCAGATATTGAGATTGGAGAGGTACTGTCTCTGATGCTAATTATTGAAAATTTTGCTTTCCTTCTTACATGCTTGGACTTTATCTGAACATCTTTAATAAGGCTGACTTGATTAGAAAATTGACATTTCTGTAGATTTTGTTTTGCCATGTTTGTCTTCTTCTCTGAAGAAAAAAACCCAAATCTAATCCTTAGTTTTTAAGAACTATGTGCTCCGACTGTTCACCTCTTTGTGAAGGAGATCTCATGTTCTCTTACTCTTACATGCATTCTACCTGGAGTTTGAAGGTTGAGGCTTTTTCCTTCATATATCAAGCTTTATTTTCTTTTTAAGTTGCTGATAGTTTAGTAGACCTGGCAGGTCCATTTTACCCTAGGTCATCCTTCAGACACCCTGTTGTAACAAAAGCATGCTTGAGAACATGACCATCTGGCCCAGAGGTTGGGTAGTACAAATAACAGTGGAATTCTTGTTTTGGACCAGCTGGAAAAGCCAAAGAAGTACCTAACATCTGCATTTTTGATCTGCAAAAATAAAACCTGGTATGTGAGTTCTTCAGTTTATGGAAACATGGTATGTGTAACTGCTTTTGTATGAAAAACATTACGTACTGGAGAGCTCAATGTAAATGCGTTTAAAAACTTAAGTAGAAATAGGAACCAAAAGCTGGGGCTGGACATTTGAATGGGAAATTTGACACTAGAATTTTTTACCAAGTGAAGAAATGGATGATTGAGGGCAGTAATACTTTGCTTTTGATGCCTTCAATGAAAATGTTTACCCAAAATTTAAATAAGGCTTATGAAGGTGGTCAGATTATGCATCTAGTGATCCCTTCTTGCCTTGGGCTAGAATTAGGGAGATGTTTCCAGCACTGTGGTCTTGTTGCAGACTTCAGAAAGGACACAATGAACAAGTGTTCCATATGTCTGTTCCTGAGTAAGCACTGGTACAGTTGTTAGCTGTGAGTCCCTATTGCCGCATTGTCATTCCTGGCCCTGTCAGTTGGTCTCACAGTCAGCAAGAGCAGTAGTGAGATTCTTGGACCTTGAATACTGGATAGCTGTGTTCCTTCAGTGGACAGACTATCAAACATTGCACCAGTGTTCCCTTTTTCAGGTTGACTAACAGGCTTGGCCACAGTTTGCTTTATTAGATCCTTTTGCCATTCTCATTTGTCATAGCTAGACACAAATCTCAAATAGTTGGTGTTTTTTCACTCTCTTTTGTTCTTTGTTCTTTAATCTATTTTTTTTCCTGTGAGCTTTCTGCTGTTCTTGACATCTGTCTTCTTTTTTCCTGAGTGCTTAGTTTTCAATCACTGGGCTCAATCTCCAATTTTGTTGTTACTTTGCATCAATTTCTCTGGCTACCTATTCCATCTTTTGCCAGCTGTCCCATGCTTTTCTCTGCACTGTGCATTGTTGGATCTGCTTCTTTGCTTTCTTTTCTCAGTACTTCAGTCCTTTATTATGCACTAGACAGACAAGTAGTTTTTTCGTTCAGTTCTCCTTGGTATTTGCAGAATTTGGTGCAGGAGTCTCTCGTAAGGTGTGTGTGACAATCAAGTCCCACATTCTGGTAGATCTCTCTATTGAATGGTTTGGCAGAGGTCATGCTGCTCTAGCAGTAGCACTAATGTGCGCTAAAGTATACCACATGGTATTAAGAAATAATTGTCACTTGGAAGTCAAGGGTTAAAAGCTTGGCCATTGCCTCAGTGAAGCCTCCCACAGGCAGGTTATACTGAGGCCAAGGGAATGAAAATGGATCTCTGGCTTGTTTCAACATACTCTGGTTTTTGGGACAGGTATTACATTTAAGGGTCTGTATTGTTTTCACTTCTGAAATAGATTGTCTGCATTGCTCTTATTAATAAGCATTTTTAAGATTCAGCAGTTGTTAATGGATAGATAAACTTTAAAAATAAAGGGGAAAAAAGAGCAGGCAAAATGATGTCAAGCAGCTTAATTTCTTGATTAATTTTATCTTTTGTAGAACGTGTTATGCCAGTCTTGCACGTTCGGTCTTGCAGTGTTTTTTTGGTTTTGCTGGGTTATCCCTTTGACTTAGATCCACAGAAAAGTAGAAAGAGGCTCTTCTACCCTCACAATTAAATGCTCAGTTCTGGTAATAATTTTCATAGTTTTGTGTATGTCAACTAAAGTTTCACTTTTTCAGCCAAACTGATCTAACACTAGCAGTTCCCAAATGGACAGTTTCATCCCTTTTTCCTTACGTGGTGATCCAAGTACTTTATTGAAGCTGCAACTGATTTATGGAAGGTTTTGGGATACTGGTTTGTGTGGGTTTTTTTGGTTTGTTTTTTTTTTTTTTTGGTGCAAGGTAATGAATCTTGATAGCTTTATATTTCCTTTTTTTTTTGTGCTAGCCTTTCAAGCTCTGAAAGCTTTAAAATTTTTAATTTTCATAGGTGTCTAGACTTGTTTATAAGATTGGATAATTGCAAAGGTGGAACTTTCTGGCTAATTTCTTTGCAAATCTAGCTCTTCCTGAATTCCATTTGACAGACTGAAATATTGTTCTCATCTTTAGCCCTGCAAACATATAGAGGGTTGCTGACTGCATAGTGTGTGTGCAGCATCTCTTTAAATATAACTCACACGCATCAGTTTGTTGAACTCTCAGGAATTCTTACCTCTACTTTATCACACATGCTTCCCCTGTGTATGTGTATTTTTGTTATTCAGGATACTGAGGTAGTTGTGAAATCTCACAAAAGGACAATGGAAATATACACTAATTCTGGACATTAATTCTACTCTTGTGGACTAGATGTTGATGTGTGTATTTAGAAAATAGCATACTGCTAATATTTGATTTAGAGCTTTAAGATGAAAGCACATGTGCCCTTAAATTACAGAAAAGACTGGTTCCTCTGTAGTATGTAATGTATCAGGTTTGAATTTTAGACCTGCAAATACTGATTTAGGACCTTTCTAAAGTGTTGAATTATAATGGAATACAAGTGTAATCAAATATCAGTGTTAGATGACCTTTAAAAAAGGGGTATGTAGGGGTTCACAACAAACTCCCTTTTCATTAATGCATGACAATGGGGAAGGAAAAGCGTCTGTTCAGCTAGTGAACTGCTGCAGCAAAGGGTCTTTTCCTTCTGATGTACCGAAGTATGGTACAGGTACTAGCTTGAAAGTGGTCTGGAGAGGAAACACAAATAGCTTTCAGATATTAGTTTTGTTGTTTGCCTTAAAACACTCCTCCTTACTTTTGAAGATCAAGTCTTTATAAACATCTATTACCAGGAACTGGTAGAAACAATATGTGTAACTGAGATTTAACCAGCTTAAGGAGTCAGTATTGGTAAAAGCATCACAGAACATAACATTTTCATAATAGTCAATATGAATGTGGTTGGAAAAAACCCCAATGATTTCTCTTTTTACAGAAAAACCTGCCATTGCTCCACCTGTCTTTGTATTTCAGAAGGATAAATCACAGAAGGTAAGGAGATACTGATTTTTTTGTTTGTTTGTTTTGTTCTTAGCCCTGATTCCTTCCTTCCATGGTGATCAGCCCTTTGTATTGTGAGGCTGAAGATGGCTAATAGGGCATTAACATCATTAATGGGCATAGGGCAAGCAGGTACTGAAGAGCTAAAAGTGGGAAGATGTATGGTGGTTTCACAATACAGGTAGCTCTTCAGACAGAAGATGGACTAATGTGGAAGAAAAAGTATGGTGGAGGTGTATCTTGAACGTGTGGCAGAGGAGTGCTCACACTTGAGTTGCATGACAAAGCTACAAAATTTGTTTTTCTGATAATAGGGCTAAGATAAAAAAGAAAACTGGTCTAGGTTATGCTTTTCACCTCAGTGTATTTAAATGTCTCTCATATCTTTGGTTAGTATGCTGGGAAGTGTCTAGCTACCTTGGGAAATGGTAATACTGTTCCCTCATCTCAATATGGTATTTAATTCTGTCTGGCTAATAGTAAAAGCTATTAAGATATTTATGGGGAAAAAAAAATCAAGGTTACTCTTGTTTCTGTTGAAGATAGTGGGAACCAGGAGAAGTGTATGATACTTTCTGTAGGATCACCGGATCGTTATCTGTGGAGTCAGAAGTGTTTGAATTGAAATACTGAACCACTTTTCTTTGGTTTGGAACAAGTACCAGACTCAAGCTTTCTCACAGGTTCAGTAGGCATGTTCCTCAGCAGGAGCTTGAAATCGTTTCTCAGCTTGGAAAGGATTTCAGTCTGCTGTCCTCTTAATATTAGCTAATCAAATTAAATCTGCCAGAGAGTAAGTACTTTCAAGACATTCTTTTAACTACAAGATAGCAGTTCTTGTACTCTCAAGTTCCTTTGCCAGCACCTGCACACTGCATGCCTTCAGCATTAAGCTGTGCAAGCTCCTACATTGGGATGTGAGGCAGACCTGTTGCACTCTGATAGGTCTCAAGAAAATATTTGTAAAAACATATTAATTAAAGACGTAAGTATTTTGGGGCTGGCAGAGAGGATCTAGGGAGGGAGATCTGTGATTTAATCTGCCCAGCTGCCTCTGAGGATGCTGAGGTGGTGCTGAGCAGGTAGCTGTATTCAGGACTGCCTCTGCCTTTGCACAGACAGAAAGTCTGGCTTTGAGTGGAGAGTCTGTGAGTTCCTGAGCATCCTGAAGGAACAGGAGTTAAGAGATAAGCTATAAATTGATCTAAATGCCAAGTGGTGGTGGTGCTGTCTTGGGCGCTAGCCACTGTTGCTTTGGGCATGGAGTAAGTCTGGCTTGGGTGGGGAATAGGGCCTGTTCCTCGAAACAGATCAGAGAGTTTAGTAGTAGCATCTGTCAGTTAGTTGCCAATTTTCAAAGAAGTAACAGACATAAATGCTTATGTTAGACTGTGTATTGCGTAGAGATGTAGGATTTCTTTTTAAAGGGGAAAGGGGAGTGATTAATAATTTTAGAAGTTTTTATTGTCATGTATTTGGCACTGCAGAGAAGGATTTGTAGAAGCATCAGTGCTGTGCTTCTTGCAGTTTTATTAAATTAAGAGCTTGTTGCTCATGCCAGTAGTTGTTTTTTGTAGTATTGATACAACAGGAGTATAGTCAGAACGTGATGCTGTGAGCCCAAAGTAACAGCCAGTTAATCTATTCTGTATATATCAGAACCTAGCATTCAGGCCGGCTTTAATTAATTGAATTAAGGAAAGGTGCCTTGGGTTACATACTCATTGAGATCTTTCACTGTGTTTTCAGGAAGACTTAATAGCTAAACGTTCCCAAGAAGGGTAAACTTTGTTACTGTTTCTGTAAAAGGTGCTTGGTTAAGTGGATTGCCTACCACAAAAGACTATCTTTATTAAAGTTTACAAGAAAATACTGTAAACTGAGAAGTTTTTCCTAGAGCAATGTTTCGAAGAAAATGCAAAAGTAACTTCGAAATAGTTGTCAAACAGCACACTACTTGAATATGTAATTTCTCAATGCAAATTACAATTTTAATTTAGCAAAATGTCTGTCTAGTCAAGTAACTTTTTTCTGTAAGCAAAAGTGTTAGTGGGAGGCTTTTTAGTGCTGACTCAGCAGTCTAACAGTAAGTTGAGGGGGAGAAAAAGCATTGCACTGTGTATTTAGTTAACTGTGATGGTTGTTTATATGTTTGCCTAGTGTTTTCCCACATGAACCTGGACATCCTGGGCAGAATTATTTCATTGCAGTGTCTACAGATCCTCTTAGTACTACAGCTGGGTTGATATAATTCAGTGGTCTTACTGACTTTTCTGGAACTAACAGTAGTGTCTATAATTAAGTTAAACAGTGTTCTTTTTCTAGAAATCTTGACTTAAGTTTGTGCTTGGAAGGTGTCTGACGTTTGGGTCATACCAACACTGCGAAACACTTTTGAGGCTTGGGGCAGGGTGGCTGGAAAGCTGCCTGGTGGAGAAGGACTTGGTGGTCCTAATCAACAGCGGCTGAACATGAGCCCAGGTGGTCACGAAGGCCAATGGCAGCTGGCCTGTACCAGCCACAGTGGGGCCAGCAGTACCAGGGCAGTGACTGTCCCCTGTGTTGGGCGCTGCTGAGGCATTTCAAATTCTGAGTTCAGTTTTAGGCCCCTCATGACAAGAGAATCACTGAAGGGCTGGAGCATGTCCAGAGAAGGGCAGCAGAGCTGGGGAAGGGGCTGGAGCACAAGGCTGGTAAGGAGCAGCTGGGAAAGGAGCTCAGCCTGGAGAAGAGGAGGCTCAGGGGAGACCTTCTCACTCTCTACAACTCCCTGACGGCAGGGTGGAGCCAGGTGGGGTCTGCTAGCAGGGAACAAGGGACAGGATGAGAGGAAATGACCTCGAGTTGTGCTGGGGTGGTTTAGGTTGGATATTGGGTATTTCTTCAGTGAAAGGGCTGTTCAGCCCTGGCACAGCTGCCCAGGACAGTGGTGCAGTCCCCATTGCTACAGGGATTTTAAAGCTCTGTGGATGTGGCACTTGGGGACATGGGTTAGTGATGGACTTGGCAGTGCTGAGGGAATGGCTGGACTCTGATCTTGCAGGAGTTTTCCAACCTGAACAATTCTGTGGTTCTATGATCTTTTTCTCCCCTAGAAATTGGAAAATATTTAGTATGTTCTAGGACAGAGTTCATACTAGTCTGGAAACTAATTTTTTAACTGCATCTTCTAGCTAAGGATGCATACACTTGAATAAAACATCAGAACTTGCAATTTGACATGTTTATTCAGAGGGGACAAAAAGTGCATGGTGTTAATAATGCTGCACCTTAATTTCACTTTCCATAAGGAGGTTTGAGTTTTCTTTGCAGTTAAAGACAGGATTAGTCTGTCCTTGTTTTCAATTTAGATGTCAATTAATGATGGATGTCAAGTTGGTAGTTACTATATATGAGTGAGTCTGCATTTTCATGATTTTTGTGTCTCCTTAACTATTTGAGAACTATTTTTCTAATGTGTGAGATATAACCTTGCAAATATCTGAATAGTAGCACTGCTATTTGTGTTTCTGACAAGCAGAGTTTCTAGTGCTGACACCAACTGAAAACTGCATCAGCTTAAGGCTCATACTGTTGAGATTTGAAAGCAATATGAGGTCTGAACCTCACTATGTTAGGCATAGAGTATATCTGTTACTCGGTTATCTATCCAGATAACTTATTTATGAGCTAAGCTGTGCTTTTCATAGCACTTTCTGAATTAAATATTTAAATTGATGGATGCAACTTATCTGTGCTTAATATTAGACACTTCTTTGTCTGGTGTTTCTGCTCTGAAACTGATTGTAACTTCTGCCATAAAACCATTTGATGACCAGTTTCTGGCCACAGGTTACTTTAAGTAATTTTCTGAAGTTAACTTTTAACATGCATTTCTGAGGTGAAAGTATTGTTGTTTTTGGATTGACACATTTTTAAGCAAGTATATTAGCTCAAACAGTTTTAATCAGTAGTAGTGTAAAGAAACACTTTGTCCAAAAATGTTTTTAAAGTAGTGTCATTTATTCTGCAAGTGTGAACTGTGGTAATCTGGTCATTACTGATTTTCATCATATAGGGTCATTATGACCTCCCTAGTCACAAGTATAGGAAGAGGTAGATTCTCCACTCGGATTTAAAAAAATATTGTACTTGAAAACACCAGTGTTTATGGTGGCGCTTGCACCTTGTCCTCTTCCCTCCACCAGCTGTGTTGGGGTATTGGTAGGGTATAGAAAAGAGCACTCTATTTCTGGTTCGTTATCTAACTAGTTTTAATCAGTGTACTGCTTTCCATATGTGAATTGATAGTTGTGGTCTTTAAAGATTGAAAGAAGGTAAATTATGTGATACTTGGGTCATGTTCCATACTGAAGCAGTACAAAAACTTTAAGGGGTAACTGGGTCCTAGATGCTAAGGCTCTGGAGTGAATAAGAGGTTGTTAAATTGTTCTAGCTGTCGTCATGGTCTTTACTGTGGCGTTTTAAAATGAGGTATGGAGTTGTAAAAGTGATGTAGGGGATTAGAAGATGGCATTCCCAGGTAGCCTGGAGAGCAAAATCATGAGTTATTTATTGTTTTTTTTAATATATGTAAAGTAGGGGTTAGTTGAAGTCCTGCTTTGATGCAGTATTATTTGGAAATGCTTGGGTTTTGGTGGCTGGGGGAGGTGAATGACTAGAAAAGGTTCTTCATGCTGTAGCCATGACTTACAGGTTTAGGACAGTGGCAGAGCGAGAATTGTGAATGAAGTAATTTGTGTATGGAGAGGCAAAGCATTCCCTTTCCCAGCCTGTCTCAGCATTGTTAGCATGGCTGCCCAGAGGTTTTGTTACGATACCCAGTGGAATTGTATTTTAAGTCCATAGTTTACTTAAGGAGTTAAAATTCATGCTTAAGAGTTCATAATTGAGTATGTTGCTGTACTTAAGAGAACAGTCATGAAGGTATTTGGAGAGACAGTTGTGCAAGAAAAAGCTTGGAGAAATATAGAGAGCCTGATAAAGTGAAAGGCTGTTAGGCATATAGGCAAGAGTTGTCCTTGGCTCTAAGCAGGTAAAAAATGTGAAAATGTAATCTGAGAATAATTGGTTTAGGCTATTGGATAGAGGTGCTAGAGTAAGGAGAATGAGGAAAGGAGTTGCGAATAGCTCGACTTAGAATTGGGAGGAAAGGCTGGTCCAAGAGTGCTTGTGCCAGTCTTTATTGGAAAAGAATATTATTTCCTTGCCTATATTTGGTGACTGTAGTATCATGTAAGTCTTGGCTTTTAAGTATTCCTTCATGTCTCTCCTTATTTTCTGCAATGCAGAAGAAGTCAAATCTCCAAATAGACTGAGATGTATTTAGTCTGGGTGTGTTACTTTTAGTTTTAATAAAATAGAGGTTGTTTGATCTGGCTGAGCAAGGTGAATTTGTGTAGGTGGCTTCCTAACATTATTCATCTTTCCCCTGATCTTTGCCATAGTGTTTAAGCGATAGGAACAGGTTTCTGTCAAGTTTTCTCTAGAACTGTATTTTATAAGGAATGTTTTCTCTAGAGAAGAAAAGGCTCAAAGAGGGACACATTTCTCAGACAAAATATTCCAGCAAAAAGAGCGTGAACTGTTCACCAGCTCCAAAGAACTTTCAGAAAGAGCTTAGATCAGAATTAATGAAGCTAAGAGACTAGGAAACACTTTAAATAGTATGCGTGGCTAAGGATTAAAATTAAAGAGTTGGTCGTTTCCTTTGGATATGCTTTTTTGAGAACAGCTGTACAAACCTCTGCCTGGAACAGTTCTGGTTTGATAAATCCTTGAGTCCTTTTGTTGGTCGTGTCTTGCATGACTTAAACCACATACTATTCACAAAATTCTGAAACTTACAGTAGTTTTTGATTAATATATTTTATATATTTTTATATATTTATATATTGGCCATGAAATTCTTATCTTGGATTGATATTTTTCTTCATAGAAGTGGTGGTTTGCAATAATTTTGTTTCTTTTGTGGGTCTTGAAGCAGATACTCCAGTCTTGCTTAGGATAGAAATGAGATTTATGCTTATTTCCACTTTTTGAAATGTATGACACCAAGTATTTCAAGTATTACAAGAGTTATTAAAATGTTGGATGTTTATTTAGCCTGCTTTAGGATATTCTAAATTGTCTCAATATGAATTACTGGCAAAGTATTTTTTCATTTCCAATTTTAAGTGCTTAGCACAAGTGTGTGTTGAATATTCTTGCCTCCTCTTCATTATTAGCAATTTTCTGAACTCTGTGTAGAAGTCAGTGTAAATTTCTGGTAAGGCTTTTTTTTTTTTTAACATATATTTTAAGTGCTATGGCCAGTTCCAGGTAGCCTTTTTTGCTGTTCTCCTCAGATGAAAAGGTAAGGATAGGTTGCTAGACTCCTAGATTTCATTAAATGCTTGGTAAAAAAATGTTTCTTTAACTCTTCTCATTCTGTGGGGTTTTAAGTTAGTGTTTGGGTCTATTATGAATAACTAAGTATTAAAATGTTAGGTAACTTTTGACAGTGCAAAAACCTGGCATCTTGAACTTTTACCTGACATCCGTAGTATTATCCTCATAAATATATTTTGAGCCTTAATTATAGTAATTTCTTGTGTGATAAAATTTCATATATTGCTGGCTTTTGTTACCATGACAGGACAAGTGTTAGTTGAAGAACTTGGCTCTTAAGATGTTAAGTGCTACTGTTTATTTTTGAGGCTTTTGCTTACTTTCTTGCATGTGCCTGGGCAATGATGGGCATGGTTTAGTCTCTGTTCTACCAGGTGCTATCTGGGAGCAAGCCAAGGTTGTGTGCTTTTGAGTGCCATCTTTTCCTTACTGCTTAATTCTTCAGATACTTCACCATAAGTTGCAGGGAAACTCAGCCCACAGGTTGCAAGTGGGACCACATCCTTGGCTTGCATGTTATCCATGGACTGTAACTTAGTCCTTAATCACAATACAAATGTTACAATTTCTATGTGCTCAAAGCCTTTTAAACATTTTTCATTCTTCAGATGTGTACAGAGTATGATAATTCTAACTTTTCTTGTACAAGCAGGGATGTGCAGCTTTAAATCATGTGAAGGAATAAAAAGTGTGGCAGAATTTTGGCAAATACCAAATCTCATTAGGGTACCCTAGTTATCCTGTCACCTCCCTCCTTGAAATAGATTGAAACTTGCTAATTTGTGGAAAAAAAGCATTGGTGTTGCTTTTCAGATAATTCACTGTCATGTGAATATGAAAGGATCCTGTGTCTTGTGTGAATGTTAATTAATTTCCATGAGAATTTTATAACCAACCTCACCTCCCTCAAAAGTGGGCTGAAGAGGCAGTGAAGGACACTTACTTAGAGTAATTGTCTAATTTTTTTATCTGAATCTGCAGGTAAAAACTATCAGCTGTCCTTTAGTACTTGAGAGAGGGAGGGGTTAAACCCCAACAAGTCTGTAGCTGCCAAAATCCTCTTTGCTGGGGACACAGATGATTTTGGTAACTTTCAAAAGAGTTCATTTGCTCCAGCTGAGGTTTTTCGAAGGGAGGGGAACTAATTCTGTCAGCAGGTTCTGTTACAGAGTTTGTGTCTTTTAATTGGTGTCTCAGCAACAAGCATCTCCTTCTGCCATACTGTGAAAACAGTGAAATTTAAAAATGGATCCTCTCACTAGGACCACCGATCTGTCATGTTGCAGCCTTGCATTGAAGGGACGTTGTCTTTTCTGCTCACAGTCCCCTGCAGAGCAAAAAGCTTTGTCGGATTCAGGCGAGGACCCCCAGGGAGAGGTTGAGCCCCCCTACCATGGTCTGGGTCACACAGAACCAGCTGGTGAGTGCGACTCTGAGCACCCTGTTCCTGCTGTGGCCTCAGTCAGTGCTACACTGAGTCCTGCTTCTGAAACCCAGCTTGCTCCTATTCAACAAGAACTGGCAGGGGTAAGTGTCAACCTACCAAGTACTTCTGCTGCTGAGGGGATTAGAGGAAAAAGTCCCTCCCACTAGGTGGAATCCGGTATTGTTAACTGTAGGTAGTGCAAATCACAGTGTGTCTGGTTCTTTGATATCTAGTGTTAGTCCTCTCTAAACTCTGGTTCCAATTAGAAGAAATTAAATTTGTGAGTCTCTTTAGTAGCATAACTGTAGAAGACACCTCAAGTATATTAAAATTTGAGGTGTAAACTGTGTGTTTGCTAAGGGTAAGAGCCCTTCTAAATAAATGAGAAGGCAGGTCTATATTTGAGGGATTTGCTTCAACCAGTTAGAGAAGTCTTTGTTCCCTCTATGGGCCATGATGCTGCAGCTTGACAAAATGAGCTGCTAATATTGCTTCCACTGGATATGTCATGTCAACCCCTAAGGTACTTAACAGATTAAAGGCACTGAACATCATAAGAGTTTTAAATTTGTGTGTTTGGAGCGGGGAGGAAATCAGTATCTTGTGGAAAAGCTGTCAGTGCTCATAATTTGATTTTTCTACTGGTGATGTAGCAAAATCTTTTCTGAAAGATTGGATGACTAAATGACTGCTACCATACAGTCTTTCAGAGCAACTCTTAAGTGTTCCTAACCTTTCTGGTTGGTGGACCATGTTTTCTTGGTGCAGGTGAGTGTCACTGTTCATTCTGGCGTTACACCCTAGGCATGTGCTCTTTGCTAGATCTTTAAGGCTGCTTCACCTAATATCTGCAACCTTTTCTTGCAGTGATTGGTTTGCGGTTTTTTTTGTCTAAGAAATGGCCATTTCAAGTAAACCCAGTACTGAATGGATTGTCATGGCAAGGTCCTAATAGCTGTAGGTTAAACACCTCTCAATGTTCAGGCTGTTGCTTGATTACCTGCAGAAATCTTTCAGGTTTTTTTCTGAAGGTTACCATTTTCAAGAGTTAATATTTTAAAATATAGCTGGTAAACATGTGTGGAAAATCATGCTCTGAAAAGCCAATGTCCATAAAGGAGACAGAGGAGGTCTGCAACTTTATTCAAATAGAAAAGGAGTCCACTAGGCCACACGTCCGCAACGGGTTTTCTCTCTCTCGGTTTTTGGATGGCTCAGCCTCCTTTTATCCTAAACTCCCAGCCACACGTTGCCCTCTTCCTTTCCCCACTGGCTGAGGTACTAGGAAGGTACAGCCTTCCCAAACCACCTACCACCTATTCCCCCTTGAACCTGGCATTTTACCCCCAAGTTCAGGCTTGTGCACAGTTCCCCACTTGCCCGTTTTAGGAGTGAGGCTGTCTGGGCTCAGTAACAAACCTGCTGCTTGAAGTTAGAGGAGACATTAAGACCCATTTCAAAGACGTTAACGCCCATTCACTCACCCATCTAACTGGTTTGTAAAGACGTTATCACACATCTTTCCTATCAAACATCACAGATTTTTATCTCAGTTTTGTCATTTGAAATTGCAGTGATACTAGAACTGTCCAAGAGAATGGTATTAACCAGACTTTCAGTAACACAGCAGCAAGTGGTTGTCTTAGTTTTGTTCTTAGAGAGCAGAAAATCTTACCCCAGTTAACCCAGTTCTGAAAGAAATTTAAAACCCACAAATGCTGTTGGGGATCATATGCAGAAAGTAGTGGCTGCACAGGACAGCTGTTTCAGCATTCTTCTTGACTCCATTCAGTTAAATGTACCAAATTGTACGGTGCTAGTATGGGCGTGTAACTGGCATGCACTGGCAAGTACTCTTCAAATTATCCTAGTGCTTTACAGTAAAACCATCCCTTACCTTGAAATCTAGACAATGTTCATGCATTTTAAGAGTTGTTGTACTTGTACTGGTACTTGTACTGGTTTGTTGAAGTGGCAGTTTTCATGCTGTTTTGCTAGGGCCTGGGAAGATGGATGAGTTAAGACAGAAGAAGAGACACTACATGTTTCTTTTGACTTGTTTGTACACACACTGGCAGATATTTTTGATACATGAATTTAGTGTGGCCATAGGTACAGCTCCTTGCAGAGCTGATGGTTATGTCCTAACTTTTTGCTGACCCACCACAGCCTCCCACAGCATGTGGCTGTCCCAACAGCACTGCTAATCAAGAGGTTCTGGAACAGCTTTTATGATCATGGCAGTTCAATAATGCCTGTGTATGTGCAGAGTGTCTGGACTGAAGACTTGCATTATTGTGCTCTGAAGTCCTTTATATATGACTTTTTGCCTCTTAAAATGCATTTTCAAAGATAAACACTAGAAGTATACTCCTAGAGCTTTCCCTGAATTACACTGACTTTTTCTGCCTTACCCAAATTCTCCCTTCCTGTCCCTGTTTCTGCTCACTAGTGTGAATAAGCAAAAACTGACAAATTTGTTGAAGTTTTGAAGTTCTTCTCTTAGCTTGATGTAAAAATTGTGTGAGGAATTAGTGTTTGTATTTAGTTAATTACTGTGACTTAGACTTTTAAGAAGCAATTGGTAGCCTTTATGAAGCTAATTTTCTTATCTAGAAATGTGTCATAATTGTAGGAGCCTCTATTTATGCATGAATGTAAGTATTGTCTAGCTGGATTTCTGGAAGGGGGAGGCAGAGGGAATATGTGAAAAGTGGCTTCTGCTCTTAAATGAGAAAATTCTAGGTTGGATTTTGCTGTTACCAGTTTGTGTCTCATCAGCATCTAAGTCCAAACAACTGAATGGAGGTAAATTTAATCAGCTTGATGGTTTCTTGAAGATGAGATGGTCCTGCGTTTTGTTTCCTTTGTGAGGGGTACTTGTGTAAAGTAAGTGTTGCTGTAAAGTACAGACTGAGTAGGTTGAGAAGAGAAGCCTAAAATGGAGAGGCTGGACTGCAGTTTACTGTCACTAAATGTAATTTGCTGTTTTTCCGGTCTGTCAGGCTTGTCGTGCATATATACCTCTGTTTTTTGTCTAGACTACCTAGCTTCCTCTGGGTAGAAGCAGCACTGGTATGCAATTCTGGCTGCAGTAGTGACTTACTTTATCTGTGGCTTCATAGAAAAGTGAAGCTTATGCTAATACAGTAGATCTGTGTACCCCCCACCCCCATGGAATCTACCTGGCATCTATTTGTCCAAAGGTACACAGCTTAAATCTCCCAAAACTCCTGGGCTAGGAAGCATGGAGATAACAGGGAGCAGAGTCTCTGTTCTGCTTTGCCTTCAGTAGGGTACAGAGTTGGTTTTGGATATTGATGCCTGTTGCCCACTAACCATGGTGATGGTACATTAGTTGCGCTTGTCTGTTATGAAATTACAATAAGATGATTTGAAGCTTGTGCTATATAGGTTTGACTTTTTTGTATGTGTTACTTGAGCATTGAGAATGAAGCATATGTTAGTAACATCTTAAGTTTTTGACATTCAGGTGGAAATCACTTGTTTATTTTTAAGGATTTTTGCATATAGAGATCTGCAGTTCCACTCAGGCAAATTTTTTACCAAGTATTTTCTTTTTTGCTTTTAGGGTTTTTGATAAAAGTGGAAACAAATTGCTTATATATGTGACAACACTTTATGTGCAAAATGGAATCTTCTCTGAGTTCAGGTGCTGGTTACTGAAATACATGATATCATGGTTTTCCATTTTAGCCTTATCTTTCAGGAAAGTATTGTGTATTGGCAAGGGCAGTGAGTAATAAGACCACCTTGTGGTTATACCATGGACTATTTGACTAACTATATGGGAAGAGTGATGGATCATCAAATGCAGAATTAACATGCCTGGGCTGATGGGTGTGTGAATGCAGGGAGTTGTGTTCCAGAACTGTCAGTAGCTTCTTATTCCCAGTGCTAAAGTTTCAAAAGTACTCAACTAGGGTGCTAGACAAGTAGCTATACTTTTCTGTGAACATAAAACAAAGCAGAAAAGCCCTTAAAGGTAGTTTAATAAGGCAAAGTGCAGTGTAAGCGGGGTTTTATTAGCATTTAGTGGAGTACTGATAGTACAGTATTATCTGGGTTCTAAATGTATGTGGTGCTAAATAGAAAGTTTTGTACTCTCTGGTATCCCTACACCCAAGGTATGCTTCAGATGTCAGTCCTGTGCAGATATGAGCAGTCCTTCTGTGTGTCTGCCTGCTCACAGTGCCCAAGTGGGCCGAATCATGGTAGGGAAGGAGTTTTGAGGCGTCAGTGGGCTCTGGGCATGAGCTGCCATTCCTCCATTTATCAGCCAATCTCTGAAGGGAGACTGAGTGAAGGGAAGGTGTCTGTCTGCATGTCCTGAGGCAGGAGTGGGATGAAAGGGTAGTGTTGGACTAGGTAGATGGTCCAATATGTCAGAGCTATCTGAAAGGATGATGTAACCTAGGTGGGGGTTGGTCTATTCTTCCAGGTAACAAGGTAGAGGACAAGAGGAAATGGGCTCAAGTTGCACCTCAAGTTGAACATTTAGATTGGATATTATGAGAAGCACGTTCCACAAAAGGTTTGTGCAGCCCTGGAACAGGCTGCGCATGGCAGTGGTGGAGCCATCACCCCTGCAGAGATTTGTAAGACATGTGGATGTGACACTTGAGGACATGTTTTACCATTGGGCATGGCAGTTCTGAGGGAACTCTTACACTTGGTGATCTTAAAGGTTCTTGCTAACCTAAGCAATTTGATGATTCGAAGATGCTAATGCAGCCCTGATCACCTTCTATTGTGAAAGGAGTCCGTCATGGGGTTATTTTTTAAAGGAGCAAGGGAAATTGAAGAACTGGCAGAGAAATAGGAGGAAAGAGCCATAGAAATCCTCAGAAATTACATAAAACCTTTGTTCAAAGACTTTTTGAGTATCTGTAATATTTGATGCTTCCTGTTCCTAGTACTGTGGAAGATGTTAGGGGACTATCCATTGTTAATGCCAATAAAAATACTGTTGTATTGGTTTCTAGAGCATGCTCTGAAAGCCATCCCTTCAATGCTGTAATTTTGTTGAAGGAGATAATGTCACTTAGAGTAACTAGGTAAAGTGCTTTGGAATGAACTCCCAAATAATGGGTTTTATGTTGAGCTTGAAACTTTATATTTTAAAAATGAAACCAATTTTGAAAACTGTCCATTTCAAATTTTCAGTATATAGAAAATATAACTGTACTAATTGTTACACCGTCCCTAAAGATACTAGTGCTTGGCATATGAACTTTCAGGAATCTTACTTGTAAATGAACTATTTTGAATTAATTGTATTTGATAGTATCTGAGTGAAACTCTATGCCCACATGTAAGTAACAGAAGATTATTGCATTGAGTGTGTATCGTTGACAATAAAGAAAAAAATCTCCAGCTGATGCTTAAAACATTTGGATCAAACTTAAGAGACTGAAATGTTCGGTATGTGATCTTTGTTTGATCAGTGTAATCTGATTTCAGAGATCTGCAGATGGAACAAGTCCGGAAGATGGAGATGGTAAGAGATTTTATTGTAAAATCAAAAGCCATGAGTGTGTCTCTTGTTGAGATGTTTTGCATTTTCTCTAATAATTTTCTTTAAATACAGAATCTGATCGGGAGGATGGAAGTTACTGTCCACCTGTAAAACGTGAGAGAACTTCATCTTTAACTCAGTTCCCTCCTTCTCAGTCAGGTAAATGTTGCTACAATACTATATATGAGGGATGATTTTCCTTCGTAGACATTCTTTTTCCAGTCATGTAAGCAGTCTTACTACTGTCTGCTGTGCTTTGAATTAAGATGACAGCAAACATGTACTCAGGTTAGCAAATTTCGTAAAGCCCAAAGGATTTGATAGTTTTTTTAAAATGTTTTCTATCTGTAAGTTTATGTGTATTTGTGGTTTTAGCTTTACTCTTGTGCTGTTAAATTGCAGAATTAACTAGAAACCTTCCTGATTTGTTGTGATCAGGTTGCTTCTTTCCAGATTTTTTGTAAGTGCTACCTTTTTCTTAGTTACTCTGCTGCCAGGGAAATTTTTCAAATCTCAGCTCACGTTTTAGTCCTTTTCTCGTCTCCCATTTCTTTTAAAATGGTGACGTTTCATTGCATTTCTTAAACACCTGACATACACAAGAGAGAATGACCACAGCCTGTGTGTGTGCACAGTCAGGGCAGTGAAATCACTGCGGTAAATTCATGCAGTTCACTTGCACAGGAATGGTCATGTTTGATATTTGTTCACTCACTGTAACAGTCTTGATTTGTGCTGTCTCTCCTCACAGATCATATGAAGGTTTTAGCTTTGGTCAGTGGTTATTTTAGTTAAGATATGTCAGTGTCTGAGGCAGATTTTGAGACTGCTACTTTATTTCTACCATCTTAAGTTGAAATGAAGGAGATGAAAAACCTTGAAGGAGAGAACAGTAAAAAGAAATTCCTCTCATATGCAGCACATTCTGGAGATGTGACTAAAAGGTGAAAGCCTAGTTGTTTTGATTTTAATTTTAAAGAAATAAATTACTATGAAATCCAAAATGTAGTTGCTGATACTTTTTGGGCATAGCATTCTAAATTCATGCACCAGTGATAGTCAGGGGAAGAAACCAAGCTCAGTGGGTCCCCAGATACCATGCTGTGAATTGAGTGACCAACATTGCTGCTGTCTGCTTGCCAACCACTCTTAGTAAAGGAATGCACAAAAATAATGAATACGGGGTTTTGTAGATCTTCTGTTAGAATAACAGTGTGTGTATACCCAGGTTCCCTGTAATCTCTAACACTTCCATTCCACAATGTCTGTCTTGTAAGATTAGAATTTCTCTTAACATCTGTTAAGAAGTGGAGGAAAACAATTTACTCAACTCTTTCATGGTTAAGTATTGGATGCTCCAGGAGTCCAGTATCCTTTCTCAAGCCTCTGCTTAGCTAATGTATTTTGAGAAGATGTGGTAATTTATTCCCTGACGCCTTTGTTCTCTTCTGATGTGTTGTTGTCAGTGACAAATTTGATTTGAATTGCAGCTTCCATAAAGACCTCTTTGAATATCATTGACATTATTCGATGGCTTTGGTTCCCATAACATCTTTTACTTTCTCACCTTCTTTTTTTTTTTCTTGTAGGGTTGTTTCTCAAGAATAGGGAAATTTTACTTACATTGAAACTGTGTCATGTTTAAGCTTAAGGCAGACAATAATAAAAAGAGAAGGTGGAATTAAAGGAAATATAAAGAATATTTAAGAGTTAATTCTAAAAGGCAAATGCCACATCTTAGTGCAGTGGTGTTCAGCTATGAACTTCATTTCTCTTTTCAACATACTTAAGCTTTTTCTATAGACTTATAAAAGCTAAAAGAGCCAATAAATGCTGTTATGCTTCTTCATGTGAAATGATCTGTTAGAGAAATCTGTCTCTTTCTCTGATTGTCGTATTTGATAAAGTGGATTGTGATTTTTGTATAACAACAAAAGTACTAGAACTGTCAGAGGGGGCATCAGCTGAACTCTCTATTGCTTGCTTCTTTAGATCCCAGCAAAGGGTGGAAAAGAAATGCTGTCCTTTGCCTGTTTTTTCAAACATTTTTTCCATTTTGTTGACTATTATGCTGCTGAGGTGACATCTGACAGTACTCTGATGTACTGTCCTCTGTTTCTGTAGGAGTTTTGTCTTTGCAGGGTAGTTCACACCCAAGTTGCCTCTTGGTGCAGACAGTTTGGTCCATCAGAGCCCAGATGTTCACTTGTGCTCTCTAGCAGGCATTACATGCTTTCTGCTCTGTCTGCAGGGGCCTTTTGAAATGGTATTAAACATTTTGCAATGCTATTATATATTCTAACACTGTTTCTAATTCCTAATTTAGATACAATTCAGACTGGGAATCCTGTATTTGTACAGAATTCAGAAAAAATTAAATCTATTTTTTCTCTGTTTCAGGAGACACTGAGAGGATTTTATGGACAATGGCTTGTTTACTACTTCGGCTGTAATACTCTTTTAGTTTAGAAAAAATAAAACCAAAATAAAAGAAATTACTAGAAAAGTTGCTTTCAGTTTGAAGTATGGGAACAGGTTTATTATAAAGAACAACGTACACAACTTCCCCTTTTTTCTTTTCTTTTTCCATGACTGCAGTAACAAAGAACAATGTCTTTATGCCATCAAGCTTCTGTGAGCCCTCTACAGGCAATTCTGATTCAGAACCAGGTGAGCTTCCTCATTTTTCTCCTTTTTTCTTGAACTGTTGTTAATTTGTTGTGATCCAAAGTACTCTGATACTTCAGAAGTAAGACCGTATCTGTGAGAATGGAAGTGATGATGGTTCTGATCTTAGAGCTGTTCTCTTGCTTACTTCGTTATTTGACTTCACCCTTGCTGGAGGTAATTAAAATAATATCAAAATAGTTAAATGTATTGGGAGTGATGGTAGAACACTGCAGTCTGACTTTTTCTTGCTAGCGTCACAATAAAACCTATGGGAAATTCTCTTCTATCTACTTTGGAAAACTGTTCTTTCGTATTGGAAAGCGAGACAACCATAAGGTATGGTCATGATTGTGTTCAGCTATGACCTGTAAGCCCTGTGTGGCAGAACTGCTGATTTTGTTAGTTCTGGTTTGGTTGTGTTGCTATCGCTGTAGTGCACATCATATTGTATGCTTATAACCAAGCACAGTGAGGCTGTAAGATGCTGAGTTGTCTTATTCTGAGTACAGATATTAAGCCCCTAAAAGGAAAAAAGTGTGATTATTCATTGTAAGTTCTTAGGAGCTTGGTTTTTTTAATAGCTGTAGATTTATAATATATTTTTTTACGCTTCTGGTACTTAATTAAAAAACCATAACTCTAGTGAGTGTGAGCAAAGTAATTTATTATCTTCATACTACAAAAGCATGAGTAAAACATTTTTATTACAAGAAACTGACATTAAGCAATTAAGTTTAACTTAATTTATGATAATTAGCAGTTAGGTACTTGTTAGCAGCCATCATGTTCAGTCATAATTTTGATTGTTCTTTCTTTAAAGAACAAATCTCACTTAAAACTTATATTATCTATATTAAGTCCTTCACAGAAGGAACCCCATTTCTCTGGTGAAAAGTCTTTTTCCTGTTTCTTAAAAAAATTTGAACATTTTCCTTGTGATACCATGTGTTTATCTGTGATGTATATTTGCTGTGATGATCACTGGAAATTCAGGTTTCTTTCAGAAGAAAAGAGTCTGTTCTTTGGAAATCTAATAGCTTTGTATATTTATAGGACTTGTGGGTTGTTACAATGGGGAAAACATGAGGAATTTTTTGACTGAATGGATATTTCTTATATGTTACAGCTTTGTCCTTGTAATTTTGTATTTCACTTCCAGAGGAAAAGAGCAGTGGATTCCGGCTGAAGCCACCAATACTTATCCATGGTCAGGCACCTAGTGCAGGTGAGTTCACTGGTTACTGCAACAGTACAAAGAAACCAGCTCAAGCATTTTATTTAGTTAGTATTTTCATCATTCGGCTATTGTAAATAGAAGGTGGCAATACCTATGTGTCTGCAGAAAAAAATCATGTCTTCTGTAGGGTGGTTGTGCCCATATCCACTGTGTTACACTTGTGGATGTGCCTGTGTTTTTGCATTGGCTCTGCTGTGCATGTCTGAAGTGCATCTCCCAGCTGCTGCTACTTAGCAAGCTTCTGTTTGTCCTTGGAGTAATCCTACAGACAGTGAATTTGATTCCTTTGGTATCAAACTGTAAGAAAAAGGGTGTTCCTTGAGCAAGTTCCAGCCATTACTGAGTGTTCAGTCTACGACCAGGCCAGGGCAGTTGGAAGTGTCAGACAGTGCCCACTTCTGCTCTCCCTGGCTTTTGGTGGCAATGTGGGTGGTGGGTCCTTGATCATGCTTGTTCTGCACTACAGGTTGGCTATGACTGAGTCTCCCATTTGCTGATGTAGACCCAGCCACTATCAGAAAGATATTAGTATTACAGCTTCTTAGGAATTTGAGGGGGGAAAAAAGCCAAACTCAAAAGTATTTAGGTAAGGAAAGCTGTTACTGCATAACTATATGGAAACTTCATTTCACTTGCAGGAAGAGTAGTAAATTTAAGAAAGGAGCAAGCTGTTTTGAACTTATGAACTTTGCAACTTAGGACAGCTTTATAATCTGATGTCCTGCCCTTTGAATATGGGTGATCTGAAATGGAGCTAATTGCTATGAGAGTTCTGTTGCAGTATTTTATTGGATCAAGAGTTCATCTTGACTTTTTTCAGTGAAGAAAATGGAACCTTCTGGGCTTGCCATAACCTTCTAGAGTTGATGTTACAATGTTTGGTTTTTTTGATTAGTTTAAGGTCAATTAGCTTTTTGAATCATAGCAAAATTAGAGTTGTAGTTCTGTGCGTCTTACTATAACAATCAAAGAGGCCAGGTTAATTCAAAAAGCCAAAACTGGTTGTTAAATGACACAACACAAGTATTACAGTACCAATATGTTTGATTGTATGGATAAAAAAATATTTTATTAATATCTGGAAATTACTTTATTGGAAGGAGAAAAGAAGACTTGGAATGTGTAGTTGAATAAAATATCAGTGTATAAATAGGACTACTGGTGTACTGTTCATTTCTCTTACATATTGGTGCTTTTATATCTGGGTCAGTAGTAAACTTTTGTTCTGTGCTTTCCTGGATAGGATAGACAATATATTTTGAAGTGTCTTTTTACGCTAGGAAATAGTCTTTCTGTTTGGGACTCTCTTTTGAGGCTGAGTAAGGAGGGATGGAAAAAAGTGAGTAGAAGCTTTTCTAGTGTCTGTTTTTTCATTGTGTGTTCTGTTGGAAGCAGTTAGAGAAGATTAGATGAAGCTTATTTTTCCAACTTTAGAGCTTTATATTTCTTGAAAAAACTTTGCACTTGCAGGTCTCCCTAGCCAGAAACCGAAGGAACAGCAGAGAAGTGTGCTCCGTCCAGCAGTATTACAGGCACCACAGCCAAAAGCTTTCTCCCAGATGGGTAAATGCTGCTTTTGCATTCTAAATACAGAAAGGAAAGAGAACAAAAAAAATGAATTTATTTAGTGTGATGGTTTGGTTTTACTGAACACCCACCTTGGTTTTTCTAGTTTTCTCCTTTCAGAAAAGAAACATCTTATATGGTAAGTGTATTTGTATTAGATGAAGGATAAAGTAGTGGAACCTTCAGGTCTTGTGTAGGATGACTGTCTGATGTTGCCAGGCCTCTAACTTTGGTGTAGTCCATGCTTGAGTTTTGGAATGGAGGACTTCTAAGAGGGTGGTATAGCAATCAATCTCAAATGACAGCATAGACCGTGGTATAATAAGCTATCACTGGTAACTGATCAACAGTAAAGTACCTAAATCAGTGAGAGGTGCCTCTGGGCTTGAGGACCATTTTGCAGTTGTGGCTTTGAAGTTCAATTTTAATTCTGAACGTAGAAATTTAATTCTTAAGTTTGGTCATTCATATAATGTTTATTGTATTATGGAATTAAGGAATTTGATATAGGTGATGGAAATAGACATGACTAAAGTGTGGAAGTTAATGCAAAAAGCTGTTTAAAGTGTCCCCATCTCCTAAACCCCATGTTTCCCTAGCCTGATGCCATTTGTTATGTGGAAGTTTAGTTGAACAGAAACAGGAGTAACTTCAGCTAATGCGGAATCTGGAAAAGAACCAAACATTTCTAGCTTGATTTCTTGACATGGCTCCTGACACAGATTGGACTCTGCAGAGGACTTAGTATTGGGGTAAAAATTTTTAGTGGGAGTTCAGTGTATGAGCAGGTAGATCAGTCTGGAGACAAGCCCTGCTGACTGTGAACAGCATTACATTGGAGCAGGATGGTTGCTTGAAGTTGTACATATTGAAGTCCTTACAATATTTTTATAGATTAATTTGCTGACTTGGTTTTCTGCATTTGGAACTTTGATTCTGCTAAGAATTGCTGAATTGTGGTCCTCATGTCTCTTGCAAAATACTGTGGGAACTTTTTAGTTTACATTGCAGTGTTTAATAGACTTAAACAAGAAAACAGCATACAATTTGCATAAGAAAACTTTTATGACAGTCTAAATATCTAGAGAGCTCGTGCATTTTGTTATTTCTGTGTTGCAGTTCTCAGCAGTGGCACCAATGGTGTAAATATCCCTCCAGATTCTGCAGCCACATCAGAATCACCAAGTGATGCAACACTGAAAAGTTCAGACTCCGAAGAAAAGGTGAGTTGGAGGAGACTCAAGGTGACTCAATATGTAAATATTCTCTGAACAGAGTAAAAAGCTAGTTGCAGCACAAGAATTCCCTACAGGAAGTGGACAGTGCAGGTGATGAGGGGCTGAAAAGCTTCACCTAGAGCAAAGGACTAAGTGCATCAGAAGTTATTTATTTATCATGAAAGAAAGGTAATGAAATATTTACTTCCAGATCTTGGTAGTGTGTCCAGTCCTTCCCTGTAGGTTCTGAGCTAAACTGTTGGCATCTGAAGGTCTTGACTGATAGTATGAGAAAGGTGTTTGGGGATTTTGAGTGTGGTTGGGTTTTTTTGTAGCTTCATTAGGCAGTTATTTGCTTATTGTTGCCATATTGAGCCTAGAAATAGTGTTGATAAGACAAGAGTATGAAACAGTTCACTTAAAATTCAAGTCTTAATCCTGAAGATGCAAGCAGAAACACTTGTGTGAATGGCTTTTTAAGGTTTAGTGAAAAGCTACTGCCACAACTAAGTATTGAGAAATAAATTGAATGCGTGTACTCATATGAAAACTGTGGGACATGCTTGTGACCCAGCTGTGTGTGTCATTAGGGGTGCTCTTTATCTGCTTTTAACATCCAAATGCCCTCTTAAGTTTTTTATAATCAACTAACCTTGGAGAAAGTTTTCTGGTGGAGGAAATCTCTTAAAGCTGGTTGCTAAGAATTTCTGGAAGCTCAGTATAAATGGTATAAAGCTTCATAACTGAACATTTGCAATTTTACCAAGGGTCATGGCGAGGTACTCTATTGTCTTGGTATTTGTAGTCAATTTTGTCTCCCTGAAGCTTTCTAGCACAGCTAGAAGTCATTTGAGTTCATGCAGTAGTTGTGTGAAATGCTGGAGTCTCTTCAGAATGTTAGATGGCTTGGTGAAAGTTTACTTCTGGAATTGTTTCGTATGGGCAATTGTATGTGCAGATGTGTGGCATAGATTTGATGCACCACAGAGAAAGAGCTTCCTTGTGAGAGCAAGTATGTTTTTTTCATTATTACATGAGCAACGGCCTGCCTTCGTTATAGCAGATATGAGTCATGGTCTCATTTTACTGTCAGAAAAGATTTTTCTTTGATATGTTTGTCTTGTGCTTATACAAGGTAGCAGAGTGGGAATGTTCTCGGGTGGTTGTCATACCCTGAGCAGCTCTGTGGCAATTTCTACCTATCTGGTCTCTGTCTTGAAAATCCCTAGGAAACTATAGAAGCCCTAAGCAGCATTGTTCTCAGATGGGTACAAGCTGCTGCAGCCTTTGATCCAACCTTCCTCAACTGGTAGGAGAGTCTGGTGGCTGAAAGTCATCAGGTGTGCAAGGAAACTTGACAACCCTCAGCCCTTCTAGTAGCGAGGAGATGCTGGTCCTTATCCAGAAGGAAGAGGACATGTTAAGGAAATCCTAGGCTAATGGTTTTTCCTTGTGTCCAACAGAATGCTCCTTTACCCTATGTATCAGTCACTGGTGAACAATTTCTCCCAGTGATCAATACTGGCCCACTTCCAATTGCAAGCAGAAAAACAATGTCTTTGAAACGCCAGAATTAGAATCTGAAGGCAAATGGTACAGATAGGTTATGCAAAGGTTACAGCTAGGTTGTCCTTTTAAACATAAAATGGGATTCGTGGACCTTGGACCTAATCTAGTGTTGTTTTCCTACTGCTTTTTTGACCTATGTGATAATGTGCAGGAAGTGCCATGGCAGGCACATGGAGGCAACAACACCCTGCATGAGACACTAACAGAAGGGATTGTAAATCTGTGTTCAGTGATTGTTCTGTAACCTCATTGGGATCATGGATACAGGAGGATCACTTGGGCAACTGGGGTGCTGCATTAGATACCTAAGGGCTTTTTAAGAAATAAAGCAGGAAAGACAGGGGTGGGTTCCTATTGGGAGATCAAAATCATGAGAGATGGGGCAACTGAGAGACTTTGTAATGGATGATTTATTGCCTCATGGTGTCAGTCTCATAGAGGGATGACACATTAAAGGTCTTATGTTTAATGCCATAATAAGAGAAGCTGCCTAATTCTTAGTTACAATGTCTTATGTTAGTTTTTTTAGCCAATCACTTACTTCTATGAAACTTGGTAGCATCTTTTTACACCAACCAGTAATTGCTTTCCTTTTTTTTTGGCTTTGCCACAATGTGTCATTTTTTGACTAATCATATAACACTTCACAAACCTACATTGATACATCTTAAGCTTCTAATTGACTTTACAGCAGTTCCTATTGCTACACTTCAAAATTTTTTATCCTCTTAATATATTGCTTTGCTTACATAATGCATATCTCTGTTTGCTTGAAACATATTTCTACTTAAATTACAAACTTACATTCTTGTTTTATGTCTGCTTCACTTTCAGTATTCTAGTTCTCCAAGCCTTTTCCAAGAGCTTAGGTCAAACCTTGTATCCATTTCTGTCTCTGAGCTTGTATGCGCGAGGGCCTGAGAGCTCTCTGTACTTGGAATTCCCACAGGTTCTGCCGTGCTAAAAGAAGCTATTTGAATGCAGAGGCTTCGTTTTGGGAAGGCACTGAATTGGTCAGGGCTTTATAGATTCAGAGGGGAAGCCAACAAGAGGGAGATTAAAGTGGACCTTCACCAGACTTGGACTGATGACGTAGAGAAAGTAACACCCTTGAAGAACTAGAAGCTTCACAATTACAAGCCTTGTTTCTAAAGGAAGCTTTAGTACTTGGACACCTGATAAAATGGCAGCATGTCCTGGTAGAAATCCTCCAGAATGCTCCTGGAGATTTTAGAAATAAATTGATAGGAGTATTTGCATATGCTGGGTAAGGTGACATGGGAGGTATTTAGCTGTACCTGGTATTCACAGCAAAGAACTGACTAGAAATGCAAAGGTTGAGAGTAGCTGTTGTTGCAGCATCAATGAGATGGAGTTTGAGATCCTGAGGGAGCTAATAAGTGGAAGAATAAAGATCCGGACTTCAGGAGAGAAGGCTTCAGGTTTTTCATTGAGCTGGTTGGTAGCATTCTGAAGGACAGTAGAGCTCATGAGAACTAATTACCTTCATGGACAATCACCTTAGAGAAGAGTAATTTATCCCAAAGTGCATGAAATTTTGTAGGTGTGGCAGGAGGCTAGCATGTATGGAGTGGGAGCTTCTTAAATCCAGACAGCCAGCATATAACTCTTGAAAGCCACCTGAGCTTTCAAGACACCCAAGAAGTTTACAGAAGGATTGCCTGGATGTGTGGGAAAACTGGGAAAGCCTAAATTTGTCTGGAGTTGGAAATGACCAGGAATGAAAAGCTGCAAGCAAGGCTTCCACTGCTATTGGCAGCAAAGGTAAAATGAAGGAAAATTGTAGGCCTTCTGCAAAATGTTAAAGGGGGTCTAGTGGTGAAAAAATGAAAAAAAATCTGAGGTACTCAATGCCTTTGTCTTGTTTTCTACTGAACAGGTCTGCAGTCAGGTGTGCCAAGTCCCTTTTTTTAGGGGAAGTTTGAGGGAGGGAATTATTACAATAAATTTACTTAAGGACTGTTTTAGACAGTTGAACATATGCAGGTCCATGGGACCAGACAGGATGTATCCATGGGTGCTGAGGGAGAGTCATGGTTTAACCCCAGCTGGCAGCTAAGTACCATGGCACCACTTTACTCCCTCTGCTCAGGTGGGATGGGGAGAAGAATCAGGAAAAAAGTAAAGCTAGTGGATTGAGATAAGAACAATTATTTAAGTATTGAAACAGAGTAAAGTATAATAATAACAATTTTAATGAAAAGGAGAGAGGGACAGATAAACAAAACACAAAGAAAAGAAATGAGGCCCAGTATAGGTGCTCAGCACCCACTGATCTGTATCCAGTCTGTCTCCCAGCAAAAAGCAGCCCCTCAGCAGCAGCTCCCCCAGTTTACATACTGGGCAGGACTTTTTGTGGTGTGGAATATCCTTCTGACCAGCTCAGGTCAGCTGTCCCAGCCATGTTCCCTCCCAGCTTCTTTGTGCAGCTCCTCACTGGCACAGCATGAGACAGTGAGAAGTCCTTGACTTGGGATGAGCACAACAGAGCCACAACCAAAATGTCAGTGTGTGATCAAGGTTATTTTCATCCTGGATCCAAAATACAGTGTTGTACTGGGAAGAAAATGAACTCAAGGAGCTGGGGGGTGCTAGTGTGAGACCACTACCTGTTCTCAGAGTTGTGGTACTGTAGTGGATCCCAATTATTGGGGAAGAAGAAAGCATGGCACACGTTTCCACAAATGGCAAGGAAGAGGTTCCAGGAAAGTAGCAATGACTCAGCTCTTTACTCCCTCTTTGTGGTGAAGGAGTCCTAGGATATGAGGCACCTTAAAGGGATTGAGAACAGCCAGCGTAGGTAAAACAGAGACCAACCTCAATGGGTTTTTTATCCTCTGAGATTATTTGCTTTGAAGAGAGCCCTACTTGTTGATTTTGGCTTTAGGCAAGATCTTTGTATGGTCTGAAGTATTGTTGTCATAGCCAAAATGGAGAGAGATGTACTGTTTGGGTGGAATTTGAAGTGGGTGAAAAATTGGCTGAAGCAGTGAGCTTTGAGGGTAGCAGCCAGTGGTTGGAAGTCTGACAAGTGTCAGTTGCTAAAGGCATTTCTTAGGACTGTTCAACATACACACAAACTGGCAACGTGGAATAAATCTTGTTAAGTTTGTGGATGCTAGTACACTGTGGGAAGGGGAAATGGTCAATGTGTTGGAAGGTAGGGGCTGTTCAGCAGGATCTCAGCAGGTTGGAAAGACAAGCTGAGAAAAACTACCTGGTGGTCAGCAAATGCAAAATTCTGTACCTGGGGTGAGAGCACCTGTGTGTCACAAGGACTGATGAGGGACTGGCTAGAAAGGAGCTGTGCAGACAAGTCTAGGAGATCCTGATACTGCGTGCAAAGTGTTGAGACAAGTTCCCACATACAGAATTTATTATCACATCTATAGCTGATAGTATTGCTTCTAAGGGTGACAGTTAATTTATTTTGGTGTTGGGGGTGCACTGCTGCCTTCCCACTTCATCCTGCTACCCCTGGGCGCTCTACCGAGCACCACGACCGGCACCGTGAGGGGGGAGTCGTCGCTCCTCCATCCCTCTCACACCTGGGCCGCCATCACCCAGCCCTGTTCGACTGTGTGGGACCTGCCCTGCCCACAGCACCAGTAACTGAGCGCAGGGAGAGGGAGCCTGTGGCCGAAAAAGGACTGAAACTGAGTTATACTGTTCTGTTTTGTTGTCAGTTTTTATAGCTGTTGTTGTTTCTGCTGTTTACCTTGTTAGATATATTAATAAAGAACTGTTATTCCTATCCCCATATCTTCTTCCTGAAAGCCTCTAATTTGAAACTATAATAGTTAGAAAGGAGGGGGTTGCACTCTTCATCTCAGAAAAAGGGGTTCTTGCCTTTCCTTAGCAAATACCTGTCTTTCAAACCAAGACATGGAGGAGGGGAGATGAAAACAGGAAAGAAAAGGGAAAACTTCACATTGGCCAGCCATAAAGACTAGTAATGGGTTCCTTAGACAAGCGTCTTCCCCCCGAGTGTCCTCTCCAGTGGGGAGAGGTGGTATCCCCTAATATTCTTCCCTTAGTAACTATATATGGTTTTCTTCATAATATGCTCAGACTTCCTGTGGTTTTGGAGGTTTTTTTTTCTGCTTATGGTGCTGTTGATGCTGATGGAAGTGTACTTTGCTAAGGGGCAACTGCTGTGTGCGGGTCATTTCTGAGGCTTTGTGTGTGCATATTATGTTGGGTCTTCCCATCAGCGTCAAAAGCTATGCAGTAGGAAGTTAGGACAGAAGCAGGAGGGAGTGATTCCCATGCAGGTTGCAATTGCTTTCCAACACTGCTTTAGGGGTTTGTAAGTGTAAGGCTCTGACTATAGTGGAACTATAGTATGGGAATAATCAAGAAAAGTGGCACCGCAGCATGTGCAGGGAGAAGTCATGAAGCCGTTTGTGGAAAGCAGGTGGCAGAGGTGCAGAATAGAAAGTCCTTAGGAGAACAAAAAGCTCAGGAGCCTTCAGGTGCTGTGCAGCAGTGGTGAGCAATAGATTCAACATGAATAAGTAGTGTATCCTTTTATTGATTAAGAGGACTTACGGACTGCTCTTTTTGTGCCACTTGTGGATGGTATCAGGAATGCCATATAGTTTGGGGCTTGACAGTGCATGAAAGACACTTAAAAAGGGGCTGGTGGCTGGTGCACGAGATGTATGATGAGAGAATGAAAGAGCTGAGTGTGTTTTGCTTGGAGTAGGGCAGGGAAATCAGATTGTTCCCCTCAGCTCTCAAGTGGTAGGTGGTGACAAGATTAGAATGAAATTAGGAAGTATCTGTCAAACAGATGAGAAGCTGCAGGTGTGGTGTGAAGGGAATTCCAGATGGGGTTTAGGACATAACTATCATACTTAGTGTAGTTGAACATTGAACCAGAGTACTAAAATGTAAAACTGTCACATGGATTTTTTTTGAAACTTGATATGAGATCTTAGGCATCCTAATATAAGTTTGAAGTTGATGCTGCTTTGAACGCAGTTTGGACCAAGTGAGTGATTGTTAGAAATTCCTTTGAACCTTAACTATTCTGTGATTTGTTAAAAAAAGCACTTAACAACAGAGACATTATTTAAATGCAAAACATGCCCTGTAGATCTGGAAGTGTTATTGGTTTGTCATTGTCAATGAGTGTGTAATACACCTTGTCGTAAGGTGTTTTTATTTAAAGAAACTCAACTTCTTACTTCTTAGGCTATATTTTTCCATTTCTTTAGGCAGCAGAATGTCAGAAAAAGGAGTCCAACAATACTTCAGATGATGACAGCTGTGAGAAGGCTGAACTAAATGCACAGCAAGCATTTGTTTTTGGGCAAAATTTAAGAGATAGAGTTAAGGTAAACACATATTTGTTCTCTTGACTAAGAGTTTATGAAGTACTGTGAAGCTACTGTATGAAAAGGTTAAAACTTTTTGCATGTATATATGTAAAATTAAAAGCTATGAACTCAGAGTTGACTATTTAATAAAACTAGTCTTCTGAACATTTAATAAATTAATTCTGTTAAGTAGCATAAGAAACTTTTTCAAGTATGAATATATCTACTGCAATCATGAGTAAAGGCTAAAGCTCAGTAGAATGTAGCATTTTCTCTTACCTTTTGGGTTAGCATGAAGTTGAAATGTGGTCCTAAGATGCTCCCATGCAACTAAGACTTCACAGAAAGATGGAAAAATAGGCTGAGCCTGGGCTCAAACTTGCCATAGAATAACTGAGTTGGATTGTCAGTACCTCCTGTTGAAGACAGGTTTGCTCAGCTTTCCTAATGTAGTAAAGTGTAGTATTGGGACATAGACTTAACCTTGTTTTATTGTAGAAAGCTTTTGTGGATGAAACTTTAGGAAGAATAAGTTGAAAAATTTATCATCAGTAATTAAAATTATTGATATATACTTGATTAAAGTCATTGATATATATATACTATATATGCTACATATACTTGATTAAAATTATTGATATATACTTGTTCTTTGTCTAGCTAGGAGATGAAAGTGATGAAACTGCTGATGTGCAAAATGCTGGCCTTCTGACAGCAGATACACCTTCTGCAACAAACTATTTTCTACAGTACATCAGTTCCAGGTGAGGCTACAGGGAAAGCAATAGAGCAGTCTTCCTTACTCATTATTGAAATTTTTTTGTTTCTGCTCTTTATTGGATGCAGGGCTTAGACTGGGTCAGTGGGGATCCAGACTTCTGAAGAATGAGATGGCAGTCTTCAGGTCTGGGGGAATCTTCAATCATCTCATCAAGGGAGATGCATTTGATACTATTTATTTGATCACATCCTCACCAAAACCTCTTCAGAAAACCAAGAAGCATGACATGAGAAGTCTTCTCATGAATGATTAGAACCACTGATGGAGTAAATTTGAGCTACCAGTAGAATCTCGTGGAGTTGTACACAGTATTTGTGCTGTTCAGTAGGTTTCGTATATGATACGGATAAAAGGAAGAATAGTTGAAGTTTTTTTCATGATAGTAAGCTTTTCAGAGTGGCCTGTATGAATAAGTAGGAGCCTAACTGTCGGAGGTTTTTGAGAGAACTTCTGGTGAGGTAACAATATCAGAAGAAATGGTGATGCGTAGGTATAGTGAGGCAGCTAGGAGAAAACTGCTGATCTGTCTTCTGTAGTGATGAGCTCTGAGCTGACAACCTTCACTTGAGGCTAAGGTAGCAGTACAGGTCTGTGAAAGTGGTAACTTAGTAGTGGTCAAAAAATGAAGTCGTGTACAGAATGAGAAAACAGGAGATACAGAGCTGTGAATTCAAGTAATAACTGGAAAAATGAGGGGAATTCCTGCCAAGAGTGATGAAGTAAAGCAACATCTCTGCTCCTAGAGTAAGCTGAAATTCAGATTGAGACAGTGAAATAATTGTAGGAAAAGCACTAATACATGCTTTCTTTGTCCTTATATGTGGCATTTTTAAGATTCACTGTGTTGGTGTTGTTCACCATGAAGGAGGCAGTAGGTAGTTTTGCAGTCAAACTTTTGATGCTGAACTTTTCAGCACTGGGGAGGTAGAGAACACCTTTGCTCTCTTGGTGCCAGATTAATGTCTTTCCAATAGACAGTCAGACTTGTTCAATCAGATTTGGCAGACAATAACTACTAATATGTGGTCTTTGAATATTGGAATATTTTTTTCATATTTTTCAACTCACATGGCATCTGTCATTTCATTTGAATCTTTACTTTGGGAGGATTTATTCATGGTGGATCTATTGCCAGAAACCTAGTTTTGCACTTGTCTTAAAAATAGTGTCTAAGGGGAATTGGTTCTGGTTTTCAGCTGAGACGGCAAAGCATTACGGTAATTAACTTGTAAAAGAAAACTCCTCCCTTTGTGTAACACTGTCAATTCTTTTAAAAGTGTAAATGTGCTGGGTGGTGTGACAGATACTGGTAGGCTACACTGAGTTCCCTCTCAACATTCAGAGCTCAGAACTGTGGTATTTAATTCCCTTAGTAGGTAAAGATGTCTTCCGCTGAGGATCTCCTTTGTTCTAGGAATCTCCTTAATCAGAAGCAGCGACTCTACATGTACAGTTTAAAAGTTTGTTTGGTTTCACTTGAATCATGTAGATGTGAGTCCCAGTTTTCCAAACTTGGTGAAATGCACGTAGGCTTGATTCAGAATGGTCTACCTTTTGTATTTTCACTTTGTGAGCAAGCTGGTTTCTTAGAAAGGTATGCCTGATGGGAAGGGACAGAATCAATGACTTGTTAAGTCTTTTGAGTCTATAAAAGAATAAAACTCTTGTCCTTTCTAAATAGGATTTAAAATCTATTAATAAAAATACTAATGGAAGGAAGAAGTAAAGGCTCAGATTTGATTGTGAAGCTTCCTGGAGAGGCTGTGGTATAGCAGCTAGTCTGATAAAAGACGTTACTTATCCCTGCTACCTTTGCTTCAGTTATGATATTGGAAGTGCTTTGTTTCAGTTCTTTTGTTTGAGAGAATTGACCAAAAAATGTGTGGTAGTTCGTGTCTGTGCATGTAGAATACTGTTTAAAAATAAAACAATTGCATGATTAGACAATAAGCCCTCACTTAGTATTCAGCATTGCTTTGTGTGTTATTAGTTATCTGAAGGGGAAGATTTTTACAGAGACAAAATAACTTGTTGGCATTCTGAGAGAATTCTTGTTCTGTAAAGCCAGAATGTGCTCTTGTGTTAAGTTGAATTAATTTTTACCTATGTTTGTGTCAACCAATGCTTACTTTTCTAAAGCCAGTGACAATCACTCACTTTCTGAGGAATTTTATTAGTAGAAAATGAGAGGTATTATTTGTAAAACCTGGCTTATTTATTGGGGTTTTTTTCAGTGTAGAGAACTCTACGAACAGTGCAGATGCGTCTAGCAACAAGTTTGTTTTTGGACAGAACATGAGTGAGCGAGTCCTAGTGAGTATCCACTATGTATATGTTGTAATTTTGTGAGCAGTTTGTTACAGGTTCTCACTCAGGAATTTTGAGAGCCTTTAATTGTACTTGTCACTTGAGTATGGGGGTTTTTTCAGTGGTTTCCCTTGACGGTAACTTACTTTGAGTGCAGCAGGGGAGGTTCATTATGAGCTGTCTGCCCAGCAATACTCTCCAGGAATTCCTTGCCACACTCTCTCAATGTAAGCAGATTCAGTGCCCTCTCTGTAGTGCATGTGGTTCTTGTGCCCAGGCATTTTATGGCACAGCTTATTGCTTTAAATGGCTGTGGGAGTATAAGTATTAGAGGGTATTTTATGTTTGTCCTCAAAATTGAGAGCAGTGCAGTCATGTGACTCCCCACAGGATGGGATTTCAAACTTAGCAGCAAAGCAGATGCCTCAGGACTGAGGTATGATTCTGGAAATGCTGTTTATGGTGTACCAACCTAAGGAACAACTTCTAGTTCTTCACTGTTTCCTGCTGTTGTTTTTATTCCTGTGCTGGAACGAAATGGAAACATTTAATGCTGAGTGTTCAGACCTAACTACCAAGCAGGAGTTCAGTCAATTATGCCATGAGTATCTGTAGCTGAAATTGACTTGCTGTGTTGAACAAAGCAAGTCAAAAAGCCTCAAAATAAGGATTGAAATTTGGTATCACTTTAAGGGAAAATAATTTGAACTGTTTTTTAGGTCACACTCCATTCAGTTCCTTGGCTGAGGTAGTTGGATAACTTTAACTGTGAAAGCATGTTAAGCTTCTTTTTTTGCCATATGATTTATAAATACTGGAGGTGCCCTCAGTACTTGGTCACTAGTCCTGTTCAGCAGAGTTAAGTGTATGCTTCTCTTCTGTTTATCTCCTCTTATTTCTGTGATAGAGTCCACCAAAATCAAATGAAGGTAGTACAGAGAGTAATAAGGAGAATGCTGCTACAGAGTCTGGGTCTGAATCGTCTTCTCAGGAGGCCACGCCAGAAAAAGGTGAAAAACAAAATATTATATTAGGAATGGTAGTTAATAATTTTTTAAATGACTGTATTTTTCAATATCCTGTTACTTTGCAAAAACATAAGATTTTTATGTTGCCTTTAACCAAAGATACAGGCTGGGTGTGGAAGTTGCTGGCGTAGATCCTCTAATATTAAACATGTATAGGCTGCACTGTCTTTTTCATTGTCATTCTGTGATAGTGGGAGTATCTTCAACAGAATAAAATTAGAGGGAATTAACAGAACTGGTTGTAGGACTTGGTAGAGAGCATAGAAGAAATGTGGCAAGCTTTCTTTTAACAGTTCTGTTGTATTTCAAGTGACTGAATTTCTGAGTCAAATGTGTATTGCATTGGGTGGGTGCCCCACATGTTGCCTGAACTCAGAACTGTTTGCTGGATTCTATGACTTCAGATTGTCAAGATATGGAAATTCTGGGAGCTATGGGTTTTCTTCAGTAAACTGCTTGCTAGCCCAAATTAAAGTGGAAAACAAATTGCACTTGTGTAAGCACAAAAACTAATTGTTCGTGTGTAGGCACTGCTGTATGGCTGGCAAGAGTATCAGTACTGCTGGAGCATCTACAGATAAGCAGGTGTCTATGCAAAGGTTTTGGACTATTGTGTGTAGGGACAAAACTTGTTGAGGACTTACCTCTTCTGTCCCTTATGCTTGTAAAACAAGTATTAAAAGACAAGCTTTCACTTCTGCTTTAAATTTCAATCCTTTTTTACATGTTCTATTAAGGTCTGTCTTCTGTACTTTTCAAAAGGTCTCAAAATTCTGGTGTGCTTGTGTGAGATCTTTGTACATCTTACGTAATTTTATGCTAATCATTCTCAGACTCTCAAAATGTTGTTCAGCTAATAATATTTCAGAATCACTGGCAGAGTCTGCAGCAGCCTATACTAAAGCAACAGCAAGGAAGTGTTTATTAGCGAAGGTAGAAGTGATTACTGGGGAAGAAGCTGAAAGTAACGTGTTGCAGGTAAGAAATGGATAGAGCAGAGGAGTTTGAGTTTGTGGGGTTTCATATGGATGTCCAGTGAATGCACACCATCTGATTCCCTACAAGTCAGCCTTCCTCTATATCTCTAATGTATTTTCTTGTGTTAATGCCAACTTTAGATATTCATATCAGATCCTTATTTATTAACTTTTTATCCATTGTTTTTTAATTTCCTCTTTCTGAAAAAATTTTTCTGTATAAGCCATCCAGGTGTATCTTAAGCATACTTTCCTGAATCCATCACATAGAGGCTTCTGTTTCCTAAGAGACAATTTTTTGAAGAAAATTTAAATGAACTAAATATTTTTAAGTTCTTTAATCATTGTACTACGGAAGATTTTCTAAAACTTGGAATGGACTGTTTATGCCAACATGTTTGAGCCAAATGCTCAGGAATTTGGCTTGAGCTACTTAATTGAATTAGTGATGTTGTAGAAGGATATTTAGTTGTGGCTTAGACTGCTGATTTTAATAATGATATATTTAACATTGTAGTTATTCATTAACTTAAATATACTTTCTAACTCCATTATATCCTTAAGTAAAAGGGTTTTCATATAAAATGAAGTGGTATATGTAATTTTTTCCCATCTCTTTATCCTCCAATTATAGTATGTTTTTTTTTCCTTGAAATACTTTTTTTCTCAGCATTTGAACTATGTTATTTTCAGGAATAGCTTTCTTTATTCTTACAGACAGGATGCTCTATTCTGACACCAAACAGTTGCACTGTCAGTATTTAATGCCTATCAGTTACACTTGTATTACCTTACAAAACAATACTCTGTAATGTTTATATTCTTGGACTTCTTTTTACCAGACATAAATGGTCTTTAAATGGTTCTTCTGGTATGTCTCATTCAGAAATGTCTGGAGGCTTCACATAATTGAACAAGACACTGAAGAGATAAGAATCCTGTTTCACTTAGGAAAACCACAACTTTTGGCAGCTGTATACTTAATAGAAGACTGACTTGCATGAATGTGCTATAATTTAATGGACTTCTTGCCTAACTTTAATTCTTTTTTTCTTGTGAGATACAATGCATTAAAATTCCAAATGAGACTTTGTACAGACAGAACTATATTAGTATTGCAGAAACAGAGAGAGCTAGATGTTTTGGGGTGAAGAAAATGGTAAATGGAGGGAATGAAAATGGAAATATCTTTTCCACTTAGTGCATGCTTATCAGTGGGGAGCTTGAGGGGTGATGGTTTGGGGTATAAAACCTCAGCAGTGAAGTTGGATTAGCGAGGGCAATATAGAGATGTTTGGCATGGAAGAAAAAGGGAGCTTGTAGGTCAAGAAGGAGTATTCCTACTATTGAAAAAAGTACATACACCTTTTCAGTTTTATAACCTATGAACTCTGCAGGGAGACAGTAAAAATACTTCACTTATTAATGACTTTGTGTGGTTCAGGCTTTGATAATGACTTGATAATGAACTAGTTTGTTCATCTTTTGCTTCCTTACAGGAAGAATTTTGCTTTGCTTTCATTATATTTGCTGGGTCTTCCCAGCAACAAATACCATCTTCAGTGGTGCAATGTGTGCCTAAGGCTTTTAAAAGAATTGACTGATATAAGGCAGTCTCTTATGACATTAAGTTTCCTGTGAAAGTTAGTATCTTATCTGAAAATTGCTTGTTGTTTTGATCTTGAGCCCTCTTATTCTTTAAGAATATATAGCTTCTTTTAATAAAACCTGATGAAAACAGACAGCATATTTTGAGAAATTTATTGCAAAAAAGAGGATGACTGGTTTGGTTTCCACAGCTATAAACAATTAAAAATTCCATTATGAAATCTGAATATTTTTTTAACCAACTGTAGGTGACTAAGAAATACATGATTACTTCAGTCAGCCACTATGCCATAAGATACTTTCTGTTACAGATTCAGTGCAAGCTGTTTGTATTTGATAAAAGCTCTCAGTCTTGGGTGGAAAGAGGTCGAGGGCTCCTGAGACTCAATGACATGGCCGCAACAGATGATGGAACATTACAGTCTCGACTGGGTAAGGGGAACCAGGGGAAATGAGATACTGGATGACACTCATGCTATTTTCATAAGGTTCTTCCTTGACACACAGCAACATTCACTTTAATTTGTCTTAGCTCCAGCAACACAAAAGCAGTTTGGACCTTTTCTTTTGCTTCAGTTAGTGAATATTGCCTCCAAAGAGAGTATCTTCATGCCCTTGTATTGTGGCAGATGTTCCAGTTACTTTTTCCCCTCATAAAAGCAAGCCGTGTTTAGTTACTAGAATATTTGCCTAGAAATTTATGGTAAGATTATTCAGATCTGGATGTATTGGATGGGTTGCTTGTGGTGGGGGAAGTCTGTTTGAATAGTGCACAATTGTTCAGGCTGGCAGCAATGTGCATTAGCCTGAAATTATCTGCTCAGATACAACTGCTGAACTTTAATATATTAATATATAAGGCTTCAGACTAAATAGCTTTAGACATGACACAATCTTTAATAGCCTTGTTACGGTTTAGGCCCAGCCAAGCCCCTTGCAGTGTTTTGTTCACTTCACCTCCAGCAGGATCAGGGAGAGAATTGGAAATATATAAAAGTTGGAAAACTCATGGGTTAAGATAAAGACAGTTCAATAAAGAAAGCAAAAACAGTGCATGCAAACAAAGCAAAACAAGAAATGAATTCACTGTTTCCCATGGGCAGGCAGGTGTTCATCCATCTCCAGGACAGCAGGCTCCCATCACACGTAATGATGACTTGGGAGAACTAAAACCATCACTCCAAACATCCTCCCTTCCTCTTCTTCCCCCTGCTTTATATCTTGAGCATGGTGTTTATGTAGTCTAGAATATCCCTTTGGTCAGTTTGGGTCACCTGTCCCAGCTGTGTCTGCCCCTAACCTCCCACATACTCCCATCCTGCTAATCAGTGTGATATTATAAAAATCAGAAAAGGCCTTGGCTCTGTGCAAGCACTGTTCAGCAGTAGCAAAAACGTCTCTATATTATCAACCATATGTTCAGCACAAACCCAAAACACAGCTCTGTACCAGTGACTGGGAAGAAAGTTAACTCCACCCCAGCCAAAACCAGCACAAGCCTACTTTCTTCTCATTTACAGTTGTGACAAAAGCCCAAGAGGGCTTATTTGTAGAAGGACTGAAACCTTTATACAGTAAAAAGTGTCTTGACTGTTTTGAGCTTCTTAATATGTCTTTTTCCACCTAACTGATCTTGTAACTTGGCTTTAGTGATGAGGACTCAGGGGAGTCTCAGGTTAATCTTAAATACCAAGCTCTGGGCTCAGATGCAGATTGATAAAGCCAGTGAGAAGAGTATCCGGATCACTGCCATGGATACAGAGGACCAAGGAGTCAAAGTTTTTCTTATATCAGTGAGTACTGTTTCTGTTTATGCCTTCACCATCCTACTAAAGTTGGTGCTTACTTAAACTGTAGTTGAGGTAGCATTCCCATTTCTCTTTGCATCCTACACTGTCTTAACATCACCCCTGCCCCAAAGACAAGGCACTTGGCAGATTTGCTTGTCTAAAACGTCTTGCTAGTTGTAAACAAATGCCCCATCAAAGGCTGCCCTAGGAAGCCAGGTTGCCCAAAGTATTGCCCATGGAGTCATGAGATCTGTTCTACACATACTGAGACTCTAACCATAGTGTTTAATGCAGATTGTTTTCTGATTTAAGAAAAATGGGCATTATTTCATAGATGTTATGCAGTAGTTTAACCAAAATTAGATCTACTGGAACTTTCAGCACAGGAAAGCTGTCACTGTCTGCAGTGCAGGAGGATGATAGGTGCCTACTGAAAAGGAAACACTAAACTGTCAAGAACATCATGTTAGTACTTAAGGGTTACACGTTTTAGCTTCGATTTTCTTTTGAAGATTATTTTGATCAGTATTTTAATGAGTATTAAAGCAGTAACAGGACAGTGAAAGTGATTTCTGTGCTTGCTAAATGGGGAGCAGTAATCTCAGTCAGAATTACTAAAACACTCAGGATCTGATTATACAGTCAGCAAGGAAGAAAGGTCATTCTCTAATGCCTAAAGTGCTTGCAGATTTGGAGAGGTCTGGACATGTTCTTTTGGTTTACACTGATTCTACACAAGATGTTGCCAAAGAATTAGTGTTTCTAGGGATCAGAAACTGAGATCATCAGCAAATGGTCAGCATTCCCTGTGACATTAGATTTGTAGGGCTGGGATCTGGCGTCCCAGAATGGAACTTAATGATACCAAATGTGCATTGATAAAGAAAAATAAGTGAAATTATTGGATAATATTTTCTTCGTATTTTTCTGGATTTGAAAGTTTTGAGTTAATCTGTCATCAGGTTATTCAGTCTTGATTTTAGTATTGATAAAAAGTATCTTGTTTGGAATTATTTTTTCATTACAGCTCATTGCAGGGGAATTTTGCAGACACAGGTTACAGATTCAACTGTCAGATGGGGTGGATGGAAACTATTTTTTGTGAAAGAATTTGACGGGTTGTCAAAAATGCTTCCCTCTGAAATAGAGACTGTTTTAAAAAAATAAATAATTGCCTGCCTGTCCATTGAGTTTTCTCACTACATCTCATATTGAAATTTTATGCCAGTGCCTCATGAAGCAATTGGGTTGATTACGATTAACCAGTGTGTGAAGTTGAATTATTGACAGGCCAGCAAAAATCTGCAAGATTTTAATTGAAGGTCTTTTTAATACAAGCTTTTGGGAGGTTTCAGGAAAGCTGTGTGATTCCTGTGTGAAGAAGGCTATATGAGATCAAGAAGTACTGGGTATGTTAGCCAGAGAAAGTTGGAACTAAACAGAGGAATATACTCTCACCACTGGAGTTCTGTATATCTAATGTCCTGCTGTGTGTACCACAGCCCATTGTAACTGGTTTGAAAAACACGTCATGAGAAAACTGAAAAATATATTGTGAAATATGGCATGACTGGTGTGTACTATGTCAGTAGTGTTTTGTGTTATAATTCTATGTACCTTTTTCTTATTTCTGAATATTAAAAAATGCAGGCAAGCTCTAAAGATACGGGGCAGTTGTATGCTGCATTGCACCATCGGATCTTGGCTTTGCGCAGTAGAGTGGAACAAGAGCAAGAAATCAAGAATGTAGCACCTGAGCCAGAGGTAGCGCAGTCAAATGAGGAAGACAGTGATGATGATGTCATTGCACCTTCAGGATCAGTTGGAAGTGGTAAGTGAGAAAGACAATGGTGTTTCCTGTTTCCCATGCATCTTCCTGTGTCGTTTCTTAAGGCACACTGTGCTCTTCACGTATGTCTATGGAGTAGGACTATTGCATGGACTTCCTTTTTGAATGCAACTACTTCTTGATTCTTCTCCAAACTGGTAAAAGGCCCCTCTATTGCCTCTGAGTTACACGCCACAGTTTAGCAGAGGTTTTCTGTGTTTTTTTTTATCATTTACGGGATTTCTAAGGGTGGTTGAGTTTAATTTTTTGCCTTCATCATGGCCAAGAGTTGCACATAAAACCTGAGATGACTCAGGACCAGTAGACAGCATCCAGACTGACCTTTCAGTGGAGAGCTGTTTGGAAAGCAGAAGGTTTACTAGGGGGCATGGAAGGAGTGTAATGTTTTTTATTGTGCATGAGGAGACAATTTATGAAAAAATACTAGTCTTCAGTTTGAGAAAGACTTCCTTTTGTATTCTCAACTTGGAAGTCATCCATACTTTGCTTTCTTGTGGCTGAGAACCTCCATCCTGGTTCACAGAAGGGGAAAAAAAGAGGAATGAATATGAACAAAAGCAGTGGGAAGATTGAAGAGGTTGGAGACTGAATTTTAGGTTTTGGGATGTTGTTTGGGATTCCTGAACCAGATTAGTCAAGAACATAAAATTCTACAGTAGACATATCTTAGTCTGGAGAAGGCATATGCAAGGCAGGGGAGGAGGAATTCTATAGTTATCATCTCATTGAACACCTGAATCTGAGACTTCTGTAGGCTGCTTGGGATGGGTGTCTTACTGCAAGGCAAGAAACACAAGATATTTCTTATGACCAAGAACTACTTTTATTGTTTCAGGTCCTAATGATGAAGGTGATGGGCAGAACGTTGGTAGCACATAGCAGATGTTAGCCGATCTGCTTGCAAGGCTGCTATGAACACCATCTTGCAGGCATCTCTGGATACCCCAGGCCAGCGATTATTTCAGGCAGTGTTGAAAGCTCCAGGACTTAAGACTGTGCATCTCTGTTCTGTTTGTTTGGGTTTTTGGTCTGGATCAGTAGATTCCACACAAAAAAAAGCAGACTTGGAAACTACCTGAATGTGGTTTGGGACGTTAAAAGCTCATCATATTGATGAGCAAAAAAAAATAAAAATCCAACCCCAAAACAACAAAAACACAAAATGCAAACACCCCCAACCATTTCTCCTCGTCCTTGTAATTAAAATGGCACATTACAGCTTGTCACAGCTTTTCATTGGGACCTTTTGGCTGTTTCTTCAGTAGTTCATGTCTTGCAGGTCTCCAGGATAAGAACTTTTCGACACGGTTCCAACTCGAATTCTGCGTTTATAACCCCTACTCCCCTTTACGCAGGGAAACCTGGTCCTTACCAGCTCCTATGGTCACTGGCTGCCCTTTTGGTTTCCTTTTTTTTTTTCGGACTGCAGATGGGGCAGGTTATATTTTTACCTTTTAATTCCAACATAGATTATGGATGTGGATGCCATTGTTTGCTGTCTAGTGGTTTGTAAACAGAAAGAAACAAAACATTGTGGTTCACCAGAAAAGCTTTTTTAACTTGATAATAAGAGACTTTAAAGTCTGCAGGATGTTTTGCTAACTCCTTTTTTCTTCCCATTTCATTATTATTTTTGGGGGATTTATATTGTGGTGAGACTTTTTTATTTTAGTTTTTCAATAAGATGCTCTTGTGTGTTGAAAAAGTGCAACTATTATTTTGTACTGTTCTTTTCTGTTACTATTTAAGGAAGAGCTAAGCCACTATATATAATAGATGTTGCATACAATTTTTCTTAGAAAACCTTGTTTCTGTGGCTACAGTAAAGTGCAGGAGGCATACAGGTTACACCTTCAGGAAAGTTAATGACAAAACAGCTGTTAGCCCTTGGAAGAATAAAATAGGCTCATGTAATGAGCTCTGCCAGCCATTAAAATAAATCTGTATAGTAAAGCAGCTCTCATTTAATGGCTTGATTCAACAAGCTATTTAAGCACCTGCCTGACTTAACTGTATGTGAATAATCTTACTGAAGTCAGTGCAACTCTTCATGCTTAAAGTTGAGGACATTTTTTTTAAATTAATGGCCTTAAATAGAAAATTTAACTTCTAACCCTTCTTGTCCATGTTCTGTTTCCTAAAGTCTTGCAGCATGAGGAAGAAGGTAATACTGCCAGCCTTGAGTAGTTCGGGCTGAAGATTATTGTATTCTGTTCCACCACAAATAAAAGCAAGAGTGTGTTTTTCTGTGTGTAATTCTGGAGTACTCCTACTGTAACCATAACTCACTTTTTTTTTCCTCCCCCCCCACTTTGGGTGCTTTTTAATCATGTGAGCCTTTTGTGTGAGAATTGAGTTTTATTTTCTTATTGAAATGTATGGTATGTTCTTTTCCAGCAAGGTTGGAATTTGGTAGTCGCCAGGTCACTTTCACTATAAATTCCCCAAATTTTTCTATTTCCTTTATAAATAGTTTGCTGATAGATAACTTCTGGCTTGCATGCTTGCTCCTTTGTAGGTTAAGGATCTAAAATGCATCACCTAAAAGAAAATGAAAGGGGAAGAAGCATTTGATGTAGCATTAATTGAAAACAGAAACCCAGGTTATAGCACAAAATCAGCTTTGAAATTGAGTATTCAAATAGCAAAACAGTCCTTATTGCCTCTATTTTAATGAAACACACTTTTCACTTGCAGTCAAGAACAGATCTAACCCTGTTTTCTATTGTTAACCATCACTGAAGACTGATGCTGTTGGGGCAGAGGGTGCTTTTACTTTGCCTGATAGCCAGTTGAAGGAACATCTGTGATTACTTTTCTGGCAATTGAAAAGGGCTAATGATAAGCTGTGCCACTGCATCTTGATTCTCTGGATTGTCTGCTCATGCCTTCTTGCATTTTGGTTTTCTTTTTCCCTCCTTAGAGGTATGGGGGTTTTTACCAATGAACAGACCTGTTGCTGCACCCCCTACTCTTGCCATGCTTAAACAGGAACATGGCAGGTTCCTTAGTACCCACGACACAATTGTTTCTGCATCACAAGGTCTGGGGACTTTTGAATAAATGATCTGCATTTTTGGATCTGGTATCTTTCTACATTTTTGAGATACTCAGATTTAAACTACTCTTTTCAAATACCCTTGCACCATAAAGCTGTTTATTGTCAGCAGTTTGTTCATAAGGAAAATTAATAAGGTGTCTTGGCCAGCCTGGCCCACTTCTGAGAAAACAGGCATATTTCCTGGTCCCAGGCTCTTTGGGGTCCATGCTGAGTCTCACTTTGAAGTGTTTTACGTAAAATGAATTGATGGTGCATGAAGATTCAGAAAAATGGAATGAGCATGCTTGCTTTGGGGTTTGGTAGTACACAGTCACCTACAGCTTCTTTAAAAAATTGGCAACTATTTACTGATAACAGATTTTATTTTTAGCCAGAAGCTTTGCATAAATATTTATAGTGAAGGCAGAATTGTGTTGCTGTGCATCCCAACAGAATTGGCAATGGGTTGAGTTCAGGCCCTGCCCAGCGAGATACAGTTAGGCCAAAGCAAAACCCTAACTTAGATCTTTTGAGACACACGGGCATCATCTGGTTTCGCCTGTCACTGGTGTACTAAGGCTTAAAGCAGAAAGCTATGTAAGACTGTCATATCAAAATGTACATGGGAATTACATTAAAACCTGTGTTAGCAAGCAGGCAAACAAAACAGCCTGAGCCCTGCATTGTGTTTCCTGTACCGAGCAGTGGCTGTTCGAGGGGAAGGTAATGGTGACCAGCTCTGCTGCCTTACAGCAGTCTTCCCCTTGATCTCGCTCCTGCTCCATCTTTCCCCTTAGGCCTCCTGTTTAACTTTCGTGTGGTGTTGACAATTCCTGTATAGCCTGTGTGGCTGCTGACCCACACAGGCACAGCCTTTCAGATTTCCAAGTGGAAAAAAAATACTGAAGTATGTAGTAAAGTCAAACATGCTTGCTGATGACTCAACAGTGTACTGTTGCAACCAGGAGGGCCAGATATGTCCTGGGGGAATATCAGGTACAGCCAGGCAAGGTAGGGGATTGTGTCTCTCTGCTCTGCACTGCAGCAGCCTCACCTTGAGTTCTGGGGACAGTTTTGGGCACCACAGCATAAAAAAGGCATTAAGCTAATAGAGAGTGTCCTAAGAAGGGCCACAAGGATGGGGAAGGGTCTAGAGGAGAAGCTGTATGAGGAGCTGCTGAGGGATTGTTTTGTTCAGCCTGGAGAAGGGGAGACTGAGGGGAGACCTCAGTGCAGTCTTCAGCCTCTTTGTGAGGGGCAGGTACCAGTCGCTACACTCTTGTGCCCAATGACAGAGCTTGAGGAAACAGCATGAAGCTGAGTCAGGGGAGCTTTTGCTTGGATATCAGGAAGTTTTTCACCCAGAGAGTGACTTTAGAACTAGAACAGGCTCTTCAGGGCAATGGTCGCAGCACCAAGCCTGAGTTCAAGAAGCGTTTGGACAGTGCTTTCAGTCATAGGGTGGGATTGTTGGGCTCCCTGTGCAGGGCCAGGAGCTGGACTTGGTGATCCTGATGGGTCCCTTCCAACTCAGCATGCTCTATGATTCTATGAAAGTGTTGCTAGAATGGTGATGTCACTGAAGCCAGAAGTAAGCCTCTTATCTGTCAAATGAAAAAAAAAAAATGACAAGAAATACAAACATTAAGAGAATGTTGTAATCCAGCATCTTTCTGTAGTCCAGTTCCCAGTGCATGATATATTGCTTTAGAGAAGACAGGGCAGGAAATTATCTAAATAAATGAGTCTTCAGCCATCCTGCCCTAGAATGAGGGTGGGAGGTGACCATGTCGTTAGAAGCCTGCAGGAGTAAAAAACCCTCCAGCTTTGTAATGGCTCCTCTCTGTTCCCTGAAGTATCAATTGATGCCGTTGCTTGGTATTACTGCCATCAAATGACTGTTCCTAATATGTCCCATTCTGCAGTTCAGTTGGTCTCTTGCTCTCCCAGTGAGCGTAGAAAATGGTTTATTTGCTTTCTAGAAATGTTACATATTTCAAAATTTACCATATTGCCCATAATCTTCTCTAGTTTTAGGAATTCCAGTTATGATAATTGCCATCATTTGTCATAAACACTTCATTAAACTGACTTCACTGTGCGCTTTTTCTCCCGGTGTTACATGGTCTCTCTGTGCACTGACTGCCTTAAATTGAACTCTAGTCCATCGTGTGGGTAGCAGATTTTTGGACAGGATATTATAAAGGTACTTTAATTTTTTAAAAATATTTGTGTTTTTTCCCTCCAGTGAAGTCAGCACAGACCAACACAGGTCCAACAGAGAATTGCTAAATCAGACAAAGTCAGTCTTGATTCTTTTCTGGTAGGTGAAAGTACAGGTATCTCATTAAGAAATACTTACAGATAATGTCTGTAAATCAAAGTCTCATTTGAAGATAGTATTTAGAGCTCCATTTTGGCTACCTCCTTTCAAGGACTCCTTTCCAAAACTCTTCTTTTTGTAAAGATAAAAAAGCTGAATTTGTCACTGAGAGCACTGGTAATTCTGTTGCCTTGGTGGGCAGTGAATGCCTTTTCCAAGGTTATCTGTGAATTAAATATGAGGTTATTTTAAATTAATCATTCCTGATAGAATTCTGGTAGTTTATCTTCAGCTTCTGATGAAACTGGAAAAGCCAAATGGTGATGTTTGATTTCTTCCTCCTGTTCCAGAGACCAGGAGGTCTCACTAAGCCCCCCACTGCAGGGTGTCTTCTGCTGGTAACATGGATTTGAGCATCCATGTGCTGACTGTACACTGTCCTCTAAAAAGCAGTTTGCTGTTTGTAGTCCGTTTAGCAGACAGTATAAATTACTGTTCCAGAGAATTCAGAGCACAACTTCTGCTGCAGACAGGAGATCTATTGGACAAGGCCCTACAAAAAGATTCCAAGAGGGAAGAATGGGGAAATGTTTAGAATGCAATTTGCTGATGGATGGTTCTGCCATTTCTCAAAAGGTTTTGGAGATAGAAGGAACCCCAGTTATCTGCAGCTTGTAGTATGATGGCAAGCCCCTCCCCCTGTTTAAGGGTGCTAATATTCTGTGTCAGCAATTTTGTTTATCAGCAGTAAAAATATTTGGAACCAAGTTAGTGTTTTAAGAGTAATGTTACATTATTATGTGTTGCTTTCCCTGGAACTTGCCTGTTCATAGTAAGGTAACTGTTCCCTCCTATTGTAACAGCTCTCTGAACGGTGTTGACTGCCTGGGGAGGGTCTGCAGCCCAAGGATGTGTATCTGCTAAATAAACCCTACAAGCAGTGTGGCAAGATTAGGTGCAGTCTATCCATGAGGCAAGTGGAAAGCTGTACACACCAGGCTGCTGAGTCTTGCATCTACAGGCATTGTACCTGCTGCAAAGCAGAAGAGATGTGAATTCTCTGTCCCACCTCCCTTGTCAGTGGAAGAAACATTATGAATACTACTGGGATACAGCCTCAGAAGAGCTCTTACAGCTGCTTGGATCCCAGAAAGCGATTTGTTACTTAATAGTGCAGAGTAATGGTGTTACTTAATGGTAAGTCTTGCCCTGTGCAAGATTCAGTGGCATCTATATGTTTATATTGGGAAGAGAGGATTTGCGGCATGTGCCACCCTGCAGGCGAGTGTTTTCTCCGTCCTGCTGTCTGGAAGGGTCACACAGCCCTTCATCTGATGTGCTTAGGAAGAGCTTTGGAGAAGGGGCAAAGTTGTTCTAAAAAATGCTTCCTGTATTAAAGCACCAGGGAGTGGCAGATGGTGGCATTGGTTCTGTGCGCAACAACAGCAAGCTCTGCGGCACAGAGAGTGAGGTAAGTAGGGGCAAGGAGACCACCCCCTTTTTAATGCCTTTATTGACAAACCAGCTCTGGTGAGAGCCCGACAGGTCACGTGCACCACTGCCGTCCCGATGGACGATCCAGACGAGGAGGAGTTCAGCTTTGCTGTGCAGCAGAGCTGAGCCTTCTATCCTCACAGGACTCCTTAAGAAGGCGATGGTTGTCTCGTAGTGCAGGGGGTGTCATGTCGATCGGGTGCTATTGGTCATGGTGACAAAACAAAAGAGCCCTGGTTGGTGATTTCATCTTCTCCACTGTTTTCCTTACTTGGGAGTACCATTTTTTAGTTTTCATGTTATATTGGCTCGTTGTTTTTAGGGTTTTTATTACTGAGTTGTGTCCCATGAGCACTTGCGGTTTTCTTATTTGCCGGGGCGCCATTCTGGGAGCAGCGAAGGCATTACCCGACAGGAGGGAAAGGGCGTAAGGGCAGGACAGTTCCAGGGAGTGGGAACCAGAACAGAACGATAGTAACAATTAACATAAAAGCAAGGTGTTTTCCACAGTTAACAGAACATTAACAGAACAAACTTATGAACTTGTTCGTAACACAGAGGACAACGTGCCCAAACCGAGGGACGATAGAAGGCCCGCTGCTGTGAATGCACTTCACACCAGCTCCTTCTGGGCTGACAGCTCTAGAACGGAGGTGAATGGCCTGACGTGTTCTGAGCACACCACAGCATGTCTCTGGTGTAATAAAGCCCAGCACAGCTGCCAAACCCTGGCCATGCCCCTTCTCCTTTCCCTGCTGCCAGGGCTCGTGAAGCCCCGATTTTACTGCTGGCAGGATACAGTGCTATGAAACATTCCTTTGGCTAGCGGAGCAGTAGCATCCAACTCCAGCTACTTCGAGCTCCTGTCACAGACAAGAGATACTGTGGGGGACTCAGCATACTGGAAAATGCAGAAATCAAGTATTTAGTAATGCTATTCGCATACAGGGAAAAGAGTCTCAACTATAGGGCTGATGCTCCCAAAATACCTCAGAAGATTCCTTTGGGAGAAGGTTGGAATGGTTTGCATATTCTCCCAGAGGCAGATAAGGAGAGCCGGGAAAGGGTCTTGGCAGCAGGGGATGGATGGTGTTGGATTGAGACAGGATTGGTTGAAGGAGAGTGTGAAGGAATATGGTTAAAGGAAAATAGTAAAAAGACTATGTGATAAGAAGAGAGAAACAGTGAGGACTGAGATGTTCTCTGCCTTATCTTCAACATCTGCAGTCTAATACAGGTCCAGCTGCAAGTCTTTTGTATTCCCTGCTTCCAAGATAGGGAAAACATAGATGTGTTGTTCCTATACCCCTGGTCATTATAGAGTCACAGTGACGGATTTGGGTTTGTCGGCTTACTACGCAGGACTTGAGGGGGTTTCTCTATGGAGTGCCAACGCTGAGAGCAAGAGTGCAGGACCAGCAGCTTGGGCTGGGGGCCTGTGGGGGAGGTGCGGGACCGAGCCGAGGCTGTGGGACAGCCAGGGCTCAGCTCCAGGAGGTGCCCAAAGCCATTCCCCCCCACACTTGCCCATCCCTGTGGCACTGTCAGCTGTGTCCATCAGCTGAGCTGCGCCAGCACCTGGTGCTTTACAGAGCTTGTGGTGCTGGCAGAGCGGCCTGGGGGCCTGAACAGGTGTGCTGCAGGGGTGTCTGGACACTGGCAGGACAAGGACCGGCTTTGGTGTAAGGGACAATGTGTCACCAAAGCCTAGCTTGATAGAAGAAGGAATTTTGTTTGGATCACCAGGGAGGTGTGTGATTTTGCGGAGTTCAGAGTCTGTGGGAGGCTGAGAGTCCACAGGCAGCAGGAGCATGGGCTGGAGAGGTGGTAGAGTGGGGCCTTGCAGGAATTGATTAAAAAGGCACATCACATATATAAGAGATATGAAAGAAGGGATGAGGAAAAGGTAAAGAAAGGTACAGGCAAGGATAATGTCACAATTTTTACAACCCCCCCAATGGAAAAAAGTGTGCAGGGAGACCCAGGACCAAAGGGAAGGGGGCGGCCACTAGGACAGTGGTTGGGATGGAATCAACGTGCCATTTATAAAAAAGAACATTAGAAATGGATTGTTAATGATGTCAGGATCTCCTATTGTACCAGGGGCATTCCACACTGGAACCCTTGTTGGACCAAGAAGTGTCCTAGTTTCCTAGTGACATGAGAGCCTCTCTGTCTACTTTGTCTACTTTGAATTTTTTGCCAGAGGGGGAACAATTGTCCAAGTCTTTTTTTGATAAGTGGGAAAGATGAGCAGGTATGTTTTATTCAATTGCTGTTGGTGAATTTGGGAGATGGGTTTGAAATACATGAGTTTCTGTTTGTCCCTAGTTGTAGTTGTGTTTGCTAGGAGGGAATTTGATGACTGAGTTGGGGAATGCAAGTCACTGTCATGAGAAGTGACACAGACACTAGTGCTTATGTAAAGTGAACCTAGAAGTGTGCATAGTCCCACTGGAATGTGGAAAACTGGATATGGAGCCTCTTCATATCCTCAGATTACTCTAGAGGTAACCTGGAGAACTGGTATCTAAAAAGCAATACCCTCTTTCAAGGGAAGGAAGGAAGGGGTTGCAACCTGTTGCCGAGTTCCTGTTAAAGGCAGATCTTTTGGAGCCATGTATAACACTCCTATACAGTGATAGATGCCAGGTATGCCAGGTATAAAGAGCCATGTATAACACCCTATGATGCTCCTACCCTGCCAGTTATGGTGCAGGACCTAAGAATAAATAATGAAACCCAGGCATTCTGCAGTCCCAGATCCTTATACCATCTTGAGCCAGGTTCTCTCCTCACACTGCTACTATTCAGGACTTAATTTAAAAGATGCTTTCTGGGGATGCTCACTTACAGAGCACAGTAAACAGTATTTTGCGTTTGTGTGGGAATAAGATTATTTGGGCAAGATATTAAACAAATTTACTCCATCCCTAGGAATTAGGTTATTGCAGTATGTGAAAGACTTACTTCTATTGGGAGAATGTGAGGAGATGGTAGGGGAAGCCACTGTGGTTTTCTGGCTAGAGGGGGACTTGGAGTGTTTGAAAGGAAGGCACAGGTGACGGACAGAAAGGTTGAATGTTTGGGGCATATTTTGACTGAAGGTTTTTGGTGTATTGGCCCGGAGGGAGTCTAGGGAGACTCGGAGGAGCTGTTGCCCAGGGCTGAAGCGGGGCTGTGACTACTAGGATTAATAGAGTATTGCAAGAAAATTAAAAGAAAGGTTGATTAATGCCCCAGCTTTAGCTCTCTCTGGCCTGGAAAAGGAATTGGAACCTCCCTTTACTCCCTGTGACTCAGCTGCTGCCAGGGAAGGGCAGGGGGAGTGGTGTTGTCTTTTCCACTAGAGAAGTTGAAGATGGTGGTGGAGTAGAAGGAAGGGAGAATTGATTTACAAAAACAGTAAACAGAAGATGCCAGGAGCTTTGACCCTGCAAATGTTAAAACAACTCCATTAGGGGAGTCACTGTGGATCTCCAGGATTGGCAGAAGCCTTCCTAAAGATGAATTGCCTTGGGTCTTTTTGTTTTAACAAAACGAGCTAATGAGTGGAGCCTGGGTGAAGTTAATAGCCAGACTACAGAGGAGGTTGCAAGGCAAAGGAGTGACCTTGGGCTATACTCCTTTCCAAGGATACTGGGTATAGTTTGCTGAGGTGCTTCTTTTACCTCAGTATTTGGATTTATCTACCAGCAGGGCCACAGTTTGTTTATAAAGACACCTAATGCCTTTTCCTTTGAATTAATATTCAATTTGGTGGGGAGGTGAAGATGTGTATTTAAACCAGTATGTGGCCAGGATTCTGTGTCTCGTGAAATCTCTTGGATAGGAAGCCAAATCAGCACAGACGCTGCCTTTGGACTTTGCTGTTCAGAACATCCAACCACGAGTGCAGAGACAGCAGCCAGGACAGTGGAACGCAGGGGGACCCATCACACTCGGATCAAGGTCTCTAGAGCTCTGGAGATTTGGACTTTTCAGCAGGAGGAAAAGGATGGGAGACTTCAGCTTTCAGTAGCCACGGTTCATCTAGAAGGACCTCTAATGATTAGTGGGCTTATATGAACTGTCATTGTCTACTTTATTCTCTGTATTTACTGTATTCTCTGTTTCTCTGCATTTGCTTGCCACACCTGGTGCAGGAGCCAGATGTGGAAAACTTCGGTGAGGGTGTTTCAAATGTTAATCTTTATACCATGCCAGGTTGTTTAAAAAGGTTAGTAATGACCTAGGGCTTGTGAAGTCAAACTGAGCAATAAGAAGAGGAAGGATTGATAGAGTGTGCTGAAGTCTTTTACAAACAATTAAATGGGTGAGTGAATGGGTGTTAACGTCTTTGAAATGGGTCTTAATGTCTCCTCCAACTTCAAGCAGCAGACTTGTTACTGAGCCCAGATAGTTTGACTTCTGAAACAGGCAAGTGGGGGACTGTGCACAAGCCTGAACTTCTGAATTTTGGGGTAAAATGCCAGGTTCAAGGGGGAATAGGTGGTAGGTGGTTCGGGAAGGTTGCACCTTCCTAGTACCTCAGCCAGTGGGGAAAGGAAGAGGGCAACGTGTGGCCGGGAGTTTAGGATGAAAGAAGACTGCTCCCTCTGAAACCTCGAGAGAGAAAAGGCCGTGGGCGTTTCCTAAGGGATTCTCTCCCTTGATTCGAATAAAGTTAAAGGACTCCTCTGTCTCCTTTATGGACACTGGCTTTTCATAGCGTGATTTTCCGTGCATCACCGAGAAAGTACAGTAGAGAGCTGTCTTTTTATTAACGTACTATGAACAACTAGAAAAATAAATGTATACAGCGTCCTTATAGCCTGTGTCAAATCATCTTTATTATTTCAGAAGGAAACAGGGCCATACAGCAGTATAGACACAGAGAAATTAAAACAGAATCTTTGAAAATTCATTAAAAATATTTCAACCACCATTAAGTAAGAGTTGTAGACCCTACCAGAAAAACAAACAAACAAAAAACGACCCGCAAACAAAAAACTACCCCTCCCCCACAAAAATGCAAAACATCCGCAACACAACCAAACCACGGCGCTCTCCCCGCCTAGCAAGGAGCCAGCAAAGACAAACGGTAGGGTCAGAGCTCCGGGTTTAGGTAAAAAGTCTTAGAGCCCACGGGTGGGACAACTGGGAACAGGAGGTAGAAATCCCTTAGGACAGTGACGGTGGGGGTGTGCTCGGGCAGCGGCAGGTGCGGAGCACGCGGTCCCGGCTCGGGGGTCCAGGATCGGGGGTGCCAGCCCGGAGATTCCAGCCCGGTAAGTAAGAGTTGTAGACCCTACCACGGAGGTCGCAGCTCGGGGGTCCCGGCTCCCCGAGGGCGGGGCCGCCGCTCTGGCCACGCGCGTGTCCGGGGAACAATCCCTGGGCTCGCCCCCTCGCGGGGCGGGGCCGCGCCGTCCTCTCGCGATACCTCGGCCGTGCCCTTGTCGCCATGGCGGGCTATTGGGACGGGCCCGAGGGCGAGCAGTGCCCGCAGCGCACCTGGCTCGCCACGCGCGTGGGCGCGGCCGCGGGTGGGCACCGGGGAAAAGGGGTTACACGGGGGGGGCGGCCGAGTGGGGCCCGGGCCCGCGCAATGACTCCCAGTGCTGTGTTGCAGGCCTGGTCGGGGCGGCGTATCGCATCATCCTGCTGCGGCCCGGCTCGGCTCTGGCCGCGTTGCAGACGGCGGCGGCGGACAGTGTCACCATGGGTAAGGGCCGGGCCCCTTGGCACTGGAACTATAGGGTGGGACTCCCGCACACGGCAGGGGCGCCGGCCTCGCCTCTGCCCACTGTGGCTGCGCCCTCGCTTTTGCCCTTGCCTCTGCCCCTGCACGGTTTCCGTGGTTCTCTCCACCGGCCCTGGGTCGTTGTTTAGCCGAGAGCCAGAACACTGAAATGAAAAGGCATATCCTTGATTTGCAGGTCAGGTAGCATACTTTTTGTAGTCTAGAGTAACAGGTACCTAGGGGGTTTTTTTGTACTTCTGGAATACTCTCTGGGCAACAACATAGTGTGAGCAAATTTAGGTTTTTACTGAATATATTTAGGCATTGTATTTAATAAACTATATTTGCTAAAGCACAATACAGTGGTTTTGGTGGCAAAAGGAGAACAAACGTGAGGTTTTTCCCATCACGTTCTATAGACAAGGAGAAACCATATAGTTGTATTGAATTGTCTTTGGAAAAGAAAGTGGATGCTGAAGAGAGGAGCAGGGAGCTGAAGCGACTGCATGGTTGAAGCTCCGTCTACTTCTTGCTAAGTGCAGTGCAGTTTTCCTCCTAGCACACTTTTGCTTTTTAGTCTAATTCAATGGCTTCTGCCACCTCTGCCTCCCCCCAAATGCTGGTGCTCTGGGCTGTGGCACAGTCAATCCAGGTTTGCATTTTTGAGTAGTTCGACTCTAAACCAGGATCTGGTATCTCCTGTAATGAGCTGAGTCGTTATGGAAGGACTGGATCATGTAATCAACTGTGATTTAAATAAAGCCCTTAATCCTAAACAGACATATTGGGTCCTCTTACCAGTTTTATACCTGGGAAAGGATTTGTGCTGTCTGCCATTCGGGGGCCACACCTCATGGCCTCCAGCTGTGCATTTTACCTACAGATAATTTGGTCCAAAGCAGGGAGAGCAGGAAAACTGAAATGCAGTCCTAGGTCTGGGGGTTTTGTTTCATCAGTGCTCTTTTCAGTAGAGGTGCAGGAGGAAAAACCCAGGGAAGCTGTGTGGGGCTGTGTGAATGCTGAATCTCACTGTAGCAGCTGGGATAGGATGTCCCTTGGAAACGGATCTTGCTTCATTTGCTGTTGTAGTCACTGCGAATATTGAAATCATATTCAATGTGAATTCTCTGATCCTTGAGGATTTTTTTGGGTTTTTTTTACTTCTTATTTGTAGCTACCCTGGGAGCTGTGTTTGGCTTAAGTACCTGTCTCAGTGCTCAAGTCCGGGAAGAACCAGAGGATCCTTTGAACTATTTCATAGGCGGCTGTGCAGCAGGAGCTGTCTTGGGAGTGAGAGGTAACTTGGACAATGCCTGCATTGAATTGTGCGCTTCCTAGTTTTAGAAATTTTTCTGTTGGGGAAAAATGTTAAAGAATGTTGATGTCAGGCTTCTTTAGTAACAATTCATTTGAGCCTCCATTCATGCCAGTTTCATTGACATTGTATGGGCCTGCTAAAATAAATATGGCTGCAGGAGGGGGGGACACCAGAAGGAATATGAAGTGGTATACAGAATGAAAGGAGAGCTGACTCAGTACTGCCAGTAAGAGGTACCATTTTTTACCTTAAAATTGCAGGATAGGGAAAACATAATTGTGGAAATCCGTGTTTTCTTGGCAACAAATGTGATTTATTTTAGACAGCAAGTACAATCTAATTCTTCGCATAGTCTGAGGGACAAGCTGTGTCCTGCTGCTGTTGCTTCGATAGCTTGTAAGGCTTGAGCAGCTCCTGCAGATACTGACGCAGCTCTGTTTTCTGTAGACATTCATCCTCGAACCTAAAGAAGTGAAGGATTTATCTAAGTTGTAATTGTGGTGAAATAGAATTAATCTTTACTTTTTCTAGTTGCTGAGCTGATGACAGTTCAAAGCAATGATTGTTATTTTTGTCACTCAAATGAACCATATAAGATTGCCCGCTTAAGGGGATGGGGCAGTGGATTACTGAAATTGGTATTTCAAATTGCAAGCCATAAGCATGAAAACTCAATTTAATAAAAAGGCCACTTTTCCAATTCTCTGGCCAGATAATGTTGCTGATGGTCAAAGGACTTATGAAAAATGGCAGTCTGTAAAGATCTATTGCGAAGGACTTGTGCCTTAATGGATCTTTTCTGGTTTGATGTGTTTTCTTCAGCTCATAGTTACCTCACTGGCACCACAGCGTGTCTGGGGTTCGGAATCACTGCAGCTCTCATGAAGATTGGTAACAAGGAGGGCTGGAGACTGGCGGGACCTCCCAAGCTGTAAATGTCACCTTTCCCCCCTCTGAGCTGGCTTCCAGATTTCCAAAATGTATGTGTTTAGGACGTTGTGTAATAAAGGTTCGGTCCAATCAGCAGTTGTCACAACATTGTGGTGTCATGCAGCTGTTTCCCGGAATTTGGGCTGAGGTGCAGAAAGCTGGAGCTGCTGAAGGGGAGGCAGCATATTCTGGTCCGGCTGCGATTTTTGTGCACAGATTCCTTTGCCTGCGTGTCTCAGTGTTATTTGCACAAGCGGGAGCACTATGCTGAAGCTTTAGTGAGGCCCTTGCAGTTGAGTGGGCCCTGTGGGGCTTCTTGACAAGGAATGGGATTACACTGCACAGTGAGAGTCTGGAGCCAAAGCTTCTGAAGAAGCGCTTGGCTCTGAGCTGAAGATGGGGAAGGTGGGGTAGGGAAGAAGTCGTGCATTTCCCAAAAAGTGTTTGGAGCCTGGGGTCTTTCTCCCTGGGGACTTTCTCCCGGAAGTGTTTCAGGAAGTCTAGAGCTAAAGTGCTTCAGGGTTGAAATTGAGGAATATCTGAGGCTGGAAGGGATCCCTGAACACCAGCTGAGAACTGGAGCATGTTACTTATAGCTGTGTCTGGTTGAATTTTTTGTGAACAAACAAGTGTGCCCTGCAAACCCACTAAGGAGCTGGAGAACATGGAGTCACAGGAATCACAAAGAGAGGTGAAAACTGGATCATTTTGCCTGGAGAAAAGGTCAAGATTTGATCTAATAGCACTTCTACACGACTTAGTGGCTACAGAAAGTGCAGGCTCAGGTGTGCTGTGAAAAATGGGAAATAACGAGACAGGGAAATTTTAGCTAGACAGAAAAAAAATCTCATGCAGGATAGGTAAGTGCTGAAAAATGGACTTACAGAGGATGTGAAAACATCTTTGGAGACACAGAATTCAACTGGACGTGTGGGAACAGTGTGGTAGAGATGGGACATTAGGAGATGGGTGCATGAGTTACAGAGATAGGGAATGTGGGCTTCCTGAGTGCAGCGTCGGAGAGGGGAACATGGGGTGTGAGGGGAGGGGACAAGATGAGGAGATTGGGGCACAGAGTACAGCAGAAGGAGGGACGGTGGTATGTGGACACAGTCAGCCATGGCAGGTCTGTTGCTCTGGTATGTGCAGTGTGTGGGCTGGTGGGGTCCTGGGTGTTTGTGGGGTGGTCCTGGGGGCACCTGAGGCTGAGTCAGGGGGCTGGTGTCTCCATGTGCTCCTGGAGCTGAGACCCTAGCTCTTTTGGAGTCAGTGGGACTGGGTTGCAGCTCAGGAGCACAGCAGGAGGTGGTAGACCTATCACCCCCTAATGGGAGTGGGGGTACAGATGATTGTCTGTCTCCTACCCGAGGGCTTGGGAAGGGGCTCTGCTTCACCTTGGACTCTGGAGAAGAACAAGATTTAGATGTGGACAGAGACACCTAGGGAGCTGCAAAATTACAGCTCGAGAATCTTTTCTCTCAAGCCTGAATCCTTCTTGCTTCCCAGGCTGATAAGCTGATGTTAGCTGCAGACAGAAAGGAAATTTCCCAAGGTGATAAATGGTCAAAAACAACTTAGAATCTGGTGAAAAACAGAGTGCTAGTCATAATAAAGATTAACACCTGTTGTTTTTCCCGTGGGATACATCCTGAGGCCTGGTCTCCTGGATGTTTATCCCAATTAGCCAATGAGCTACTGTCCTGTTCTAGTCTCTCGTAACATGCTTTAAATACAAGCTCTCCACTCAATAAAGTTGGCCTTTTTTCCCTAAAAAGGTCCATGTGTGTTGTTGCCCTTTTTCCCTCTCTCTAGGGCCGAAACCACATTAGAGAGGGGCCTGAAGGGCCAGGGCTCCCCAGCAGGACCTGCCCAGGGTAGCACGGGGTTTACAGAAGCTCCTGTCAGCTTCAGCTGGCCCTGCTGCCTGTCCTCCTAGAATACACTGTTCCAGCCTGGGGACTCTGGGGCCTTGGACCTCCCTCTGCCTGAGCCTCTCTCAGTCCCTGGCTGGGACCACGTGTTCTGTCCAGTCTATAATTACCCAGGCACATTCCTAGGGGGTCACAGGAGTTCTGCAGAGCAGCAGCAGGCGGTAAGGGGGACAAGTGCATGGCACAGCATAACAGGCCACACAGTAATGCGGGGGCACAGCTTACAGCAAGCACTTCACTGGGTTGCAAAGTGCATGGCCTGAGCGAGGACAAGCTACACTGCGCAAACAGCAAGCAACACAGTGGGGGCAAGGGGTGGCAACGTCATGAGGATCAGCACACCTTGACAGTACGTGGTGCAGGGGAGTATGATATGCAACATTGCAGACAACTAGCAGGATAATGCATCACAATGTGTGACAGGCAGCATGACACACGACAGGCAGGGCACAGCAGGTGCTGCCACGCACTGAACAGGTGTGACAGGTGCTTTGCTGGGGGCCTGTGGCTTGGTTGCTGTTGGACCATCAGTAGTTTCAGCTATGAAACAATGGCTGAGGAAGGGCGTGGTTGTGTGTGCTATAGGACTGAAGGTCTGAGTGACAGTGGCCTGAGCCACTGTGCAGCACTGGCTGTGGGGCAGCAGTGTTGGCTGTGGGTCAGTAGCTTCATGCTAAGGGTTCAGAGATGAGACAGGTGAGGAGATCAGGATTAGCTATGGGGCAGTGAAAAGAGCTATTGTTCTTACCTATGGAGCTGCAGTTTTGCCAAGAAGCATCAAATTCGGTAATGGAGCAGTAGCAGAGCCTGGTGGCCCTGGCTGTGAGGTAGAAGCTTTGGTGGTGGATCCAGTGGCTTTGCTATGTGGCAGCGCCAGTAGCAAGACCCCATGTCCCCAACCAGTACTCCAGCCATGGGCCAGAGGCTCCAGCTTTGGAGACAGCACCCTGACACCCTGCTTCGTGTATTTCCACAGGCAAGATGTGGGTTGCAGAGGGGCCAGCCCCAGATCAGTGGAGCCTGCAGGATGGGGCTCATGCTGGACACTTCCTGGCCATGGCTGAGCACCTCCGCACCGCAGGACAGCTCGTGGATGTGGCCGTGGGCCCAGAGGGTGACATGGCCCATGCTGTGGTCCTGGCCTCCATCAGCTCCTTCTTCCACCGCTTCCTGGAGGGCAGGACCAGACAACTCCACCAAGATCCTCTGCCCCATGTCCCCCTGCCACCTGGGACCACGCTGTGGGGCTGGCGGGCTGTGCTCACCTTTGCCTATGGGGGAATTGTGCCCCGTGGCCGGGCAAAAGAGGTGGAGGAGGCTGCCCAGGCCCTGGGTGCCCCCCGGGTGGTGGCTGCCTGCACCCTGCATCTGGAGATTGACCACCAGGAAGAAGGTCCTAAGCCCCTGGAGGAACAGTGGGAGACGCTAAGAGCCATGGAGCAGCTCCAAGCCAATGGTGTGGGCTGTGACCTCCAGCTCCAGGCAGGGAATGAGGTCATCCCAGGTGGGCAGGAAGTGGGGGTCCTCTGTGAGGGGCTGAGGAGTGGGACAGGGTGCTCTGGGACAGCAAAGTCCTCTGGTGGGGATGATAAGACTGCAGCTCCAGGTGGGGATCAGGCTCTAGAGGTGCCTACAGGGCTGCTCGCTTTGGCAGAGCTGGGGCTTTGAGGGGCACAGGGCCAGGACACCTGGGTTCTGGTGGCTGCACACTACAGAGGGTCCCCTTCTGCCTCCCACCATTATTCCTCCTTCCTCCTAGTTCAGCGACTGGCCCTGAGCTGCTCCTGTGACTTCTTCCGGGCTCTTTTCACCTGCCCCATGCGGGAGGCCACCCACAACCCTGCTGATCCACTGGTCACCAGGCTGTCCCCAGCCGAGCTGCGTCTCCTCCTCTCCTTTGCCTACACAGGAGCTGTAGCAGGGCCATGGCCCATGGTCTTGGAGGCAGCTGAGACCTCCCTGCGCTACCAGGCATGGGGGCTTCTCACTCTCTGCCTGGATGTTTTCACCCATGGTCTGACCCCAGAAACTGTCCCTGACGTGCTGGCCTTTGCTGTGGCCTATGGGTTGGATGAGGTGGTCCATGTAGCAGAGAACTACATCTTGGCCACCTTCCCCTGTGTGGTGGTTACACCGGCCTTCTTGGATCTTCCTGCACGCCTTCTCATCCGCCTCCTCCGCTCTGATGGCCTTAATGTCCTCCATGAACTGGAAGCCTTGGAAGCAGCATCTCGGTGGCTTATGGCCAATGGAGATGTCCAGGAGGATCTAGCCAAAGAGATCCTGTCATCTGTTCGCTTTGCCCTCATGTCCAGCCTGGAGCTGAAGAAGGTCGCATCTGTGACTGCAGGGGTAGCTGACCCAAAAATCCTCCATGAGCTCATGGTAGCAAGTTTCACCCCCGTGGCCCAGCTGCCGTGCCGGGTACGTTCCTTGCAAGAGGTGTTGGTAGTTTGTGGTGGAGACAAAGTAAAGGACAACCTGACTGCCCGGAAACCCAGCAGACACCTCTGGTTTGCAGACCGCTACCTCAGTGCTGTGGGGCTGGTGAAGCAGGTTGAATGGCGGGCACTGGGACACTTTCCTGATGGCCCACGCTTCCGTCATGCTGTAACTGTGGTGGGCAACAACCTCTACATCCTGGGTGGAAAGCACTACTATGGGGTCCATGACACCCTAGCCAGTGTCTACAGGTGAGAGCTACAGAGGACTTAGAGTTGCCATGTGGTACCAGGACATTGTGGGAGGTATTGGTAGAGCTAGAGCTGCCCCGTGGATCCAAGACATTGTGGCATTGCAGCTGGTCAAGTGGCCTCAAGACATTCTGGGAAGGGCTGGGTGTAGGACTCAGAGGTGCCTTCCTACTCTGGGGTGTTACAGGCTTTTTGGGAGTAGGAACAGGAGGCTTCTATCTGGAGATGCCTCAGGACCTTATGGGTTTGTTATTGTCCAGAAGGAGGGGGTAGTCTCATGCAAGATGACCGTGTGACCTCAAGGCATTATGGGACTGGCAAGTTGTAGGTGGGTTGTTGCCCTCAGCCGTACCAAGATCAGCTCGTGGTGTTGTAGATAACAGGTAGTCTCTTGCCCCTTTGCCTCTCAAACCCAGGTACCAGCCTATGGATGATTCTTGGGAGCGTCTGGCCAGTATGACATGTGGACGGAGCTACTTTGCTGCTGTGGCACTTGGTAATTTCATCTATGCCCTGGGGGGCAGCTCAGGGGAGCTCTACTGCACAGATACTGTGGAGTGCTACGACCTGGCCAATGACACCTGGAGGTGAGGTTGCTCCAGCAGATGCCTAGTTTCCCTTTACTCTCAGAGCCCCTTGTCTTGGCTATGGTGCCCACTTAGTGCTGAGGTCACTAAGCCTCCAGTGGAGGACGGACCTACAGTGGTATTTGAGAGAGGTCTACTGGGTATGGAACAACCACGTCCCTTGGGGACTAGGTGTTGACCAGTGTTGCTGAGTGGGTGGCAAATGAGTTTTTGGCCAGTAGTGTGTTCACTGCGGGTCTTGTTGGCCATCTGCCAATGAGAAAAGTAGCTTGATTCCTCTCATAGGCAGAATGTTCATGGGGTGACGGCCGATGTTGTCCATTGAAGGAGCCCACTGTGGCTGACCAGTGGTGTGACAGCTACAAAGTGTTGAACCGTGATGCCCCTGGGGCATTCATTCAGTGTCAGCTGATGTTGTCCTCCTGGGTATGGGCAAGTGTTGCCTGCTGAGTGGTCAGTGAAGCCATGGCTCACCAGGGAACCCCTAGATAGTCAGTCACTGCAGGACAGCCCTGCTTAACCTGTCCTTCACTCCTCTCTCCTTGCCCAGGCGGTGCCAGCCCCTGCCAATGGCTCTGTGTGGGCATGCGGCCTGTGCCCTGGATGGTGAGCTCTACGTGTCGGGTGGGTGTGATGAAGCATACCAGTGTCAGGCATCCTTGCTCCGCTATGTCCCAGGTGCACCTGTCACACTCCTGGCCCCCATGAATGGCCAGCGAGCTGGCCATGTCATGGAGGAGGCAGGTGGGCAGCTCTATGTGGCTGGAGGCCTGTGTCAGCAGGCTGGGCAGACTGGCTACAGGGACCAGCTGACCTTTGAGGTCTACAGCCCCAAGCAGAACATATGGGTCCTCCTCAGCCCCCTCCCCCGTGCGCATGTAGTTGGGGGTGCAGCTGTGCTGGGAGGGGAACTGCTTGTACTGGGAGGGTACAGTCATGAGACCTACCAGGACACGCACTTGATCCACGCCTATCAGCCGGGTACCCGGCGCTGGATCACCAGAGGCACATTGCCCCATGCCTATACTGACCTACAAGCCTGTGTTCTCACTGTGCCCCCTTCCTTGCGTGCCCCTAGCTCCCTTAAGGACCCCTTGAGATCAACAGAAACTCCCAATAATGCTTAGAGTATACTCTCTGTACCCCGTGCTGGGACACCCAGGTAGCATCCATGGATACCTCTATGGGACAAAAGTGTCCAGATCCCTCTCCCATAGTGGGTTCCTTCTGTGGTTTCCAGCAACCCTTCACCCTCAGGATACATGACCTAGACTGTTGTGAACCTGTGGAACATAAAGATTCCCCACACTGTAGCCCTATGCCTCCAGGAATATTCAGTCATCTTGTCTGAGCCCTTCCCTGGGAGCTGGGAAACCCCCAATTTCCCCCCACACTTGGGTTGAATAAAAGTGCTTCCTGAACTGTCTGTCTGTGTCTTGTTGTTTCTGGTGGGGAACCCAGACATCCAGGAGCTTCTCACAAGGAAGAGGAGGAGAGCAGGAGACCAGTGACCTGAGTGTTCTGGGTGGGTGGTGCCGGGCACTGGGGCTTTGTGTGCCTGTGTTCAGTGAGTACAAGGATGTATGTGTGTGTCTCAGGACTGAGAGGGATCTTGGGGTGCATAGGGGATCCTAGGAGAATGGAGTCCTGTGGGTGCCAGGATTTGTGGGGGATGATGGTGGGGTAGAATAGGGGGTCCTGGGGACATTGGGGTTCCTAGGTGGTATTGAGAGGTCTTGGATTCCTGGAGTGACCTGGAGTGCTTGTTGTGTGAAGAATTCCAGGGAGGAGTAGCAAGGAGAGGCAAAGGTAATGGGATTCTGAGAAATACGGGGCTACCAGTAGTGCCTGTGGGGAGGGAACTGGGTGGCTTCAGAAGCATAGAAGGTGGCAAAAAATTATAGTCTAAAGAGTTCTGAGGAGAAGGGGATAATCACTTCCCTTGGCCTGCTGGCCCTGTCTCTGTTAACCCAGTCCAGGTTTTGTTGCCCTCCCTTTGCTGCCAGGTGCACTGCTGGACCTTGTCCACCTTTCTGTCCACCAAGATACAAAGATCTTTCTCCACCACTCTGCTTCCCAGATGTCTGTGCCCCACTGTTGGGGCCTTCAGACTGTGCCAGCACTGGAGGTGCTTGCCTCATTGTCCCAGGAAACAGATAGAGAGGATGGTGTGGTTAGAGGGCAGCACCAACAGACAGACAAGTGTCTCCTACAAACGCGGTATGTGTAAATCGATGGACACACTTGCATACCAGACCTTCACCAGCAGACATAATGCTGGCCAAGCACAGGCACACATTCCCACCTGTGGACCTAGTAGTTAATCTGGCAGAAGGCCACTCTGACTCACAAGCAGTTTGACATTTGGAGCAATTAGAACTGGAACTGCATTTCAGGCTGGAAAAGTGATTCACAGGATCCAGCTGCTGCATTTATACACCAGCTCTGGGGTAAGCCATTTGACGCCCACCAATGGTGACTATTGCCTCCTTCTCATACCTCCCAAAACGTTTGAGTGACATCTAGACAGGTGGTCACAAAGTTTGGCCAGCTCCGGTGTGCTTTGTCCTAGTGTAATCCCTTACAAGTCACATCCGTTGCCCTTCAAAGCCTCCCATATGGAAGAGTACTTCCATATCCAATCATCCCATAATGGGTCATGCAGAGGCATCAACACTTGCACTTTCCTTATTACCTGCCAGTGGGATGCTTTTCGTGTGTGATCCAGGAGCACAGGGAAGAATCACACATTTGGGGCCAAATAGGAGTGTAAGAGTGCTGTTTTGAATGCCAGAATACAAGAAGGGTCTAAAGCTGTTAAAGAGTATCCAAAGGAGGCCGCAGAAATGGGGAAGGGTCTAGAGGGGAAGAGTATGAGTAGCAGTTGATGGCACTTGACGTATTCAGTCTGAAGGACATTGAGGGGAGATCTCATCATGGAGACCTCCCCTGAGGGGAGGCAGTGGGCCAGCTCCGATCTCTGTTCTCTGGGACCTGGGTCAGGAACCTAGGAACAGCTGGAGCTGTGTCATGGGGGCATCCCAATAGATCAATATTAGGAAAAAGTTCTTCCCTCAGATGGTGGTCAGGCACTGAACAGTCTCCTCAGGGAATGGTCACAGATCCAAGGCTGCCAGAGCTCCAGGAGCATTTTGACAATGCTCTCAGGCACAGGGTGGGACTGTTGGGCTGTCTGTGCAGGGCCAGGAATTAGACTTGATCCTTAGAGGTTCCTGCCAACTCAGGATATTCTAGGATTCTGGGATTCCATGGACTTTGTTCCCTGCCCTTACTATTCCAAATACTGAAGACAAATTTCTCATTCACTGTGCCCTGCCAGGACTTGTGGTAGGTCCAATGAAATCAAACCAGCACCCTTTTAAGTTCAAGCACAGAATATTTATTATGTGATTAAGAACCAGGCACTGAGTGGAAAGTGTATTGCATCTTTGTGCACGTAATTTGAACAGAAGAAGTTGCAACAGAGCACAATGTAAGTTCTGCTTGCCCTCACTCACCGCAAAACCAGGCACTGTCAGTCCCAAACTATCACTGACCAGTTTAGGACATTATCTTCCTCTGCCAAACACCCAAGTAATTATTTTAGCTCTGGAAACCTCAGGCTGTTTGAGAATACTAGAGGAAGGGGCTGGATGGCTTCCCCCAAGTAGATCTTTCCCTTGTAAAACAAAGCATATAAAGCAGAGCCACAACTCTCGATCTCCTTCTCTGAGTGTACAGAAACATTTACATGGTGTTACCCCCATATTTCACTCTGACATCACCGATGGCCTTGACACCCCTGTCTAGGCTGTAAGCAGATGGGGTCCTCAGGAAGCCATGGTCTGTGACCATCAGCTTCCTGGAGAAAGGCTTGACTGATGTGTGCAGAGGACTTTGGTGAACCCACAACTCCTTTGTGGTGCAGAAGGAGTAACTTGCAGGAGGACTGCACTGTATCCCCAGATCTTTAATTGTGCAGTAGGTAACCTCAGGGCACAGCTCCACTTCCTTGATTGTACAGAATGTGGGTCGCTGGAGGGGGATTTTGAAGCTGCTGAGATGCATCATAGGGTTTCCTGTTGACTCCCTCCATTCCAGCAGTGGATACCATACCTCTTGGGTCTGCAGAGACTGGTGCCTGGAAGGTTGTCCCACCAGACACATCCATGCCAGCCAACCTGCTATAGCCAGCATGGTCAGGACTAGCAGAGCCAAGGAAGCCAGGTAGAGCACCCAGTGCAACAGGCAGCAGTGCCTCAGCACCCACTGTCCCCACTGCAGACCCTCCCCACCAGCCTGCAAACGCAGCACGGGTACAGCCCGTCCTGGGATGGAGCATGGGCAGAGCGGAGGAGGAGCAGGTAGTCGGGAACATGCAGGCTGAGTGACGTGTGTGGTGTCCAGGGGAGGTGGTAGTGTTGGAGCATGAGTGGAAAGCATGGTGTCGGCCAACATTGGAGGAGGAGATGGAGATCTGACAATAGAAGAGGCCTCTAGCATGGCAGTAGAAGGCACTGCTGTAGAAGTGGTGGGAAATGTGCTAGTGGAGCCCATGAGACTGCCATGGATAGTGCTGGCAGCAATGATAGCTTGTGGATGGCCGCTGGTGCTAAAAGGGCTGCTGCTCATAGTCATTGGCAGTGAGGTGGCATTGTCAAGGGTGGCAGGTCTGTGCAGGGTGGTGGTGGTAGCAGCAGTGAGAATGGTGGCAGTGCTGGGGGTCTGTGTGGGTGTCATGGTGGGACTGGCTGGTACAGGAGTGGTGGTGCTGAGAGCTCTGATGCTTGTCAGCATCACAAACAAAGTGCTTGGGGAAAGGGTGGAGGTATGAGGAGTGCTGAAGGAAGGTCGTGTGAGGGGAGATCTTGTGGTAGTGAGGGTAGGAAGGCAAGATGAGGTAACAGCACAGGGCATGGTAGTATGCTCTTTGGGGATGAATGGATGTGGGGGGAAGGTGATCATGGTAACTTCCTCTGTTGTTTCTTCCCCATAATTATATTCATACCCCCCTTCCTCATCCACATCCTCCGTTATGCTGCAGTTAAGCTTGAAGTGAATGATGGGCTTCTGCCTATGCTCAGCAGGGCTGTGGCACAGTACCTTCTCAGGTGCGACCTCCACCTTTGTTTCTTCCAGGCCTCTCTCTGGCCAATAAACAATGTCAGCATTCTTCTGGATCCAGGTCTGTAGGTAGTGCAGGTCACAGTTGCAATGCCAGGGGTTCTCAGTGAGGAAAACATACATGAAGAGGTGCCCCTTCGGGAAAAAGTCAGTGGGCAATGTCTGCAGCTGGTTTCCTGAGAGCCAGAGAGTCTCCAACTTTTGCAGGTCCTGCAGCAACTCCTTGGGTAGCTCCTTCAGGAAGTTGTCTGAGAGGTCCAACTCCCTAAGTGCCCTCAGCCCTGCAAAGGCCTCCTGGGGCAGCTGCTGCATCTTGTTGCCTCGCAAGTCCAGGTTCTGCAGCTGTGGCACTGTGCGGAAAGCTCCTGGGGCCAGTGTCTCCAGGCTGTTGTGGGCCACAGCCAGGTGGGTGAGTGCAGGCAGCCCCTCCAGGACAGGTAGGGACACCAGGGCATTGTGAGAGAGCGTCAGCTCCTTCAGGGATGGCAGCTGGGCCCCCGTGTACAGAGTCACCAGGCCATTGTTGGCCAGGTCGATGTCCTGAAGCTGGGTGAGGGGCAGAAGGGCAGCAGTGGAGAGGGACTCCAGGCGATTGTTGCTGAGCAGCAGGATGCCTGTGTCTGCAGGCAGGTCAGGGGGCACTGCGCTGAGAGCCTGCCCAGTGCAGTTCACCTCCAGGAGATCCTTGACCTTGTTCATCTCTGAGGGGCAGGGCTGGGCTGGGGGCAGCAGGACCAGGAGAGTGACCAGGGTCAGGGCAGGGACCTGCATGGCCTGGAGGGGGAGAACCGAAGGGTGTGGGTGCAAGCAGGCATGCACCTACACATTGCTTTTCTTGCTGCGCAAGCACCATTTGCAGCAAAACTGGCATCCCCTGCCAGACCCTCTGGCACCCTCTGAGCTCTGCAGCCCCTCCCTGGGATGGTGGAAGGGAGGGATGAATCCCACACCTACTGCCATCTTGTCCTTGGAGGCCAGCAGATGACATTTTGGCCCTTTTGCTCTCCTCGTTCTCTTCCATAGTGGGAAGAACGTGACTCATTGGCCTCTTCACAGCAATGCCTTCTCCACTGGGGTGGCATTGCTGCCTCCACCACTGTAAAAGCTATGCCTATGCAGTCTTTGTGTTCCAGCGTACCCACACCCAGCTCAACCCAGACAGATCACGTGCTGGAAGAATCTCCCTGAATATGCTCTTACCCAACACCAGCTGAACCCTCTGCTAGATTTGGAGGGTAGGAACATTAATTATGTGAAAGGAGCTTCCTGTGCATAGATGTGTCTTCCATGAGCAACCAGGCCCCTGTGACCACTGTGACTCACCTGCAGATCTTCCAGCGTTTGCTCTCCTGCTGCTCTGCCTCCTCCTGCCCACGGACCAGGCAGTGCTATGGGACAGTGCTAGCAGGGGGCTGCCCAGCCCTCTATCAGCACCCACAGTTGTGGGAAGGGAGCTGTGGTTTCCTGAGCAGCCAAACCCATCTCCTGTCCTTTTGCACCGCCCTTGCTTTGGCTGCACTGCCACATCACCTTGCAAAATGTCAACAAGGATCAGCAGGCATTGCCCCAGCAGCAAATGGTCGTAGCCCACTGCAGTCTGCACTGGATCCTGCTTCTTCTGCTACTCAAGCCTGTTTCCCCCTTAGGATTTGCAGGAGCATTTACAGAAAATAATTCCATTGGCTTCTGGAGAGGAAATGGGCAGGAGCATTGGCCACAGCTTCTGAGAATGGGCTGAGGTGGTAATAAAATGACTCTACGCCCACAATGCTGGAGTAGCCCTTGTGTCTGGATGCAGGCCCATCCAGACTTGGATGCCTTGAGGCTCAGGACATTGCTTACTGTCTGTGATATAAATGGGATGGACTGAGGCTCTCCTTCCCCAGCAATTGTAGTTCAAAGCCCTCTTCTCCAGCTTGGCAAGCCTGTGGGTGAAGATGCTTTTTGCCTTTTCTGAGAGATGGATTCCATCTGCCCTCAATAAACCAGGTTGTTCAGAGCAAGTCTGATGTATGTTCAAAGCAAGTAGCCAAACCCCTGGCTGTGGTACCAGTTCTGTAACCATTTGTTGATTCCCCAGATTCAACTGGCCCTTTCAAACCCCTTCCCTTTGACTGGGAACATTGATGAAAAACTACCTGTGTGCTCCAGAGTCAGCAGCTACTGCTGCTCCCAGGGCTCTGTAATCCTTCTTGATGCTGCTCAGACTGCTCTTGACTGTATCACTAGCACCCACATGAAACAACAGCAGTGGGTAATGGTGGAATGTAAAAGGCATGGTAGTCTCTCAGTGACATCTTTGATATGAGTTCATGGTAAGCAGCATGATCTAGAGAGTGCAGCAGGCTAGTAAATAGTGCCTCCATACCTCTCAGAAGAGAGTCTCCTCCTACTGTTACCTTCTTCTTAGTTGGGCTGATTGTTGTACGGGGAGTAGATTATGCTGCTTTACTGGTTGTTACATGGGGAGTAGATGGGGCTGCCTTACTCATCTTCAGTGCCTCTCCTGCAGAGTCTTTTCTGAAGATCAGTGAAAGGTGCAAGGTGCAAGGGCACCTCTGTCTTCTGGAAAGGTTCTGCAAGAGCACCTGTGGCTCTGGGGGAAGACCGCTCTTCCTGCAGGTCTTTGCAGTTCAAAGTTTCCATTCTGCCACACTGGCCCTCTTCCCTTCTGTGTGTGTTCTCTTGGTCCTCTTCCCTTCTGTGTGTCATGGGGGGAGTCTCCTGCTGTTTAGCTTTGGGCTGTGGGTCTACTGCAAACTGTCCTTGGAACCAGAAGACTCTCTCCTTCCTGGGGAAGAACTCTTTCTCAGCCTTCCTGACATTATGCAGACTTCTCACTGCCTCATGCCTTTCTCAACCATTTTCCACAGGTGGTCCTCCACCTGGGCACACCTTTTGCAGGTGGGTCTGCTGCCTGTCCCTAGACTAGCAATAGATCTATTAACTTTCTGCAATGAGGGATCCACACTGCAGCCTCTCCATTTGGCAGCTCTGTCTTGATGGAGGCACTGGCAGTAGCCAGGGTAGATGGTGCAGACCTCTGCGTTGGAGTTGCAGCCTTTGCTCTCAAAGGAGTGTCCACCGTTCTGCCTTGGGAGTCAGGTAGGAGGAATGTCTTCAACCTTTGCAGATGGTCACATAACATGCCTGGTTGCTGGAAGACAGAGCTTAGATACAATTTACGAATGGTATATGTGATGGTAACTGCATTGTGGTACTCATCTGCAGAAGCATTTCCCTCTGCCACAGAATCTTAATCTATAATGGTATCTGTAGAAGAAATGGAGTCTGAAATGATACCTACATTTAAAACAGTAATTGCAATAGCATCTGTGTCTGTTTACAAGACATGAGTTACTTAATCTTGGAATATAAGTTGTTCTTAATAATATTCTTGCCCTCTTTTAATTTTTCTTTTTCTTTTTCTTTATCCTTCCTTGTCCAAACAAAGAAAACATGGACAGGGTCTTTGGGGATTGAGACATGAGGTGTCATTTTAGCTAGAACATCTGATCACCCAGGACTTTTTGCTTCTTTTTACCTTTCATTTTTACAGTCAGATACACCTGTACGCTTTTGGCTACTCCATTTCCTAGACCAAATCAGTCCCAAGGGAGGTTAGGACCAAATCAGTGTGTTTACTGTAAGAAAGCACTGGCACTGGAAATGCCAGTGCCCAGATTTACCAAACACTACACAGGAAGATGTTGTTACAGCAATAGATAACAGTTAGTGATGGGGACCAGCAGATCTTTACCTAGCAGACCCGCTGGTTAAGATACAGCTAGGGAACGATAAAGGTGTTGAATTCTTAATAGATACAGGGGTCATATTTTTGGTTTTAAATAAAGTTTTAATGCCTAAAAGTGAAAAACTTATCCAGGTAATGGGATCCACAGGCCAACCACAGAATGCCTTTTTCTTAAAACCATTAGAATATAAAATTTGGAAAAAGATGGGAATACGTCAATTCCTCTATCTACCAAACTCACCTAAAACACTATTAGGCAGGGATCTCCTTGAAAATTTAGAGACAGCAATTGAGTTTAGAGAGGGAAAAATGAAATTTAAAGTACCTGAAGGCAAATTGATTTTAGCATTAGGATTGGCAATTGATACAGAACCAGCGAACAGTAGTAACTATTTGGAGGATATAAGGAATCAGGTATACCCAGGAGTATGGAATACTGATGCTCCTGGGAGATCAAAATTGTCTGACCCTATTAAGATTGAATTACAGACAGGAGCCAGGCCAGTGGTTAGGAGACAATATCCCTTGAGGACAGAGGACATAAAAGGGAGCAAACCAATTATTAGCAAATTTTTGACCCTAGGATTGTTGAAAGAATCTGAATCTGAACGTCATACTTCCATAGTATCAATGGAAAAACCTAATGGAACTTACAGATTAGTGCAAGATTTGCGAGCAGTCGATAGAATTGCTAAAAGTATCCACCCTGGGGCTGCAAATCCATACACTTTGCTAACTAAACTCTGTGATGACCTGATTTGGTTCTCGATGATAAATCTCTGTCCTGGTTTAGGGTAAATTTGGGAGAAAACCTCTGAATGTGGTGCCTCTAGGAAAGAGATTCAACCAGTCCCTGCTCCAACTTGTTCAGGGAAGTACTTCCTTGGAGACAAGTGGAAAAAAAAACCTGTTTATTTAACAGGCAAAGCACTTCCCAGCGCAAAAATTAACAACGCTAAACAACAAAACCTGTCGCCGCTCCGAAGAGATGACAAATTCAGAAGACTCCCTTCCATGGGTTGCAGCCCAGCTCACTCAGTCTGTTCTCAGCCCGTCCGATGCTGGGAAATGTCACAGCCCAGGCCAGGCCCCAGTGGGCCATGGGTGCAAGTTTCCAGTGCTCCTCTGGGTTTTCAGCCCAGAGCAGGTTCAAACAATTTTAAGAAAAATGAAAAAAACCCCACAGTCTGGGGAGCTTCTCTGCCTCAGCTAGCCAGAAACTAACCAAAAGCAAAGGAGAGCTCTCTCCTGCTGTCCCCTGCAGACAGCACAGTCTGTGTGAAGGATGTGGGGGAGCAAGTGCAGTCTCTGATAACAAACTCTGCACCTCTTCTCTCCCCCTTCACTCCTGGAACCAGTCTTAAAACTGCTGAACTCAATATTCAACATCAACAGAACAGACGACTGGGGACACAAGCATCATAAAGTCACCCCAGGACAATCTCAAAGATGCTTTTTTCTGTCAACAACTTGCAGAAGAAAGTTAAAACATACTTGCTTTTGAGTGGGAGAACCCTAGAAAAGGCAGGACAAACTGACTTACCTGGATGGTGTTGCCTAAGGGATTCAAAAATAGTCCCACAATTTTTGGGAATCAATTGGCCGAAGAATTGGAATAATGGCAGTCTCTGCCTTTGGGAGGGAGCATGCCTACAATATGTAGATGATCTAGTAAATGCTACAAAAACTATCGAAGTGTGCTTTATATGGACAATAAGTCTGTTGAATTTTCTTGGACTAAATGGTTATTGAGTGTCTCAACAGAAAGCTCAGCTGGTGCAACACCAGGTGACCTATCTTGGATATGAAGTCTCTGGAGGACAAGATCCCTGGAAACTGCATGGAAGGAGGTAATCTGCCGAACACCTAAGCCACAAATTGTAAGAAAACTCCATGCTTTTCTTGGAATGGCAGGTTGGTGCTGGTTGTGGATATACAACGATGGACTGATGGCAAAACCTTTGTGCAAGCCAGTGAAAATTTCTGAAAATATTGTGGTCTAGACAGCTGAAACAAATCACACCTTAGAAGAGTTAAAGTGTGAGCTCATGAGGGCCTCGGCCTTGGGACTTCCTGAGGTGAGTAAACTGTTTTGGTTATTCTCACATGAGAGACAAGGAATAACCTAAAGGGCTGGCACAACACCTGGGTCCTTACAAAAGGGCAGTAGCCTATTTTTGAAACAATTCAATACTGTGAGTGAGGGCTGGCCCACCTGCCTTAGGGCAGGAAAAGCAGTGATCATGAATATTGAAGAGGCACAGTGGTTTGTACTAGGACAAAAAATGACATAGTGTTGCACACGGCGTAAGCCATTTTAGAACATAAAGGGAGCCATTGGCTGTCTCCTTCAAGGTTTTTGGAATACCAAGCAATCCTGGCCATATCTGATGCTATTAAAATTCAAGTGACCAATATTGTTAACGCTGGCTCTTTTCTGCAAGGAAAGTCTGAAGCTGAACTTGCAGTACGCGACTGCCTAGAAACTGTTGAAGCTGTGTATTCCAGCTGCCCAGATCTAAAGGAGGAGCAGCTCCCAGTTGCCATGAACTGGTTCACTGATGGCAGCAGTTTGTGAGACCGGGAGTGCAAATGGCAGGGTATGCTGTGACTACAGTCTTGGAGGTAATCGAGTCAAACCCATTACCAGCAGGAACCTGAGCACAAAAGGCTGAGCTCATAGCCCTCCCTCAAGCATTAGAACTGGCAAAAGGAAAGAAAGTTAGTATTTGGACTGATTCCAAATACACTTATGAAATTGTTCATGCCCACAGAGCCGTATGGAGAGAGAGGACTCCTGGCTGCACAAAAGAAGATTGTCAAATATGCAACTGAAATCATCAGGCTTCCTGAGGCAGTGAAATTCCCATTGCAAGAGGCAATTATACATTGCTGAGGGCACTCTAAAGGTAACACTCTCCCAGAAGAAGGTTTCTTCCGCATTTGACAGAGAGGTCCTGTAAATCTTCCCTAGCTTGAGTCTGGAGATTTGTGTCTTGGCTTTCAAAGCAGAATGCAACCAAAAGTATGTATTCTATCACCATCTGTTGAAACCAGGTGGCTTTCCCTACCACACGGTGTCCTGCAACCTCATGAGCTCAGGGGTCCACTGCAGCTTCTGCCCTTGGGGGTGGCAGCCTTGGGCACCTCCTTGAGCTGAGCCCTGGCTGTCCTGCAGTTTTGGCTTGGTCCCACGCCTCCCCCACAGGTCCCCAGCCCATGCTGCTGGTTGCACCTGGCCTCAGACAGAAACCCACTCAAGTTCTGAACAGCAAGCAGACAAACCCAAATCCTCCACCCTGGCTCTATAATGACCTGGGGAGGATTGGGGGTGTAGGAAAAATACCTCCATGTTTTCCCTCTCCTGGAAGCCGGGAATACAAAAGACTTTCAGCTAGCCCTATGTTAGATCACAGATTTTGAAGATAAGGCAGAGTCCCAGTCCTCGCTATTCTTTATGGCATAGCCTCCCTCTGCTATTTGCCTTAATCATATTTCTCCACACTCCCCTTCAACTAATCCTTTCCCAAACTAATATCATATTTCCTGCTCTGGATACGGGTTGCTGAGACCCTTTCTTGGCTCCTCTTATTGCCCCCTCTGGCCATCCAGGTTCCCCATATTGCCCCCTCTGGGTGCCCATGTCCTCGTAACTACCTCTGGGAAAATGTGCAACCCACCTCAACATTCTCCTAAAGGACCCTTCGGACATATTTTGGAATCGTCAGCCCTATAGTCAAGACCCTTTTTTCAACTTTCCTTTTTGCCCACCCTAGGCGTCCTGCCATGTTTTACTCCCCTGTGATAAATGAAGCCCACTTCTCAGTTGAATTTTTAAAAAATTAATAAAGTACAATAAGGGACAAAATCAAAAAAGCAAAAGTAACAGTGCTGGGTGCATAGCGGAACTCAGAAGCACACCGGCTAACCATAACAACTCTTCTTTTATAGCCCTTCTATTGCATCGGTCAAATGAATATTCATAAATTATTATACATATTAAAATATTTATTTGAATTTGTTTACATGTTCCAGGAACTTTTTTGCATTGTCCTTCCTCTGATCCACCTTTTTAGAGCATGTGCAGTAATCTTGGGTGTGTTTTTGAGGGTCATGTGTTCTTACAACCGCTTCCTGTTCCGTGGTTGCAGCAGGTGACAGTTATTGATAGTTGAAGTGTCAGTAGCAGGGACCCTCATCAAGCCGCTTCCTCAAATATTATCTGACCATGCAGATGATTTAGTTATGTCAGTCATTGCAAGTTAAACACAAGTATTCTAAATCAACATCAACTATTTCACAAATCTANGTCCCACCTTTCCTTTTCCGGTCTCCCCTTATCCCCCACCCCCTGCGAGGGAAAACCTATTGCTACTAAGGTGTAGCCACAAATACTTAGCATAACAATGGAGAAAATTCCACAGAAAGAAAAGGGAACAATTCAACCCCCAACACTGAGTTATTTTAATTATTGTCAGTTAGTTACGAAAATAAAAGAATTAGTTATTGTTCCACAACTATGGCTACTTCTGCAAAAGTTAACGTTATATTATAATGCACAGCACATAGCATCCACTTTAATATTTGGGAAAGCCAAAACTATAATATGTGTTCATCACATCCCAAAGTGGTACTTACTGGTGAGATTTGCTGAGACCCTTCTCGATTCTCCTTCATTACCCCATCTGAGCAGCCATGTCCTTTCCTATGGACTCTTCATGGACCCCCTCTGGTTCGCCTCTCCTTTTGACCGCTTTGTGGGACCCCCCCTCTCCTCTGTCTCCTGAACAGTCTTGGGTAGCCAATCTATTGCCCGGTGCCAGCCAGCGCTGAGGGGAACTGGTCACTGAAACTGGGTGAGGCACGTCTACAGCTCCTCTTGCCACATGCCGGACCAAAGAGTGGAAGGATCCTGGACCAAGCCTTCAATTGTCAGGAAAATCCATAAACGCCAGAGGTTTATGTCTGAAAAGGAGACACAAGAGTCATTTGACTTTATTTGAAGGGACAGAGTTCACTGGGACACATGCCCATGGGTCTTTTCTCTCTCGAGGTTTCAGAGGTGCAGCCTCCCTTTTATCCAAAACTCCTGGCTTCATGTTGCCCTCTTCCTTTCCCCATCGGCTGAAGTACTAGGAAGGTACAGCCTTCCCAGACCGCCTACCCCATATCCTCCCTTGAACCTGACATTTTATCCCAAAGTTCAGAAGTTCAGGCTTGTGCAAACCCTTGTCTATTTGGGAGCCAAACTGCCAGGGCCCAGTAACAAACTTGCTGCCCAAAGTCAGTAGAAACATTAAGACGCATTTCAAAGACACTAACACCCATAACCTTCACCCACCGATCTATTTGTAAAGACATTAGCACACATCTTTCCTCCCAAAACTTACATTTTTAGGTGGTTCAAACTTTAAAAATGGTGACTTTCAAGATGATTCTGAAAGTAATTAGTGTGTCTTTACTAAGAGTCTGTGTAAACCTGCTTGTACATAAAACCAGAGACTGATAGATAAGAAAGGAACATTACCAGTTTACAAGGAATTGTTGCTCAACCAAGGCCATGTTAAGTTCCTGAATTTAAAGACGAACAAAAGAAAGGAGAGTGGGGTGTGTGTTGTATGTTAAGGAGGTCCTGTAGTAAGCAATTCAAGAAGTTTGTACCCCTCGAGTTCCACAGCCAATGGGGAAAGAGAGAGGGTGATACAGCCAGGAAAACAGGATTAAAAGGAGGCTGCACCTACAGTAATTTGAGAGACCCCAGGGGAATACCCCATGGCCTCTCCCCTTATTAGAATAAAGTTATAGGACTCCACAATACCCCATGGCCTCCCCCCTTATTAAATAAAGTTATAGGACTCCTCTGTCTCCTTTTTGGACAGACACCTCTGGCGCTGCGAATTTTTCTGCACAATTCTATTGCATTTCTTCTTGGGATTGATTTTTCTGGGAGCTAAGTTGGAGATCCTATTTCCTCTATGTCTTGGTTTAAGACAATTTAAGAGGTGGATGCTCTCAAATGGCTGCTTCTTCTCCTTATAATTTTCATCAATCCCTTTTTTGAAAAATGAGATTTGCAATTTGGATTTTTTTATTTTTTAAGTTTAATAAGGGATAAAAAACCTAACCAGCACTATGGTCCCCTTGGTGTTTGGCCAAAAAGCACACTGGTAAAGTTGGAGAGTGTGATCTATATACTATTACATTACTGAGGTACATACACATTCATGTGCTTCAGACATTCTTGCGAGTTTTTGATGTTTCAGGAACTCTTCGGTTTGTTTTTTTTACACTCTAACATTTCCGAACAACATCCTGTGAGATACGTTTTATGTCTTCTTGTGTCTCCATCTGTTGTTTCACATCCTCTGATAAGGGGTTAACAAACTCTTCTAGGATTCTTCTCCTGCTTTTGTGACTGTTATCTCTTGGAGAGGTTAGTCAGCAGATGTGGGAATCAACACAGTTGTTTCCCACCTTTCAGTCACATAGAAGTGTTTTAAACATTTCGTGTTTTGCTAAGGCCTACAATACAATACATTAATCACACCACTATTTCTATAAACTATACAGTACATACGTAAACTAATAGATTATGTTATACTAACAAGCAGCTAAATAGAATTTTACATTGTACTATAACCGAATATTTATGGTCAATGCCAGCATGCAAATGGTAATACATTAATGCAAAAGCCAATATTACATTGTAGCTTTTAACACTTTCCACCAATGAGGAAAAATGAATATGAGTATGTGAAAAACGAGGTTCATTTTCCTGGTAGTTTTAAAAAAGTTTAATAAAAGACAATAAGAGACAAACAATAAAGCAAAAGGTTATAACGGCCAGGTGCTTGGCCTCCAGCCAAGAGCACATCCTAACTCAGAAAACACTTTGTTAAATGCATCAACATGTTGAATATTCATAGGCCTTCATGCATTATTCAAAATCATCCACCCCCAACCTGTAAATCAACTTTTTGTGGCGCTATTCGGTCACCTACTCCCTGATCAGTAAATTCTTTCCCTGGAGTTCTGGTTATCTTCATCCAGATAGGATAATCTAAGAATGTGAATAATTTCCTGATTATCTTTTTACCATTCTTTGAGTTAGTTACATGAAGAAAAGCTTTCTACAGCACCATGTTGTAGTCCAAGAGATGTATATATTTATCACACTACTATGTCTAAGTTTTGTTAATAACAGAACTAAAACTATATTCACACAGCACAGCAAAGTTTTCCAACATTATGCATATAGCATTCATTTTAATATTTGCGAAAAGCCAAAAATTAATATAATATGTATTAGTAACAAGTAGATACAAAAAGTAGATAAAAAAATAACAGTCTGCTACCAGGCGAAACAGCAACCGGCAAAAATTAACGGTAGTAGTCACTAGTTACAAAGTTGCTGAAGTCTCGAGGACTCCCTGACACAAAGAGAATCTCAAAATGGCAAAGTGACCCCTTGCCCCAGACGGCCCCCACAGCCGACCGCATGTGGGGAGACAAAAGGAAAACGGTGGCAGCCATCTCTCCTGTCTCTCCGGCAGTGGCGAAGGTGGTACTTCGAAGTGGCTGGTACTCGGTCAAGGGCCAGAGCTCGTGGAGGGATTTCTTCATCTCGGCAGGAGACAGGAGGACAAGGCGAGGCAAGGGCTGGGGCGGCTCTGTGTCTGCTGGCGGCTGCGGGGACCCGTCAGAGCGGGGCCGCTCACTCCTCCTTCACAGCCGGCTGCGGCTGCAGGCAGGGGTTGTAAAATTTGAAACAGATTTTGATTGGGAAACACAGCTATTGGAGTTGCTACTGTTGCGAGTAGTGCCAAGCAGCAAGAGAAAAAATAAGCGGCAAACCACGAGGCCAGAGAGAGAGACAGCGCTCCTCCTGAGCGCTCCAGCTTAAACTTCAGCCCGGGCGCTGCCCAGCCCCAGCCCCTGTTCCGTTTTCCGGCTGCAGGCTCCTAAAGAGGCAGTAGCGATTTTTAGGCACGGATAGATACGGACGACAATAACATTTTGGGTTACCCAGGACACTCTACATGAAGACATTCCTTGTTGTTTGTGTTTCCTTTTACCGTGTTTATGGTAATTACAAGTACACAGTGTAGTAAGTATTTATTATTAAAAATAAAGCTATAATTTCTTCCCATCTCAGAAGAGTCTGATTGTCAGTGTTCTAGCATTTGTTGCATTTTGGGGAGGCAGGGGGGTGGGGTATATGGCATGTATTCTTAAACCGCATACCTGGGGCTTTTGCATACTAGCTACAGAGGAAAGAACAAGCTGGCGACCTATGTGAACAAGATCCATCCTTAAGTGAGTCCTATTAGTCTCCTAAAGGGGCCTAAGGGATAATGAGGAACAGTGGTGCTAGTTTGGCCTGTAATTAAGTTAAATTTCTTCATAATACCTTTTATGGGGCCTATGTTTCGGATTTGTGCTGAGAACAAGGTTTATAGCACAGGGATATTTTAGTTCAAGCCCCCTCATTATTAGGGTAGAATCTGAATCTGAATCCCAAGGACAAACAAAAAGATTTTTTTAAAATTTTAAAAATTAGATCCCAAACCACAATTTCAAGGTCCAAATTCAGTCTGCAATTTGGCCATCTCCAATCCTTCTTTTAAGACTCCAAAGACCCATTTCCTCATGCACTTATGAGTAAAGAAGGTCCCAAGAGACTATGGGGAGGGTGAGAGTGCTCATCCTTCCTTCTCTGTGATGATTTGGGTGTTCCCTGTGTCACACTGGGAAGCATGTCAGCTCCAACAGTCTGTATGCAAATTGCTCATCTTCAATAGCTTTTTGGGCAACCTGAAAAATTCCTACATACCAGCTGTGACTTGAAACAGAGAGCTGCATATTTTAGAGGCTGTCAGGGATTTCACCACTGAGGATCAACTCAGCAGCATGAGGCAGACCAAGATGGGCTTCTGGGAGAGGGTGGAGCCTACCTTCATGATGCCCAGTATCATCCAAGACTGCAGACAGCAGTGACGCATCTGCCAATGCCCCACAGCCCAGGGGTGCTGGGAGAGTTGAGAGTTGGCAGACACAGAGCACAGCTTGGCTTTCCTCTGCTTTCTGGAGCAAAGGCTGTCTGAGACACAGTGGCTGCCTACATCCAACAACAGCTCTTGCTGTACAAGATAGGACAACACCCATCTTCTCTTCATCTGCACAGAGAAGTGGGGAGTCCCATAGCCCTGGAGCATAGTCTGCAGTTCCTCTTGCTCTCCTCAGAGAGCAAGAAACCCACCTCAAAAGGTCCCACTCCACTTTCAGGAGACCACCTCCAAAACTGAACATATTCAGGGATTGCTTCTACACAAAAGGTAACAGGACAAAAATGCTGGCATTTAGCTCCCCATGACAGCCTAAAGCTTCACTTCGTGGCAGTGGAGAAGAATCACTAGGTTCTAAAGGGTCTTTTCTACCATCTCACCTATTAATTTTTTTCATGCCTAAAACCTCCATTTTAGGGCCACAACCCTAATTTCTGAGATTCCATCCTGCTTTATATTACCTTTTATTGCCTGTAGGACCTGATTTGGAAGGTCCAAATTTTCAGTCATAGGGCAAAGGCTCATCTGTAGAGTCCAAAGCCTTCTTTAGAAAGTCCAAAAGGTCTTTCTGGGGTCCAAACCCTCTCTTTAGCTTCCACAGATCTTGTCTCTGGGACCAAAGCAAATGAGACTCTGGACCTAACAGATTAAGCTTTGGACCTTCCAAATGGGACTTGGAGCCTTCAAGATGATGCTCTAAGCCCTTCAGATGAGTCATGGGGTTTGTGCCTAAACCAGGTCAGTTTGGACTTAAAACAGGATGTCTTGGACCCCGAAAACAAGATTGTAGTTCCTAAAACAAGACTAAAATATATGGATACTAAAGGAATAGCCTTAAAAATGGGATTTTACACCCTAGAAATAATTTGATTTAGCTTCCAAATGAGGCTTCGGGCATGAAGAACATAAGACTTTGAGCCCTCAGTGAGGAGTTTGCACTCTAAAATAAGGCTTTGGATTCCACTGTGCTCTCCTGAGAGGTGGATTCCAAAGAATCCTGGTGCTAAAAAGCCAGCAAGGATCAGAGAGCCAGGGTGAGAGAGAAGTTGGATGAGGGCCTAGCAGCCATCCAAGGTCTACCCAACACAGTTTCTGAAGGTGTTCCTTTGGTATTGCTAGTTCAGGGTCAGCCTGAAGCTGACCTTAAGGGCAAGGAAAATATATTGGAAATGAGCCCTAAGAGCCCAGGTGATTTGCTACACAAGTTACATGGACACATTCCAGTACCTGGGAAGAATGGAACAGAAATCCCCAGCACTGCAAGTGTGCCAGCCAAACCAGTGATCAGGCTCATGGCCCTCAGAAACCTTTAATTCCTCCAGCTGCTGCAGCTCCAGGAAGAGACAGGAGCTTGACTGGTGGGTGAATCCTTTGCCAGGAGAGATCCAGTGACTTCCAGTTGTGAGAGTTGCCTGGCTTGTGTGTAGAGCCACAGGGTTCTGTGGGCACAACAGGACATGTCCTCATGCAGCCTTGTGTCACAAAGGGGCAGAGATGTGGCACCTGTCCAGCCATTGTGACCTCACCTGCCCAATGCTTGATATCTTGAGGACCAGACCAGAAAAGATTGAACCGGTCTTCAGGATAACACAGCTCCTTTCTTTGCTACTTGCATGCCTGCATTTTTTCAAGCATTCTCTGTCTTTGGCAGCGACTACAAGCACCAAAAAAGTGATTCTGACAGTCAAAGCTGTTCTGTGGGTTGCATTTGGGTTTTTTTAATTTTCAAGCTACATTTTCTTTCTCAACAGGAGACAGGTTTAGTTCTGATCTGATTTTTCTGGAGGAGGATCTGGATATTTTGTCACCCACAGCTTTTCCATCAATTCCTGAGAGTAACAGCTGCAACAGGAAATAATTCCTGTAAAAGTTTTGCCAGCAGCCTTGAAATTTGTGAATGCCCACAGACAACATGGTTGGTGCTTCATTCCTGAGTGCCAGTGCACTAACAAACTAGACCCTGAGAGCAGCCAGACTAACCCAGGTGATTTTGTTTAGACACAGGAAAATGTACTTTTTCACTCTGCCACTAGTGCACAAGACTTTGAAAGAGGACACTGCTCATAGAAAGACCTGACACTCATAGGTACTTGCTTGCTCTTTTTACATTACAATGAGGAAAAAGGAAAAAGGAACTGATAATCCAAGGCTCAACAGGGAAACCAAGGTAGCCTGAGGTCCAGAAATCAGTTTGTAGGACTTCTGGCAGACTAAGCAGGGGAACAGACTGTTTTCCAAAACTGTTTCCATACCAGTAGATATAAATGGGCTGTTAGGCTTTGCCCAGTGTTTCTGTGATGGCAGTTAGAGCTGTTGTCCTTGGTGCTCCTGTAGAGAGCATTTGAATGTGCTTTCAAGCAACAGTATTACCACATCTCATCAAATACCATTCCCCTTCAGGCATTGCTGAGGGAATGGCTCTGCCACAAAGGATCCTCTTTCCCCCGGAGGAGATTTGCATGGACTGGCAGCAAAGACAGAGACCTGGAGCAGGACTCTGCAATCTGGGCAGTACTTGCTACATCAATGTCATCCTGCAGTGCCTGACATACACGCCACCTTTGGCCAACTACCTGCTCTCTCATGACCATAGCCAGCTGTGTGAGTACTTTAAGAAATATTTCCTTGTAAATCTCTTGAGCACCCTAATGATTACATAACCTGGAACTGTATTTAGGAGGACAGCAGCCCTTCTTTGTCAGCGCCACGAGCTTGTGTTCAAAGAAGAAGTCATTGTTCCATTGTGTGTGTCCACAGATGACACAAGATGTGTGTCCGTCTTCAGGAAGGCACATCTTTCTAGCCTGGTATCTCTATCCCTGCAAGTTAAACCCTCTCAGCTTATTGCACCAAAAATTTGTGACAGTTTCTGAAGAATGTTTTCGCTGCACTAAAATGTCCTAGGAATAGTTGGATGGATGGGCAGAGTCCAAGAAAATGACATTTAATAAGTCCAAGTGCCAAGTCCTGCATTTTGGCCACAAATAGGCTGGAGATAGTGTGGCTGGACAGCACCCAGCCAGGAAGGGACCTGGGGGTACTGGTTGACAGACAACTGAACATGAGCCAGCAGTGTGCCTTGGTGGCCAAGAAGGCCAACAGCATCTTGGCCTGGATCAGGAATAGTGTGGCCAGCAGGACCAGGGAGGTCATTCTTCCCCTGTACTCAGCACTGATGAGGCTGCACCTTGAGTACTGTGTCCAGTTCTGGGCCCCTCAGTTTAGGAAGGACTTTGAGATGCTTGAGCACGTCCAGAGGAGAGCAACAAGGCTGCTGAGGGGCTTGGAACACAAGTCCTATGAGGAACAGCTGAGGGAGCTGGGGTTGTTTAGCCTGGAGAAAAGGAGACTCAGAGGTGACCTTATCACTCTCTACAACTCCCAGAAAGATGGTTGTAGTCAGGTGGGGGTTGGTCTCCTTCTCCAGGCAACAACTGACAGAACAAGAGAACATGGTCTTAAGCTGTGCCAAGGGAAATTTAGGTTGGATATTAGGAAAAAGTTTTTTACTGGAAGTGTGATAAAGTACCGGAATGGTCTGCCCAAGAAGCTGGTGGAGTCACCATCCCTGGATGTATTTAAAAATAAAGTCTGGATGTGACACTCAGTGCCATGGTTTAGTTGAGGTGTTAGGGCATGGATTGGACTCAAAGGTCTCTTCTAACCTAGAAATTCTGTGATTCTGTGATTCTCTGACATTGTCAACTTGGGAGGAGTGAAGACTGTTCTTAGAACTTCAAGATCTCCATTAGGTTTCCTAGTACTAGGGATGATGTGCTAATCTGAGGAGCTTCCCTCCCTCTCTCCCTCTTCAGGTCATCAGCAAGGCTTCTGCATGATGTGCATCATGGAAGCACACGTTAGGAAAGTCCTGCACTCTCCAGCCAATGTCATCTGGCCTAGGGCTGTCGTCAGGGATCTCAAATGTAAGTAATTTCAGATGCTTTGATAAATTCTCTCCCTTTCTTGTAGATGAGAACTACTAACTTCTTTCTTAGTCATAGGAGAAGAATTTGAGCCTGACATGGCCGGAGATGCCTATGAGTTCTTACGTTGTGCTCTTGAGGCCATGCAGAGAGCTTGTCTGAGTGGAAGCAGAGGGTAAGCATAAGTAAATATCCTTTTCCATGTTCCCAAGCCCACTGGACTCCTTGGATGTGCTCCCATCAAGGAAAACCTATGCTCAGGGCTATCCAAGCTAAACTTCTGGAGAATAACTCTGCCTTGCCATTCATTTCCAGTGCGGACATATCTTCTCAAACAAATACCATCATCCATCAAATATTTGGGGGCTTTCTGAAATCCAGAGGTAATATTTCCACATCTATTGTTCTCATTGGCACTGTTTTCACCCTTCCTTCTGTCTGACTGTGATAAATGGCTGGTCCTGTAACTGGCATAATTGGTACCATGAGCATAAAATGTAACCATCATATAACTTTCTCCCTCACTCAGCATTTTGATTTTCCTTACAGTCATATGCTTGAGGTGCCAAGCAGTTTCTGATTCCTACAAAGCCTTCCTGCATGTCCTTTTGGATATCAAAGTAAGAGGGCTTGCAGTTGTGCTTCAAGACAAGCCAAGGCCCCTGTACCTTTCCAGATCCAAAGTATTTGTCTTAAAAATGGATCCTGCAAGCACAAGGCAGCTTGGTGGTGGGTGGGAAGGAAAATGTACCTCCTTCTGCAGAGACCATGGCACTCATCTCTGCATACTACAGAGCAAGCTTTTGCTGGCCCCAGGAATTCCTGGGACTAAAACGAAATCCTTCCTTCCTTCCTTCCTTCCTTCCTTCCTTCCTTCCTTCCTTCCTTCCTTCCTTCCTTCCTTCCTTCCTTCCTTCCT
>VWZS01010661.1:6864-29639 GCA_013397075.1 Rhabdornis inornatus | reverse complement strand
TCCTTCCTTCCTGGAATCCTTCCTTCCTGGAATCCTTCCTTCCTTCCTTCCTTCCTGGAATCCTTCCTTCCTGGAATCCTTCCTTCCTGGAATCCCTCCTTCCTTCCTGGAATCCTTCCTTCCTGGAATCCTTCCTTCCTTCCTTCCTGGAATCCTTCCTGGAATCCTTCCTTTCTGGAATCCTTCCTGGAATCCTTCCTTCCTTCCTGGAATCTTTCCTTCCTGGAATCCTTCCTTTGTAATGTTTGGTCTCCTCAGCATCAGCTGCCTGTATCTTCTTGTTAAGTCCTTGGAAGTCTTCAGGCATGGGCATTTCCCACAGCTCAGCAGCTCTTTTCTCACTTCTCCAGGCACCCTCATCCCTCACCACAGCTCTTGAGGACTTTGTGACACCCAAGAAGCTGGATGGAAAATACTCCTTCAAATGTAGCAAGTAAGATGACTTCTAACAACTTATTAACACTTGATTCCATATGAAGGAGCTGCCTGTGATTGAGCAGAATCATCTTCTCATGGAGGTTTAAAGCACAATAATGAGACACAGGTTTTTTTAATGTGACCTTATGGCATGGAATAGCCCTAAAATACTGTAAAGATATGTGAGACACAAAAGCTTGTCTCACTTTTTTTGGTGAATATAGGGTGCGTTTCAGCAATTGGCTCTGCTTTGTTTCAAGGTGTGAAAAGAAGGTAACTGCCACCAAGAGGGTTACAGTTCATTGTGTGCCCAAGGTCTTCACGGTGTGCCTGGAAAGGGCTGCCGATCACACAGGCAAGAAGATCAGCAAGGTGTGTATGCAACTGCAGTGCAACTTTCTCTTTGAAGCAGCAGAGTCTCCAAAGCAGTACACTCTTTCAGAAGCTGCTCGTGTTGGGGCTTTTGTGCTCTGTTACGGGGAGAGGAGAGTTCCTATGAGAAGACCATCCTGGACTCTGCCCCAACAGAGCTTCTTTGGCTGAGAACAGTTTCCTGCTTCCCAAACCGTTATATGCTGAAGGGATATTTCATGCGGTAGTTCAGGACAATTCTGAGCTCACTTGGTCTTTCTGTAGATTGTTGAGTATCCTGAGTACTTGGATCTTCAGCCATACATGTCTGACGCAGCTGGAGAACCCCTCCTCTACACCTTATATGCTCTTGTGGTGCACAGCGGTGACACCTGTCTTGATGGACACTTCTTCTGCTACACAAAGGTTAAGAGCAACTTCTTTCTTGATTGAGTAACACGTGCTGGGAAGACAAACTTCCTTGTCAGTGTTACAGGTATCCAAGGTTTTTGGAAGACAAGGTCTCCTTCAGGGTTGATTTGGATTTGTTTTGGTGTACTCTTTGTTCAGCTGCTCTCTCTCTTTGGTGTTGTGGAGAAAACCTGCAGCTCCTTTCCAGAGATGGATGACTTTCTTTTCAGGCCAGCAATGGACTATGGTACAAGATGGATGATGAGTCTGTGGATAATTGTGGCATCCACACCGTTCTCAGGCAGCAAGCCTATTTGCTGTTCTATGCCAGGTAATAACTAGGATCATGTGTTCAGAATACATTTCCTTTTTCCCGTTTTGCAGTTTGTCTTCTCATCCTCCTGGGTGTTTCTGTTATAGGAGACAATTCCCTGCTTGCTTCAGTACTGTCAATTCTGAACTATGTCATATCAGTTCTTCTCTTGCTGGGCTTTAGGGTGATGGCCTGTGTAAGCTGCTCCTTGTGTGCTCTCTGAAACTAGGTCATGTTAAGAGGACCTAAAGGGGACTCCAGGAAAGATGGAGAGGGATTCTTTATGAGGGAATACAGTGATAGGACAAGAGGTAAAAATTTCAAAGTGAAAGAGAGATTTAGATTAGTTATTAGAAAGAAATTCTTGCCTGTAAGGATGGTGAGGCACTGGCAGAAGCTGTCTATGAGTTTCTCTAAGGTGTGGCTGCCCCATTCCTGGAAGTGTTCAAGGTCAGGCTGGATGGAGGTTGGAGCAACCTGCAGATGCTCCTGCTCAGGGTAGGGGGAGGTGGAACTAGATGGTATGTAAGGAACCCTCAAAACCAAACCTTTCTAGGATTCTGTGAAATGGAGGCTGTAGGGAGAATAGACATGAGGACTTGTTCTGGCAGGGGCAGACCTGGTGGGAAGACCCCCATCAAATTTGCCATTGGTGACCTTGGTGAAATCTTCTACAGCAGAGAGCTGTAGAAACCACTCCAAGAAAATGACTGAATCCCAGAGGAGCCTGCAAGGAACGCCTTAAACAGAGATCACTTTATTTTTTTTTCCAGATGCTCCGATTTGAAAATGGGAGGAATGGTGGTTTCCTCTCTAACACCATCCTATGCCCATTCCTTTCTCAGTCAGTGGGAGGCCAGCAGTGAGCAAGCAGGTTCTGCAGGGACACACGGTCAACCTAGTAGGACTATGTCAATGCACTGCCCAAGGACAAGTGCCAGGAACAGGATCCAGAGTACATCCCTGCAGTGGGGCAATGTTCACTGCAGCTGGTTCATGAACAGCACTGGCTCCAACAACTCAACAGGAAGGAAGAGAAAGAGAACTAGTCCTCAGGGTCGTGACTATGCTTTCAAGGATGGCACAGCTTCAGGGCCCTTGAACAGAAGCTGTCGGTGGGCTCCTGTGCCCAGTGCTGCTTGGGTACAACAACTGCCAAGACAGAGAGAGCAAAGCCAGTCCTCACAGCAGGGCTATGATCTTTGCAGACAGTTTGTGGGGATCACGGACTGTCACCAGTCAGTGAGGAGGAAGAGTTGGAGAAGAAGTCCTCCACACTGTGACCAAGACCCAAAAGATGATACACCAGAAAGGTCCTCAAATGCTAGCTCCAAGAGGGCTAATGCACCCAATGCTGCTCAGGAGCAATCCCTGCCAAGGCAGAGAGAGCAGAGCAGATCACCACAGCGGGGCTATGATCTCCGCAGACGGTTTGTGGAGATCACAGACTACCACCAGCCAGCAAAGAGGAGGAGGAAACACTCATTTGGAACAAACAGGCAGAAAAGACAAAGCCAGAATTAAAACCCCTTGATAGCCTTCTGTGTATAATTTACAAGGTGTTTCTTTCTCTGTAGGTTTTGTGGGATGTTTGTGTAATGGGATTTTGAAAACTGCATGCTTTGCATGTGCCCAACTGGCAGTCTCTTCTTTTTTAAATATGGAGTTCAAGTCACTCGAAAGGACATGAACTGAATGAGCCAGCAGTGATTGGGACTGAAAAAAGCTGGGCCCTGAGGGTGCTGCCCAGTGCCACCAAGTCTATTGTGGTGCCAGAAACAAACACTGTCTCCCAGGAATCAGCACTGGGATTGATCCTGGTTAACATCTTTCTCAACTAATGGTCTGTCTTCTGGGGCAGAGGACATACTCAGCAAATTGGCACATGACAGCAAACTGGAAGAGTGGTGCTTAGGCCAGGGGTTGTGCTGCTATGCCTGAGGGACCTGGGCAGGCTGGAGAGATAGTCTGGCAGGAACCTCTTTTAGTTCCCTTTTAGAAAGGGAGGTGTAAAGGGTGCTGAGCACCAGCAGAGGCTATTGAGTGAGCCCACGGAGGCTCCATCCTTAGACATATTCCACAGCCCTCTGTGCATGTTCATGGACAAGCGGCTGCAGGTGCCTCTGCTGGAGAAGGGGGTGGGAAAGGCCTGATTCAGCCTTCTGGTGACCTTCCTCCCCCGCTCAAGGTGTCTCGGATGCCTAAACAATCCAGCCAGCAGTGTTGTCCCCCTAAGGTGACCGTCAATATTTCCACCAGGAAGCTGGAGCCTATGGAGACGTTAGACCAGGGCAGGCTCCTGGCAGGTGCAGCAGAGCAGCCGTGAGTCACCGGACTCTAAAAATGCACATATGGGACCTAAAAGTAAGTATTTGGTCCCTAAAAAGGAAACTTTCATAGAATCATCAAATCACAGAATCACAGAACAATAGGATCCTAGAATGTTTTGGGTTGGAAGGAACCTTAAACATCATCTAGTCTGAACTCCCTTGTCATGGGCAGGGACATGTTCTACTAGACCAGTTAGCTTCAAGCCCTGTCCAACCAGGCCTTGAACACTTCCAGGGATGGGGCAGCCACAGTTGCTCTCAGCAAACTGTGCCAGGGCCTCACCACCCTCTAGGGGAAGAATTTCTTCCCAAAATGCAATCCAAACCTAATTTTTGTCTGTTTAAAACCATTATGTCTTGTCCTGTCACTCTGTACCCCTTTGTGCAATGTCACTCTCCAGCTCTCTGGGAGACCCTTTTGGGGCTAGAAGTTGCTATAAGACCCTTCTCTTCTCCAGGCTAAAACACCCAAACTCTCTAAACCTGTCTTTTTGAGGGAGGTGNATCCCTGCCAAGGCAGAGAGAGCAGAGCAGATCACCACAGCGGGGCTATGATCTCCGCAGACGGTTTGTGGAGATCACAGACTACCACCAGCCAGCAAAGAGGAGGAGGAAACACTCATTTGGAACAAACAGGCAGAAAAGACAAAGCCAGAATTAAAACCCCTTGATAGCCTTCTGTGTATAATTTACAAGGTGTTTCTTTCTCTGTAGGTTTTGTGGGATGTTTGTGTAATGGGATTTTGAAAACTGCATGCTTTGCATGTGCCCAACTGGCAGTCTCTTCTTTTTTAAATATGGAGTTCAAGTCACTCGAAAGGACATGAACTGAATGAGCCAGCAGTGATTGGGACTGAAAAAAGCTGGGCCCTGAGGGTGCTGCCCAGTGCCACCAAGTCTATTGTGGTGCCAGAAACAAACACTGTCTCCCAGGAATCAGCACTGGGATTGATCCTGGTTAACATCTTTCTCAACTAATGGTCTGTCTTCTGGGGCAGAGGACATACTCAGCAAATTGGCACATGACAGCAAACTGGAAGAGTGGTGCTTAGGCCAGGGGTTGTGCTGCTATGCCTGAGGGACCTGGGCAGGCTGGAGAGATAGTCTGGCAGGAACCTCTTTTAGTTCCCTTTTAGAAAGGGAGGTGTAAAGGGTGCTGAGCACCAGCAGAGGCTATTGAGTGAGCCCACGGAGGCTCCATCCTTAGACATATTCCACAGCCCTCTGTGCATGTTCATGGACAAGCGGCTGCAGGTGCCTCTGCTGGAGAAGGGGGTGGGAAAGGCCTGATTCAGCCTTCTGGTGACCTTCCTCCCCCGCTCAAGGTGTCTCGGATGCCTAAACAATCCAGCCAGCAGTGTTGTCCCCCTAAGGTGACCGTCAATATTTCCACCAGGAAGCTGGAGCCTATGGAGACGTTAGACCAGGGCAGGCTCCTGGCAGGTGCAGCAGAGCAGCCGTGAGTCACCGGACTCTAAAAATGCACATATGGGACCTAAAAGTAAGTATTTGGTCCCTAAAAAGGAAACTTTCATAGAATCATCAAATCACAGAATCACAGAACAATAGGATCCTAGAATGTTTTGGGTTGGAAGGAACCTTAAACATCATCTAGTCTGAACTCCCTTGTCATGGGCAGGGACATGTTCTACTAGACCAGTTAGCTTCAAGCCCTGTCCAACCAGGCCTTGAACACTTCCAGGGATGGGGCAGCCACAGTTGCTCTCAGCAAACTGTGCCAGGGCCTCACCACCCTCTAGGGGAAGAATTTCTTCCCAAAATGCAATCCAAACCTAATTTTTGTCTGTTTAAAACCATTATGTCTTGTCCTGTCACTCTGTACCCCTTTGTGCAATGTCACTCTCCAGCTCTCTGGGAGACCCTTTTGGGGCTAGAAGTTGCTATAAGACCCTTCTCTTCTCCAGGCTAAAACACCCAAACTCTCTAAACCTGTCTTTTTGAGGGAGGTGCTCCAGCCCACTGAGCATCTTTGATGCTTTCTCTGAAATTGAACTAGCGGGTCTGTATTCTTTCAAGCCTAGAAGCAAAGATTTGGGTTCTATAAACGAGACTTGGGGCCATAAGAGAGGGCTTTGAATCTTGCAGATGAAGGTTTGGACAAGCAAGATGTGGCTTGGACACTAAAAATGACTAGTTAGATCATAAGAATGTCCATTAGAGTTCAAAAGGAAGTTTTGGAGAGGAAAAACAGTGCTTTGAACTCAAAAGGAGATGTTGAAAACTGAAATGGAGACTTTGGACACTGAAACTGAGGCTTTGTAGCCTAAAAATAGCTGCTTTGGGAGCCAAAACTAGGACTTTGGGGAGAAAGCACAAGACTTTTACCTTCTCAATGTGACTTTGGAAGGGGAACAGAAGATTTCTCTCTGTCAAATGAGTTTTGAGTCCTCCAAATGAAACTGTGGGCCCTAAAAACGTCTATGGGTAATAAAAGAGAGAATGGGAGAACAGGAATGAGGATTTTTGCCCCAAAACAGTGGCTTCACAAGAAAAGAATTTGTGAGATGCTACAAATGATCCTTTGGACTGTGCAAAGGAGGTTGTCTCCGGCCTCAAGAAATGAACCTTTGTGCTGATTGGAGGGCTTTGGACACTCCAGCAGAATTTTTGAGCTGTAAAATAGAGCTTTGAACTCTTACAAATGAGGGTTTGGGTCCTCAAAATGAAACTTTGGGTACTAAAAATGGGTCTTTGGAAATGAAAAGAAGGGTTTGAACTCTGAAGTTATGTTTAGTGCCTTCAGGGATGCTTCAATACCACAAACCTAGGATTTGCACCCTGTAAATGCCTCCTTAGAGGCTTAAAAGAAGGCTTTGAGCCTGCCAAATTGAAGATTGAATCCTAAAAAGGAGGCTTTGGCCCCTGACAGTGATGCTTTGGAAGTTACAAAGATGGTTTGGGCCTGAAAATGAGACTTTGGTCTCTACAAATGAGACTTTGGACCTTCCAAATTGGACTTGAGGCCTTCAAAATGATGCTCTTAGCCCTTTGGATTCGTCTTGACACTGTAAAAGCAGCACTTGGAGTATATAAATGAAGGTTCGGACACAAGCCAGGCAGTTTTGGACCCTAAAAATGAAACTGTGGTTCTGGATTCCAGCTTGTTTGGGGTTTGAGGTCCTGGCTGTGGGTTTGGGGTCCTGTGCTTGTCTTCAACAGGGAGGCCTGGCCATGGACTCTGGATCCTAGCCATGGGCTTGAGGTCCTGACCATGGGCTCAGGGTTCCATGCCTATCATCACTGGGGGTTCCAGCCCCTCTTTCCATCCCTGCCCATGTGCTCTTTGCCCTGGCTACGGAGGATTTGAGCTGCTGCTTCTCCCCCCAACCACCTCTGCACCATCAAGGAGTCCTGCAGCCAGGTTGTGATGTCCAGGATCGGGTACAGCCTCAGCTTGGCTGGGGCTCTCTGATGGCTGATTGGGGTTGTGCTCTCTAGGGGATGCAGCACTGTGACCCCTCTGCTGTCCCCATCAGGTTCTTCTTCCCTGGCTGGTGTGGACTGGGACAGTTGCACCACTTCCAGCTGTTGAACANACCTTTCCGGAGAGTGGGCTGGGTGCAGGGCTGACGGACAGGGGTAAAGGCGGAAGGGGAACAAACCATTACAACCGAAAACCAGGGGGAACAACTGAGGGATAAACCATTACAAAACGCAGAGCAACACAACTTTAACAATAAAACAACAAACCACAACAAACAATCAGGCAAGCCCTGCCCTGCACTACCCTGTCATTGATTACCCTTTCACCCACGTGAGCCCCACCAGGCTGCCTCCTCCTTTCTCCTCCCCATCCTCCTCTTCCTCCTCCTCTTCCTCCCCGTCCTCCTTCTCTTCCTCCTTTGTTGAAGAATGGCTCGAAGAGCAGGCCTATGATTCTATGGAAATGTTATTTAAGCAGTCTCCCTGCTGAACTAGGCCTGTGAAATGTCCTTTAAGCAGTTTCCCTGCTGAAGTGGCAAGGACAGTATTGGTATAGCAAGAACAAGCTGCATTTACTGATATTTTCAGTATGTACTGATGTAGCAAAAACATTGTAACCCTGCTTTCCTTCTGATATATGTTAAGCAGNCTCTTCCTCCTCCTCTTCCTCCCCGTCCTCCTTCTCTTCCTCCTTTGTTGAAGAATGGCTCGAAGAGCAGGCCTATGATTCTATGGAAATGTTATTTAAGCAGTCTCCCTGCTGAACTAGGCCTGTGAAATGTCCTTTAAGCAGTTTCCCTGCTGAAGTGGCAAGGACAGTATTGGTATAGCAAGAACAAGCTGCATTTACTGATATTTTCAGTATGTACTGATGTAGCAAAAACATTGTAACCCTGCTTTCCTTCTGATATATGTTAAGCAGAGTTTCTCATGAGAACAAGGATGGACCCTGGTGAGAAAGAAATCATATAGATACAATTGTAACCTTTAAGAACTGACTAACCGTTGTATGTTAGGATATAAGAGACTGCTGTAACTGTAAATAAATGAAGCTTGCATTACCAATCATATTGATTGGGTGCATCTTCCCTCGCTGTCGCAGCACTCCTTCTCCTCCTCATCCAGTGCCCACTGGTACCTGTGGGACATGGATCCTCTTACCTGACTCACCTGGAGCTGCTCGTGGGCATTCCACAGTGGGCACAAGGCACCCCAGATTGCCAAGATGGGCACCGTGTCACACATTTGGGACAGCCTGGCATCCATCAGTCCAGTCTGTAAGCAACTGGACAGCCCGGCATCCATGGGGACGGTGTGACACCCATAGGAACAGTCGGGCATTACTGAGGCGGTCTGGCAGCCACTGGAAAGCCTGACATCCATGGGGAAAACTTGTCATCGACTGGGAGAGCCTGACACCCGTGGGGACATTCTGGCATCCCGGGGGAGAGCCTGGCACCCCTGGGGACAGCTTGACATCCCTGGGGACACCCTGCCAGCCACCTCTGCCTCCTGTCCCAGGCAACTCCGAGTTGCTGGAGGTGGCTGCGGCAGGGATCCCGCGGCGTGGGGACGTGGGTGGGGGCGGTGTCATCCCCGCGGTCTCCCAACAGAAGCTCCAGCACTTGGGCGACATGCCCGACACCAGCACCGAGCAGGTGGTGAGCCGGGAGGGCAGCCCTATGGAGAACCAGCTCGTCCTCCCCCCCAAGGCGGACAGCCGGGTGCTGGGGAGCTGGGGGGGGTTTGGGGGGCACCCGGGGCTCGGCGGGACGTGGGGCTGCCACCCCCCGGCTGGCGCAGGAGGGGCAGTTCCCCTGGCTGCGGGAGGCTCGTTCCTTCGTGGCTCTCCTCGATGGCCCCTCCCGGCTGAGGGCGGATGCCCAGCGCTCCTTCTGCAGGGAGGTGGCCGCTCCCCAGCTCCTGGGGACGTGGCGAACCAGTGCCACGGGCCCCTCAGGGGTGCTGGGACCCCCTGAGCAGCCCCGACCAGGTGGTAACAGGGGAAGGGAGGTGACAGAATCTCCCCGGGAGGGGGCGGGTCCCCATCCCTCACCCTGGGCACCCCGGGACCTGTGGGGCTCGGGGACACCGTGGTGACGGGTGGGCAAAGGGGTAGGCCCAGGGGGTCCTGGGGTGTCCCCGAGGAGGATCACGGCCATCCCAGCCCTTGGCAGCGCCGAGGTCACTGTGACCGAGCTGGAGGCAGCTGGGGATGCTGTCGCTTCTGTGCTGCAGCCCCCAGACCTTGGACAGTTCCCTGCTGAGCGTCTGCGTCCAGGTGAGACCCCCATGGCATCCCCAGGGGCTTGAGGGGCCAGGACCACACAGGGCCCCGTCCCCGGGAGGGAAACATAGCCCTGGCACCCGCGAGGATGGTGACACAGGGACGGACACAGCCCTGGGGCTGCCGCGGGCACCCGCGGGGCAGGAGGTGTTTGGGGGTCCTGGAGGGTCCTCGTCCCGCTGAGCCTGGTGGTCGCTCCATAGTCGGGCTCCGGCCGGGATTCCAAGTGGTGCCACATCTGCCGAGAGGAGGACAGACACTTGTGGCTGTCGGGGGTGGCGTGGAGGTTCTGCAGCCTGTGGGAGCTGCTGGGCACCTCCGGGCACTGGGGACTGCAGGCACAGGGGTCCAAATGCTCCTGGAGGCCGCCTGCTCACCCTGCCCTAAAGGTGACACTGGGAGATGTCTCAGGGAAGCGGTGGTGACCTCAGGGAATGGCTGTGATGTCACAGAGGGACTACGTGATGTCCCAGAGGGGGCTGTGTCATAGAGGCACCTCTGTGGCTGTGTGTGATAGAGGCACAGAGCAGCTCTCTGACAGAGAGCTGTCAGAAAGGGGCTGTGTTACATCACAGGACAGGTTGTGTGAGTTCACGGAGTAGGCAATGACATCACAGATTGGGCTATGATATCACAGAGTGGGCTATATGAGGTCGAGCAACTATGGCATCATAGAGGGGAATGTGCAACATCACAGAGCAGCTATGTGACATCAAAGAGTGACTGTGTGACGTCAGTGAGGCAGAGACATCATAGAGCAGGCTGTGAAATCACAAGCTGTGTGACATCACAAAGTGGGCTGTGAAATCACAGAGCAAGCTGTGATATCACAGGGCCTGTATGACATGAGAGAGTAGATTGTGATGTCAAAGAACAGACTGTGACATCAGAGCGTGGCTATGTGACATCATAGAGTAGGTCGTGACATCAAGAGCACAAACTGTGACATCAGAGAGGGCTGTGATATCACGGAGTGGCTGTGTGACATCACAAAGCAGGCTGTGACATCACAGGGTGGTGGTGTGACACTACAGGGGGGCTGTGTGAGGTCACTGGGTTGGTCACTCTGCCCAGCCCCACTTCAGCATTTCCCCCCAGAGAAGTACCCACTGCTGCTTGTGCAGAGCACGGTCACAAACCTGGTGAGTTGTGGTTCCCACTGCGGTGGTGGCACTTGGTCCTTCCTCCATACCCACAGCAGAGCTCCCTTGTCCTACAAAGTCCCTGGCAATGCAGGGATGAAGGAAACAGGACAGGCTGTGGGGATCAGGGGCAGGGCACAGCCAGGGATTTGGGGTGGTTGTGAGCCCAGGGCAGAAGCCGGCCCTTGGCCTTGGTGAACCTCATCCAATTGTCCTGGGCCCGTGGCCTCCAGCCTGTCCAGATCCCTCTGCAGATCTTCCTGCCCTGCAGCACAGCCACACTCCTACCCAGCTTGGCCTCACCTGGACACTGACTGAGGGTGCCCTCAACACCCTCATTTGGATCAGCAATAAAGAGATTTAACTGCCTGGCCCCAATCCTGAGCCCTGGAGACACCCCTGGATGTGGCTCCATTCCTCAGCAGACCTTGGGCCTGGCCATCCAGGCAGCTTTCTATCCAGGGAACAGATGCTTCAGAGGCTGTTGGATCAAGTTCCTGCGAGCCCAAAAGATTGGCATTAGTGCAGCTGTAGCTCTGCACAAGAGAGCTCTTCAGCCACTTTCTCTCTGTTCCTCGCTCTGGGCATGGAGGGAGCTCGTGACTTCAGTGTGTGACTCAAGTGTGCGAAGAGCAAATGTGGACAGAATTGGGGCAGTGAGAGTTTGGGGGGACCTTGAGATCTGTGCTGGACACAGAACGTGTTTTCCACTGGTCTGAGACTGTCTGCTGTGGAAAGTGGATTTAATATCCAGCAGAGGTATGACTTTTGCTTTTTATGGCTCTGTGCCTTTCTTTGGTTTTGTTTGCTGACAATAAATGAACATCCCCCTGTGTCTCAGGCAGCTCCTTCCAAGGAAAGCAAGTGGGAGTTGGTGCCAAAGAGCTGAAAGCTGCAGGCACAGCCTTGAGGAGAGGGAGCTCAGATTTGCATAAAGCTGCTCTAAGTCCCAGGGTTTTGATGGGGGAAATGATGGGGTGCGGGTAGGGTCAGAGTCTGATTGATTGTCAGACATAAAGGGTCTTGATTTTGGTATCTATTCAGACTGCATTAAGAGGGGCTGGGGATCAATATCAACTGGAGATTGCTGATAGTGTATAAACAGGAAAAGAATAAACAGGGAAAACTTTTTTTCTCTCATTATTTTTTACTGTAATATATTAATTTTCAATTCACTTCTGAAATCTGTCTAATTAACCACAATGGAATTGAAGACTTAAATGATTCCCAGGGGTTTGTCTTGTTAGGATGTTTTAAATGTTAATGGCCCTTTGGCACTGAATTCCTGAACTGAAGAGCTGAAGGCTGAACAAGCCTCTGGAGCAGTAAAATTCAGCAGCAGCCTCCAAGTTGCTGAGGATGTCAGCAGCCCCCACTGAGGCGATCCCTGTCCAAAGGCTGTGGGGGAATGGGTGGACAAGGAGAGCGTCCCTGGGGCTGGGGAAGCAGAACTCAGAGGCACCAGCGGGTCCAGGCTGGAAACGGACTGTGGAATGTGGCTGTGAAAGCCCTGCCTGGGCTTGGCCAAGCAGAACAGACAAGCCCTGACTCCCATCCCCCAAACAACTCTCTCAACAAGAGATTTAAAAGCAATTACAGCTGTTCGTGTACTCTGAGTTGGATGCACTGGAGAAATACTGACAAGAGATCCTCAAGAAGTCAAAACAACAAAACAGCCTTTACTAGCAACTTTAGAAAATCAGAGAAACTTTGTCAAAAGGTTTAATATGACATTCAATCAACAAAAAAACACTTCTCAAAACATTAACTTGGCCCATTTAACTTCACAAACTCTTTGCTTGTTCAATTTTAAGTTACTCAAAATTAGCAAGAGGAGGGAATTAGAAGACACAAAGAAAGAAAGACAGAAAAGATACAGGGAAGCACACACACAGCTACCAACTCCTGGATTCCAGTGGTATGCAGATAGAAATTCCAAGAGCAGGTAGGGTCAAGCTGTGTGCTTGTCTCGTGTTCAGCCTTAAATACCCCTTGGTCTTCCTGGGCTCTTTCCCCAGGTGGGACTTCTGGTCATTTGGCCAAACAGGAGCTGGGCTAAGGGCTCCAGAGGTGGGTGTGGAGCATTGCTCCTGGTGTGCCAGGGACTGGCAGACACTGCTGGGCTGGGATAGAAGCTCTGGGGGGATTGGGGTTACAGGGCAGTCCAGGGCTGGGGTTATAGGGCAGGGCATGGCCAGACCTGCCTTTTCCTTCCCCCCACACACATTAAATATTTTGAGCTAACAATGTCCTCCAGTCCCTCACAACAGGCAATGTTGGAGGTGGAATCCTAATTTTGGCATGGGCATCTTGCTGAGAAAGACAGTTCTTTTCCATAAGAAGGAAAGCACAGAGCCCCAGTGTTCGGAAGGCAGGTGAGAGCCAGCCCTCAGGAGGTCAGGGCCAGCCAGACTTGTCAATAATGGCAGATTTTGTCTGGGAGCAATCTTTGGATATAGGAAATTTTGGAGGTGGAATCCCAGTTTCAGCCATGGGTGCCTGGAGAATCAGGACAGTTCATTCCCATAGGAAGGAAAGCACGGAGCCTTCCCCAGTGTTCTGGGGACAGATGAGAGGTGACCCTGTTGAAACCATTGTCAGACAGACTTATCCTGGCAATATTCCTATGGGAACAATTCCTGGATATAAGGAAATTTGCAGGTGGAATCCCACTTCAGGCCATGGGTGCCTGGAGGAGTTCTTTTCCATAGGGAGGAAAGCACAGAGCCCCAGTGTTTCAGTAGCATATGAGAAGAGACCCTCAACATGCCAAGGTCAGCTGGACCAGACAGGCAGCCCTCAGGAGGCCTAACCAGACCCATTCCATGTTCCCTTTTTTCCATTGAACCCTGCAATATGACAATGGTTCCTTGGTTCCATGAGGCCTTGCAGTGTCACAATGGTCTCTGTGGTTCCATGGGGCCCTCTGCTGTTGCGTAGGCCTTTTGGTTCCTTGGGCCCTGCAGTGTCACAATGTCCTCTTGGTTCTACAAGGCCCCAAAGACTCACAATGGTATCCTTGTTTCTATGATGCCCCACAGTGTCACAATGGTGCCTTGGTTCCATGAGGCTGTGAAGTGCCTTGATGGTCTTGCCATGGTTCCATGAGGCCTTGCAATGTCACGCTGGACCTTTGGCTCTGTGGGATCTCAGTGTCACAATGGACTCTTGGTTTGATAAGACCTTGCAGTGTCCCAGTCGCCTCCTTGTTCAATGATGCCCTGTACTGCCACAATGGTCTCTTTGGTTCCATGAGACCTTGAAGTTTCATAATGATTTATCTTCAGTGACACAATGGATCCTTGGTTCCATGATGCCCCGAAGTGTCACAATGGTCTCCTTGGTTCTACAGGTCCCATGGAGCCCCCCAGTGTCACTAAGGTCCCATTGCTTCCACAAGGCCCTGTGGTATCACAATGGATCCTTGGTTCCATGGTGCCACACAGTGTCAGAATGTTCTGCTTGGTTCCATTGGGCCCTGTAGTGTCACAATGGTCCCTTGGTTCCATGAGGCCCTGTGCTGGTGCATTCCACCCTCCCCTTCTCACTCCGCCCTGTGAGTGGAGAAATGCTCATTCAGCTCAGCCTTGGCCAACAGCCCCTGGGCTCAGCTCCTCTGGAGCTCAGCACAAACACTGTCTACTCCCAGGCACTGCGGCTGCCCAACAAGCTCCTGGTTTCTTTAGGAGCAGCCCTGGGAACTGTTTTGTTCCCTCGGTGGCACAACATCCCTGTTCTCACCCTTCCAAAGGACGTTGTTAACGCCAAGTGCAGCCGGCATGAAACATTGCTGTGCCTAAAGCCCCTCTCTTGGGGCCCTACAAACAGCGCTCCTCAAGGAGCCCCTTGGAGCTCTCCTGGGCCAGCACCTCGCTCTGAGCGGGGCCTCTCCGAGTCAGGAACTCTCCTGTTTGCTGCACTCGGGGCATCCCCTAACAACGACGGAGCATGGCCCGATCCCCCACTCCTTGAGGCTCAACCCTTCACCTGCTGGGAGATGCCATCGGGAGTGAGCATCTCCCTGCCCTCCAGGGGAATTCCTCACAGGTCCCTGGCACTGACTCTCTCTGTCTGTGTGCACACACGAGTGCCTGTGCCCTGGCAAATGTGGCAGAAATGCTGCTCTCTGAGGGGTTTGAGTGCCTTGGATATCTGAGTCAATCAGGCTGTAAGTAAGGTTAAGTCACAAGGTGTAAGCTAAGTTAAATGCTGCTAAGTGTTATTCCTCTGTCAAATTCCTATGTCATAGATTATAAGCTAGGTTAAGTACTGTTAAATGCTGTTGTTTTGCTAAATTATGAAGTTTAAGGTATAAGTTAAGGTTAAGATATAAATTAACTCCTGTTAAGTTTGAGCTCTGTTAAGCTCAACATACACACATACACACACACACACACAGAGACAGTTCTCAGTTAATTTCTGGTTTGATTGCCTGGATTTTGTTTGTGTTGGGGGTTGAATTGTTCCGTTTTCTTTCTGTGGAATTTTCTCCATTGTTATGCTAAGTATTTGTGGCTACACCTTAGTAGCAATAGGTTTTCCCTCGCAGGGGGTGGGGGATAAGGGGAGACCGGAAAAGGAAAGGTGGGACAGGGGCCTGGGCTCTGGCTCTCGCTCGCTCGCTGGCTCGTGGGGTGGAAGGAAGACAGCCTGGGCTCCTACCTAGCATCTTCCCTGCCATCCCAACGCCGGGAGCCACGTTCCCTGCTGTCGGACATCGCACTGCTGCCTTCCTGCTTCATCCTACTACCTCAAGGGCACTCTGCTGAGCACCACGACTGGCACCGTGAGGAGGGAGTACCACGACTGGCACCGTGAGGAGGGAGTCTCCCCTCCATCCCCATCTCATACCTGGGCCGCCACCGCCGCCATCACCCAGCCCCCTTCAGCTGCACGGGACCTGCCCTGCCCACACAGCACCGGTAACTGAGCACAGAGAGAGAGGGCCTGTGGCCAGAGGGACTCGAACTGAGCTGTACTGTTCAGTTCTGTTGTCAATCTTTATAGCTGTTGTTGTTTCTGCTGTTTGCCTTGTTAGATATATTAGTAAAGAACTGTTATTCCTATCCCCGTATCTTCTGCCTGAAAGCCTCTGATTTGCAACTATAATAATTAGAAGGGAGGGGGGTTGCATTCTCCATCTCAGGAAAAAGGGGTTCTTGCCTTTCTTTAGCACATACCTGTCTTTCTTTCAAACCAAGACAGTTTGGTTTTGCTGTTGCTTTGTTTCCTTGGTATGCCTGAAGTGTCCAGTCAGGAGTAGAGTGACTCTTGCCAACGAACTTGGCTGTGCTGTCCCTTAATATTAAATTTGGTTTTTGCTGGTCCCTTGCTGGGGATTTTTTAAGCACTCTCAACCCCTCATTCGTAACAGCGTGAAGGAGCCCTGGCCCAGGCTCTGGCCCTGGGGACACAGGGATGCTGCCAGGGGTTCCCTGTCCTCCTGTGCCACCCCCCGTGGCCCCGGCCCCCGGCCCCGTGTCAGGCTTTGGGGTTGATCTCATGGAACATCCTCTGGGGGAGGCTGCGGTACCAGGGGCAGGGGGACCCAGGGAGACAAAGGCTCCCACTGTGAAGGAGTAGCTTTGGACTTCTCTAGGGGGAGCTGTGAGGGGGGCTGGGGTGGACTTCCCCAGTGACCTCACACACCCCCCTGTAATGTCACACAGCCACCTGTGACCTGTCACAGCCCACTCTGATGTTACAGTCGACACTGTGAGGTCACACAACCTGCCCTGGGATGTCACACCACAACTGTGTGATGTCACAGCTGCTCTAGGCTGGCCCCGACCCTCTGTGATATCACAGAGCCACCCTGTGATGGCACAAGCCACTCTCTGATGTCACAGCCTTCTCTGATGTCATAGGAAATGGTGATGTCACACATCTGCTCTGTAATGTCACAGCCTGCTGTCTGATGTCACAGAACTGCATTCTGTGTTGGCAGTGTTTTCTGGTGGGAAGGAGGCAGTACCCAGGCCAACTGGACAGGGATGGAAGGAGAATATTCCTTATCCTGGACACATAAGAATGGTACTGTTGAGAATTGTAATATCTCAAAACCAGATCTGGAAATAACCTCAGGAAATATTTATCAGCTGACAGATTGCACTGATACCCCCTGGGATGTCAAATTCCAGAAGTATGGAATAGCCCTCAGACAAGATGATGCAAATATATTCAGCCAGTTCAGTGGTGTCTGGGTTGGGAGGGGAGCCCATGCCTCCTAGAGGACCCCTTGCAGGTGGATGTAAAATATCCTGATTTAATAAGGTCAAGGCCAAAGGATCCCAGCACAAAGGAAAAGTGGAATTGCACTGGGATAGACACTTGAACTGTTTGGAATCCTGAGGTACAGCAGCTCATGTCTGTGGCCTAGGCTCTAAGGCTGGGATGTGCTTGTAGAAATTATTCTGCCTTTTTCAATGACACCTGGTCTCACCTAACAAACAATGAGACTTGGAGAGACACAGACTGTCAGCAGGACATGGTCAAATCATTAGGAGCCACAGGATGGTTGAGAAATGATGGAATTCGGAGCACACGTGTGCCCTTGGGAGAATCAAGAGCACAGTGGATACTGGGGTATTAGTGTTACGTCCCTTGTGGAAGGAGTCACCACTGGGAACCTGACTGTGGGGAAAGGCTAAAGGGAATGAAACTTGGAAACATCCCAGTACAGGAACCATAGTGGGATGGATTTTAGAATCCATCTTCACTCTGCAAATATTTGCCTTTAGGAACAGATCAGCCACACACAATTGGAATCTGCAAATGGAAACTTTAGCAGATGCAACTCCTTTGGGATTTGCTGAAACAAACGAACAATTGCAAGCCACAACTAAAATGACCTTAACAGAACAGATTGGCTTTCGGCCTATTGCTGTTACATGAACACGGAGTATGTGGTTACTCGACTTTATACAACACCATTGGTTGTATGCACATTCCAAATGTGATGCTGAATGATGGATGGTCAGATAGATGGTCAGATAGAGAGGATAAAATTAGTTGCTACAACCAGCAGAGAATTAAGAGCAGGATTAGAAAGTAACAAGTTAAATAAAATACTTAATGCATTTGAATTTTCTCTGACTGGTTCGCCTCACTTTTGAAAAGTGTAATTGTGATCATAGTAATAATTTTTTTTGTAATTGTCATCATAATTGTAATGATAATTGTAATTATGATACTTTCCTTTAAGCTGCATAGAAACCATGCTTGCTAATGCAATGCGAGGAAGAGAAGATAAGCTTCACAAGCCTCAAAGGCGGGAGATGTTATCAGATCATAAACTTTCTACACCTCTTGAGCTGACACAATGCTTATTCTTCAAAATCCACTGGCCCATGGAACTTCACAATGCCTCCTGTGTAAGAAGGAAAACAGGAAAGTGACCAGCCTCAGTTGTGAACTTCTACCAGTTCACTGGGCAGTCAGGTATGACTTTGGGTCACCAGCCACCAGGGACCACCAAAGAGACCTCCAGAACAGAAGAAGGCATGTGTAAAGGGGAGGGAAAATATAGGGAAATTATTATCATCTGTATGTTTATTCTGGAACAACCACTGAATATGTATGTAAAATACAGGATATAAACAGGAACTTTCCTATACTCAGCATGCACAACTTTAGGAGAAGCTCTCCCCTTGTCCAGCCGGCTGAATAAAGAATGCTGCTTCTTAGGGCTACATTAGTTTTAAGGACATTTTTTTTTTACTGGCTTTTGTTAAGAGTCTTTACAGTGGTCTCTTTGCTCCCATGAGGCCTTGCAGTGTCATGACGGTCACCTTGGTTTGATGGGGCCCCTAAGGGACACAACGGCCCCTTGGTTCCACAAGGCCCCATATTGTCACAGTGGTCTTGGTTTCATGGGGCCAAACAGTGCCACAATGATACCCCTGGTTACACGAAGCCCTGTGATGTTGCAATGGCACCTGTGTTACACAAGGCCACAAAGTGTCACTACTGGTCCTAAGGTTCCATGAGGCAGTGTCACAAGGGATTCCATTGTTTCCCAATGGGCTGCGGTCCCACAATGGTCTTCTTGGTTCCCAAATATCAGAGTGGACCCATTTTTCCATAAGGTTTTGCAGTATCACAGGGGTCTTGTTGGTTTGGGAGTGTCACAATGACCCCTTGTTTCCATGGGGGGCCCCAGTGTCACAATGGCCTCTTATGTCCCACAGAATGACAATGGACCCTTGGTTACATGAAGCCCTGCAGTGTCAAAATGGACACTTGCAGGGCTGGAACACATCTGCTCTGGAGCCAGGCTGGGAGCTGGAGCTGTTCAGTCTGGGGAGAAAAGGCTCCAAGGAGATATTAGAGCACCTTCAGTGCCTAAAGAGGCTATGAGAGAGGTGGAGAGGGACTCTGGACAAGGTCTGGAGTGACAGAACAAGGGGGAATGTCCGTGAGGGGAAGGAGGGAAGGTTTAGATGGCATACTGGGAGATGGGACATTGAGAAGAAATTCTTCCCTGTGAGGGGGGTGAGGCCCTGGCACAGTGTCTTGGCTTGCAATGCAAGATGTAATCAAAAGTATGTATTCTATCACCATCTGTTGAAATCAGGTGGGGCAGTGATCTTTATCCCCAGGGGGCATATCTTCTGTTAATGGATCATCTGTTAAAAACAAGCGGGGCAGTGTTCTTTATCTTTTCCACAACCCATCTTTCCTTCAGGGAGATATCTTCTGTTAATGGGCCATAATGAGTCCCAGTGCATGACTGATAAAATTACATCATCCCTTTGAGAGATGCTCCACCCAGGGGGAGGAGCCAAGCATTTCCTACCCAGATAAAAGCTGAGATTTGGAACATCAGAACAGCTTTTTTCCACTGGATTCCAGAGGAAAATCAGACCCTTCTACATCATCACTGGACCTTCAGAGGAAAACTGCACCTTCTACAGGATCACCGCTTCAACTGAACCACATCTGTCACTGCAGGAGGATGCAGCCACCATTTAATGGGACTGCTACCAACACCCTGACTGATGGGGAGTCAGGTTGGATTCTGACTCTGTCAGTGTTTTGGGTTTGTTTTGTTGGGTTTTTGTTTGCATGTTTGTTTGTTTATTGTATTATGGTATTTTTATTTTAATTTTCCTAGTAAAGAACTGTTATTCCTATTCCCATATCTTTTCCTGAGAGCTCCTTAATTTCAAAATGGTAATAATTTCGAGGGAGGGGGTTTACATTTTCCATTTCAAGAGAGGCTCCTGCCTTTCTTAACAGACGTCTGTCTTTCAAACCAACACACACAGGTTACCCAGAGAGGCTGCAGACTCCCCTACCTGTGGAGGTGTTCAAGGCTAGGTTGGACGGAGCAGTCTGGTCCAATGGAAGGTGTCCCTGACCATGGCAGGAAATTGGAATTGGGTGATTTTAATGTTCCATCCCAAGCCATTCTATTAATTAGTTTCACCTCCCCATCCCTCATTTAGCAGCAGGTTGACGTTCCTTTTGCAGCCATTTACTGCAAACAAAGCAACTGAATTAACTTTGCTCTGGATGTTGCCTGCAGCCTCAATCAGCTCCAGATGGAGCTGATGAAAAAGCTTTGAAAGCTTTGGCTTTCCTAAACACATGAACACACGCTCAGGTCAGATTTCTGAATTACTCTTTCACAGCCGGTCCTTGTTACCACCTCCAGGTCGTTGTGCTGTGACTCAACCCTGCGATTTGTGCCTAAGGCAGCACAGCCCCCCTGCTAGCACAGGCCCTGCATCCCCCTCATCAGATGTGGCACAGCACACGGTGTGATTTGGGTGGGCAAATGTTCCCCACTAGAGTGTGCACTCCAGACCTCAGTGTCCAGTCCTACCACCCACATCCCATGCCAGGGTTCACAGAGAATCCTGGGGGTCTGCCAAGGGCTGGGTGAGGAGGGAGCGTGGGGCTGGGCTGATGCTGCCCCTACAGTGGTGCTGAAATCAGCAGGAGGAAGAAGATGACCACAGAACAAATAGGCCAAGAAACTGCGGTGCATGCCCAGGTCTGAAAGTGGCTGATGGAAGAGGCTGGGGGGATGTTCAAAGCCCTGGGGCACCTTCTCAGACTGGCCATGCCACCAAGGCCACAGACAAAGCTCCTCAATGCTGCGCCTGCCTGTCTGAGATCCCTGCCAGGGGACTGGCACAGCACCACACACCTGCTGGAACGTGTCCTGGCCCTGCAGAGTCACACAGCTCAGCTGGCATGAGTGGGTTTTATCTCCTGGGCACTTGCCAGTCTAGCCCAGCTTCTGCCCAGTTCTGCCCACCTCCCCTGCCCTCACCCCAGCCCAGCCCAGCTGAGCAGCCCATTCTGGGTGAGCCCCATGGCAGTGCCTGCTCTGGGGTGCTCCAGCACTGGGGGCACTCACCCCACAGCCCTGGTCCCCTTGAAGGGCTTAGCAGCTGCTGAGGGGCAGAGAGGGAGGTCAGCCTCCACATCAGCCCCAGGGCTGGAGCTCCCCATAGCAGGGGAAATGGAGCTCAGGCACAGTGCAGAACTCCTGGCCCTGGCTCCAGGAGATGCCCAGCACAGGCTGCCTCTGCCTGCTCAGTGCCAGCCCCTCTCTCCAGGCCAGCACAGTGGCCCTGGGCAGGGGACAGAGAGGCTTGGCCCGAGCTGGGNCAGGGGACAGAGAGGCTTGGCCAGAGCTGGTGCCTGCAGCAGCAGCTTCCACTGCATTCCTCCCTGCAGGCACAGAAACACTCCCTTGCTCTTCTCCCTGCACATGCCTTTCCCCAGCAGAGTGTGTCCTGGCTGGCCAGCCTGGCTTGTCCTGCTGGCCCAGCCCCTGCTCCTCACAGGGCCCTGAGCTGGCCCTGATGCTCGGGACACACCAGGTTCTGCTGCTGTCCATGGCCAGGACTGCAGGGAAGCAGCAGCCCCAGGGGGAAGGTTCCAGAAAGGCTCTGGCCACTGAAGCTGAGAGGAGCACCCCAATGTCCAGAAGTTCTTTGTATGGGAGCTGAGCTTGTGACCCTTCGAGTGCTCCCAAGTGCTGGGGCTGCACGTCCAGCTCCAGAGGAGATGTGACAGACAGGAACAGGGACAAATAATTTCTGCTGGATTCTTTAATGTGTTTCTTTATAGGGGAGCCTGGATCCACAAGTACAGGATGTGTCTGGGGTCAGATGACACTGGTAGAGTGATAAAGAAAAGATCATTAAGGTGAAAATATTATTTACTGTATAATGAACAAAGAAAAAAATAAGACATATGATCTAAAGAGCATCTGAGTTTTCATATTCCCTATTGACTCTCCAGTAGTCAAAGAAGTCCCAAGAGTTTCCTCAGGGCCTCCTTGAGCTCCTAGTTCCTCAGGCTGTAGATGAGGGGGTTCAGGGCTGGAGGAACCACCGAGTACAGAACTGACAGTTCCACACCCAGGGATGGAGAAGACACAGAGGGGGGTTTCAGGTTGGAAAAAATGCCAGTGCTTGTAAACAGGGAGACCGTGGCCAGCTGAGGGAGGCAGGTGGAAAAGGCTTTGTTCCATCTCTCCTCAGAGGGGATCCTCAGCACAGCCCTGAAGATCTGCACATAGGAGAAAACAGTGAACACAAAACAACAAATACTAAACTGGCAGTAACCACAATGAGCCCAAGTTCTGTGAGGTAGGATTGTGAGAAGATGAGCTTGAGGATCTGTGGGATTTCACAGAACTGGCCCAGGNTTGGCCAGGAGGGCAGCCAGGGAGATGCCCAGGAAGAGGCAGAAGTGCAGGAGCTGCAGCTGCCGCGTGTCTGCCAATGTCAGCAGGAGGAAATGGCTGATGGAGTTGCTGTTGGAAATTTTCTGTGTCTGGCCATGGGGACCTGTTCATAGATAAAGGACAGTGACAAGTTAGGACAGGCTGCTTTGAGCTAAACTTGTGCCATTCCCTGAAGACTGTGACTCATCCACCCTTGTTCCTTCTCTGGGAAAACCTTCACCCAGGTCCCTGACTGAGCTCCAGTTGTGCTGTCTGAGTGTGCCAGGAGCAGTCAGACCTGTGCGTGAGGGCTCTCGAGGAGCTGTCCCTGCCCCACTGCCCTGGATTTGTGGCCATGTGGCTGAGGGACAAGGCTGGATATTCAGGATTT
>VWZS01010659.1:3001-29325 GCA_013397075.1 Rhabdornis inornatus | reverse complement strand
TTCCTTATTAATTGTTAATTAATCGATAATGGAGTAATTAACATTTGTTTACCTGTTTCTGTACCTGCTCATTTATTAATTTATAATAAATTAATTAACATTTATTTACCTGTTTATTAATTAAGTGATAATGAATTAATTAACATTAATTTACCTGTTTGCTTACCTGTTTATTTAGCAATTTATAACTGATTTATTTCACTGTTTATTAATTAATAAACATTAATTTACCCGGTTTTATCTGTTTATTAATTGATAATGAATTAACATTCATTTACCTGTTTGTTTACCTGTTCATTTATTAATTTATTATCTATTTATTTCCATGTTTGTTTATTAATTAACATCAGTTTACCAGTTTACTTATTAATTTATAATTAATTTCCTCCACTGATTATTTATTCATTTATCATGAATCCACCTCTTGATTTAATAATTAATTTAGAATTAATTTAGAATTAATTTAGAATTGAGTAATTTCCCTATTTATTAATTATTTTGTTCCATTAATGAATGAATTCATTTTATTACATTGATTAAATTAATTAATTTTCCCACCCAAGGCCCATCCCAGGAAATTCTGATCCCAAATTCCCTCCCGGTTTTTCCGGATCCTTTGGAATTTTCCCACCCAGGGCCGCTGATGTTCCTGGTGAGGAATTCCAAAGGAAATTCGGGAATATCCCAGAAATCCTGGGAATTCCGGCCCTGGCAGCCTCCACATTCCCGGGATTTATGGGATAAGGAATGGAAAGGGTTTATCCCAGGAATTCCTGGAAGCGGGGATGGAATTCCAGCTTTTCCCGGGTGGAAATGTGCAGGTGAATCCCTCTGGATGGAGGAAAATTTGGGATGAAGCACCAGAATTTGGGATGAAGCACCAAAATTTGGGATGAAGCAAACACCAAAATCTGGGATGAAGAATCCTGGATTTGTAGGTGAATACGGGTGGGGAAAATTTGGGATGAAGCACCAGGAATGTGTGGGTGAATCCCTGTGGATGAGGAAAAATTTGGGATGAGGGAGCAGGGATGGGCAGGTGAGGATGGATGGGGGAAAATTTGGGATGAAGCACCAAAATTTGGGATGAAGCACCAAAATTTGGGATTCAGGATTAGGGATTGGTACCTGAGGCCTTGTGGATGGGGGGAAAATTGGGGATTTGGGATCGGGAATGCTCAGGTGAGTTCCCGTGGATGGGGAAAATTTGGGATCAGACTCAACGCTTTCCCTGTCCTGGGGGGTGACCAGAGGTGACCAGGGAGTGACCAGGAGTGACCAGGAGTGACCAGGAGTGACCGGGAATGATCAGGAGTGACCAGGAGTGACCAGGGGGTGACCAGGAGTGACCAAGAGTGACCAGGAGTGACCAGGAATGACTCGGAGTGACCAGAAGTGACCAAGAGTGACCGGGAATGATCAGGAGTGACCAGAGAGTGACCAGGGGTGATCAGAAGTGACTTGGAGTGACCGGAGGGTGACCAGAGAGTGACCAGGGGTGACCAGGAGTGACCAGGGGGTGACCAGGAGTGACCAAGAGTGACCAGGAGTGACCAGGAATGACTCGGAGTGACCAGAAGTGACCAAGAGTGACCGGGAATGATCAGGAGTGACCAGAGAGTGACCAGGGGTGATCAGAAGTGACTTGGAGTGACCGGAGGGTGACCAGAGAGGGACCAGGGGGGGCCAGGAGTGACCAGGGGGGGACCCGGGNNNCAGGGGGTGACCAGGAGTGATTGGGAAGTGACCAGGGGGTGACCAGGGAGTGACCAGAGGTGACCAGGGGGTGACCAGGGGGTGGCCAGTGGGTGACCAGGGGGTGACCAAGGCAGTGACCAGGAGTGACCAGGGGGTGACCGATGGGTGACCAGGGGGTGACCAAGGGGTGACCAGGGGGTGACCAGTGGGTGACCGGGGGGTGACCAAGGCAGTGACCGAGGAGTGACCGCTGCCTTCCAGCTGCCCCCATCCCGGCGCTGCCGACATTCCCAGCGGGATCATTCCCGGGATCCGAGCGCAGCTGAGCCCGGCCCGGGCTCATCCCGAGCCGCCTCCGGGGATGGAGGGGACGGGAGCGGGGTCAGGGCTTGTCCCGGTCCCCAAATCCATGGAAAATGCCGCTAGGTGTCACCCCGCGCCTTCGGCTGCGATGCGGGATGTGGGAATTCTCTCCCGCCCCTTCCCTCTGCCGGTTTTATGGGAAGGGATTGAGGGAATGAACGGATCCCGGTTTTATGGGAATGAATGGACCCCGGTTTTATGGGATGCAGGCATGAACGGATCCCAGTTTTATGGGATGCAGGAATGAAATGATCCCAGTTTTATTGGGAAGGAATTGAGGGAATGAATGCATCCCGGTTATATGGGAATGAAAGGATCCTGATTTTATGGGAAGGGATCGTGGGAATGAGCAGATCCCAGTTTTATGGGATGCAGGAATGAATGGATCCCAGTTTTATGGGAATGAACAGATCCCAGTTTTATGGGATGCAGGAATGAATGGATCCTGGTTTTACAGGAATGAACGGATCCCAGTTTTACGGGAAGGGATTGAGGGAATGAAAGGATCCCAGGTTTATGGGAATGAGCGGATCCCAGTTTTATGGAATGCAGGAATCAATGGATCCCGGTTTTGTGGGATACAGGAATGAACGGATCCCAGTTTCATTGGGAAGGGATTGAGGGAATGAGAGAATCCCAGTTTTATGGGATAGGGGAATTAACGGATCCTGGTTTTTTTGGGAAGGGATTGAGGGAATGAGCAGATCCCGGTTTTATGGGATGCAGGAATTAATGGATCCTGGTTTTTTTGGGAAGGGATTGAAGGAATGAACAGATCCTGGTTTTATGGGATGCAGGAATGAACGGATCCTGGTTTTATGAGCACTGTGTCACATCCAGCTAAACCCAATCCAAGTGGGAAGCGGTGCCACATTCCCACAATTACCCCAGCCAGGAAAACAGGAGCGGGGCTGGGAGCGGGGATATGGGAACAGGATTTTGTTGGGATTATGGAATTCCAGGATCAGATGGGTGGGAAGGAGCTCAAATCCCATCCTATTCCCACACCCACTATCCCAGCCCAGCCTGGCCTTGGACACTTCCAGAGGTGGGAATTAGGGGTGGGAATTAGCGATGGGAATAAGGGATGGGAATTCGGGGTGGGAATGACTCTTCCCTTTTCCCAGATGAATTCCCAGTGTTTTCTCCCTGTGGGAATGCGCCGTTGGCACCCCTGGGGTTGTCACCTCCCAGATCCAGCGGGACCAAGATCCCTTGGGAGCGGCATTCCCAGAATTTCTGGGATAAAACAAGGCCCCATTTCCCTGGAAGTGCCCAAGGAACGCTGGGATCGGTTTCCAGCCTCGACAATTCCATGATTCCCTGAGCTCATTCCGCTCCCGGGGTCCAGTTTTCCCGGGAATGTCAGGCCGGGAAGGCGCCAGATGGGATTTTATAGGAGCTGCTATTCCGCGGTCGGAGCCGGCGGCCGCCGCGAGATTAATTCCGCGAAATTAATTGGGACAAGATTGAAAAGGGAATTAAGGCGCAGCTGAGTGAACATTCCCAACCTTTTCCCTCCTCCTCCTCCTCCTCCTCCTCCTCCTCCTCTTCCCATCGCTGCCTCTCCCTTCCCTTCCTGCTTCCCGAATTTATGGGGGAAAATCTGGCAGGACAGCTGGAATTCCCGCTGGGATCCCGGGATGTGGAACCCCCTGGATAAACATGGACGGGGGGGAAATCCCAGGGCAGAGGATGGGGCCCGAAATTCCCAAATCGGGCTCCAGAAATGGGGAATTTGCAGCTTTCCGGGGCGGGATGTGGGACCAGGAGTGGGAGCTGCTCTTCCAGCCCCAGATCGTGACCCAAAGTGGTTCCAAACACAGCAAGAACCAGTAAAGACCAGTAAAGACCAGTAAAGACCAGTAAAACCCAATAAAAACCTGTAAAACACCAGTAAAGACCAGTAAAGACCAGTAAAGACCAGCAAAGACCAGTAAAGACCAGTAAAACCCAATAAAAACCTGTAAAACACCAGTAAAGACCAGTAAAGACCAGTAAAGACCAGTAAAGACCAGTAAAACCCAATAAAAACCTGTAAAACACCAGTAAAGACCAGTAAAGACCAGTAAAGACCAGCAAAGACCAGTAAAGACCAGTAAAACCCAATAAAAACCTGTAAAACACCAGTAAAGACCAGTAAAGACCAGTAAAGACCAGTAAAGACNCCCAGTAAACACCAGTAAAACCCAATAAAAACCAATGAAAACCAGTAAAACCCAATAAAGACCAGTAAAACCCAGTAAAAACCAGTGAAACCCAGTAAAAACAGTGAAAACCCAATAAAAACCAGTAAAGACCAGTGCAAACCAGTATAAACCAGCAAAAAACAATAAAGACCACTAAAACCCAATAAAAACCTGTAAAACCCAGTAAATACCAGTACAACCCAGTAAACACCAGTAAAACCCAATAAAAACCAATGAAAACCAGTAAAACCCAATAAAGACCAGTAAAACCCAGTAAAAACCAGTGAAACTCGGTGAAAAACAGTGAAAACTCAATAAAAACCAGTAAAGACCAGTGAAAACCAATATAAACCAGTAAAAACCAGTACAGACCAGTAAAACCCAATAAAAACCAATGAAAACCAGTAAAACCCAATAAAGACCAGTAAAACCCAGTAAAAACCAGTGAAACTCGGTGAAAAACAGTGAAAACTCAATAAAAACCAGTAAAGACCAGTGAAAACCAATATAAACCAGTAAAAACCAGTAAAACCCTCCTGATATCATTGGTTTAATTTTAAATATTAATTTTGAGTGGTTTTAGCACCTTTTGGCCTTGAAAATGCGCCTGAATCCCGGAAAATTCCGGCTCCTACCTTGCTGAGGATGCGGATGAGGTCACCCCGTTGGAAACGGGAAATAAAATGGAAAACGAGGCAAATTTCCCCAAAAATTCCTGGAAAATTCCGGTTCCTACCTTGCTGAGGACGCAGACGAGGTCACCCCGTTGGAAACGGGAAATAAAATGGAAAACGAGGCGAATTTCCCCAAAAATTCCCGGAAAATTCCGGCTCCTACCTTGCTGAGGATGCGGATGAGGTCGCCCCGCTGGAAGGAGAGCTCGTCGGGATTGTCCCCGCGGCAATCCCACAATCCCTGGTAATAACTGGAATAATCCTCGTCGGAATTTTCTGGGAAAAAGGGAACGGAAGGGTCAGGGTGGTGAGGAATTCACAGGGACGGGATCAGAAAGTTGATTCCAGAGCCAGAAGTTCTCCTGGAGCTCCTCCGGGATGGGAAAGGCTCCAAATCCATCGGGAATGTTGAATACTGAGGTTGGAAAATTCCAGGAATTCCATGGAATTCCATCATGGACTCGCTGGCCGAGGAATTTGTGCCTCCCAAGAAGTTTTGTCCCAGTTTTCTCTCCTTTCCCAGGAATTCGCCCTCCCAGAGGGACAGGAGGGCATTGGAAGAATCCTGGGAATATCCAGTGGGATCTGGAGGAGTCATCCCAAAATTCCTGTGGGATTCCTTTCCTTTTAGGGATTAAAAATTCCATTTAAAAATCCCAAACCCTTCCTTTGTCCCAGGAATTTTGGGGGACGCCTCCTTATCCCATCGAGAAGAGCTTTCCCAACTGGAATTCCATGATTGCCAAGAGTCTCACTCATCAAATCCCGGGAATTCTCCCGTTCTCCACATTTTCCACCGCCCAGGATGCTCCAAAGTGGCCAAAATCCCCAAATATTTTCCACCCATCCGTATCCTGGGAATCCTTTGGATTGGGATCTTACCCTCCTTGCTCCCGAAATCCTCCTCGTCCTGGGGGAGTGGCAGCTCCATCTCCTCATCTGGGGAGGGAAAAACAGCAGGAAAAATCAGGGAAAATCCAGGAATGTCGCAGCTCCAGCAGGCCCAGGGCTCCAAGAGAATCCTGGGAATAAAAAATTCCCAGCTTGCTTGTGGAGAGAGGAAGTATCGGAGAAGATTTTCATGGGAAACAGGAATTGTTGTGGACACCGGGAAAAAAACGAATCCGTGAATTCCGGGTGTTCCTGTGGGAAGAAAGGTGTCTTGGGAAAAGGAGAATCCTTGTCCATGGAAAACCCATTTCCCATTCCTGCCTGTTCCCAGACACACTCCCAGTAAATTTGGAGCTGGAAAAATCCAGGAATGGGATCCATGGGGACAGGACCAGCCCCTGTCCACGATCCAGGGGTTTTCCTGGAATCAAATCTGATGGATCCAAACATTTTCCTGGAATAAGGCCTGGAAGTGAAGCTCTGCCTTCCCATTCCCAGCCAATAATTGGATTTTCCAGGGTTGAACCCGAGGAAAAAGCTGGAAAATCCAGGAATGGGATCCATGGGGACAGGACCAGCCCCTGTCCACGATCCAGGGGTTTTCCTGGAATCAAATCTGATGGATCCAGGGGTTTTTCTGGAATCAAATCTGATGGATCAGAATGTTTTCCTGGAATCAGGCCTGGAAGTGAAGCTCTGCCTTCCCAATCCCACCCAACACTTGGATTTCCCAGGACTGAATCACAGGAAAAAGCTGGAAAAACTTTGGAAAATTCAGCTTCTGCCTCCCACCCCGCTTTTGGGATCCTCATCCCGGGGGTTCCGGAGCCGCCGGCGCATCCCGGGAAGCTTCGGAATCTCTGAGGAGCCAAGTTTTTAATGGAGCAATTTGATTCAATTTTCCAGTCGATAAAATTCCCCGGCAGCGCTCGGCGCTTCCGAACGGACACCTTCACTCCTGATTTAACATTCCCATCGAATCCTTCCCGGGAAATTGGAAAAATTTATCACCTGTGAAATTTTATTTGGCCTCGGCCGCGTCTGTTTTTGTAAAACTTCATTAACGCCGAGGAAATTATCTCTCCGTGGCTTTTCCCGTTTTTTTTATTCCCGTCTCCTGGGGTTTTTTCCGTGATTTTTGGTCAGGAGGTAAAAGGAGGGAGAGGGGAGAGGAGGGAGGGTTGGGTTGGGATTTTTCCTGTTGTTTTTTTTTCAGGGTTTGGGATGAAGGAAGATCCGTGAGCTGGGTTATCCCAGGAAAGATGGGAAGGTTAATCCATGGAAATCCAAGAAGACCCATGAAAATCCGTGGAAATCCATGGAAATCCACGAAAACCTATAGAAAACCTGTGGAAATTCACCAAAACCCCATGAAAACTCTTGGGAATCCACAGAAATCCATGGAAACCTGTGGAAATCCATGGAATTCCATGAAAATCTATGCAAATCCATGAGAATCCATGAAAACCCATGGAAATCCATGAAAATCCATGAAAACTCTGAGAGCTGCTCCAGCAGAATTCCCAGATCTGAAATTCCCGGAAAAACAAGGTTTGGATTTGGGAGGTCAATCAAAAAGGATAAAACCTTGGAATTCCGGGTGGGTTAAAAGCTGTGGGAATGGCCGAGGTTTCCTCCCCGTTTTTCCAAGGAAAAGTTGGGAATTCGGGAGCTCACCTGGCAGCACCTCGTAGATGTCGTCGCCTTCCAGCTCCGGCTCTTCCAGATTCAGGGTGGAATTTTGGGAATTGTTCATGGAGTCGGAGCTGTCCCGGTCCTTGGAGAGCTCGTCCTCTTCCTCCTCCTCATCCTCGTCGCAGGGAATGGTCAGGGAGCTCAGGTCTGCCAGGAAAACGGGAAAATGGGATGGGAAAAGGGAATTCCCCCAGTTCCAGAGGGGCGGGATTGAGATCCAAATCCTGCGCCTGAGAACGAGCAAAAATCCAAGGAAAAACCCAAGGAAAGATGGAAAATCCCCAGAAATGACCCCGAACACGCAAAAAAACGAGGAAAAACCCAAGGAAAGATGGGAGAACCCAAGGAAAGAGAAAATCCCAGGGAATTATCCTGAACAGGCAAAAAAAACAAGGAAAAAAGCAAGGAAATATGGAATAACCCAAGGAAAGATGGGAAATGCCAGGAAATAACCCCAAATTCAGGGATCAATCCTGAAGGGACAGAGATGGGCGGTTCCAGTGGTTCTGGAAAGTTCCAGAGGGTTCCAGATGAATCCAGAGGGTTTCCGGAATTTTCTCTGTCTCCAACTGGAGCAATTCCACACAAACCCAGCTGGGAGAGAGGGAAAACGGGATGAAAATTGGGAATTCCCCCAATTCCAGAGGAGTGGGATTGAGCTCCTAACCCGACACCAGAGAAGTGGGAAAAAAAAGTGGAAAAACCCAAGGAAAGAGGGAAAATCCCAGGGAATGACCCCAAATTCCGTGTGGGCGGATGGAAAGCCCTGATCCAGGCGGGAAAACGCTTCCCAAAGATCCCAAAAACCGGGAGCTGCTCCAGACTCACCCTTGAGGAGGAACTGGATCTGCTCCACCCAATCCTGGGCCTCGGCCGGGCTCGGAGCTGTGAACTGCCGGGAGAATCTGTTATCCTGGGATTTGGGATCTGGGATTTGGGATTTGGGATGAGGGGACAGGGATCCACTGTTCCCAACCCCGGGGCACCGGGAAAAGCCATTCCCGGGATTTATTTCCTTGCTCCTCGTGGGAGCGGAGCACAGCCAGGGTATCCCGGGAAAATCCATGAAAATCCATGGAATCCATGGAAATCCATGGAAATCAATGGAAACGCTATCCCAGGAAAGCTGCAAGGCCTAATCCATGGAAATCCATTCCCATTTTCCCCCCAAAATTCCCATTTTCCTCCCCCAAATTCCCATCATTTTCCCCCCTGAAATTCCCATTTCCCCCCCAAATTCCCGTTCCCCCCCCCCCGAAATTCCCATTTTCCCCTCCAAAATTCCTGTTTTCCTGCCATTTCCCACCTCATAGGAACGTTTTCCGGGACAGAGCAGCTGGAAGCAGCACTTTTTCCGGGAATCTTTCCGGAGCTGGGAATCCAGACGGGCCTGGTAGCGCTCGATGGGAAAGGAGCCTTTGGGCTGCTTGCCTGGGAAAAGGGAATTGGGCAAAATTTGGGATTTTCCAGCTTTTTTCCCACCCCTGGATGCGGTGCGGGGAGGTTTATCCATGGAGGGAAACTGAGGCGCACAGCTGGAAAATTCCAGGAAAGGGGAATATCCAAAAAATTCTGAGAAATTGGAATGGACGGGAAATTCTGGGAATGGGAAACGGCTGGAAAATTCTGGGAAAAGGAAATGGCTGAAAAATTCTGGGAAAGGAAAAATGGCTGGAAAATTCTGGGAAAGGGAGGGAAAATTCTGGGAAAGGGAAATGGCCAGGAAGTTCTGGGAAAGGGAAATGGCTGGGAAAAATCCGGGAAAGGGAGGGCAAAATCTGGGAAAGGGAAAAGGCCGGAAAAATCCAGGAAAGAGGAATGGCCAGAAAATTCCCTTTGGCCCAATGGGAAAAAACCCAGATCCAGCTGGGATTTCCTTTTCCAGGAGCTGGGAATTGCAGTTTTCCATGCTCAGATCCCTCTTTTCCACCCGAAAGTTGGGAATTCTTTCCCCACTCACTTCTCTCGTTGGCGTAGTAGAGGAAATTCCGTTGGGTGAGGATGCACCAGCGCTTGTGCCACTCGGAGCCGAAAAAGCTGGGCTCTGGAAAACGGGGAAAAAATGGGAAAAATCAGGAAAAATCCGGAAAAAAACAGGGAAATATCATGAAAAGCAGAAAACCCCTTTTTATCCCTTTGGGATGCGTTTCTCATGGATTCGATGCGGCCGGGGAACGTGTTTGGGGTTAAATCCCCGGAAAATGTCGTTAAATCGGAGATTAGCGGGAGTTAAGCCAGGCCTAAGTCCGAGCTCGGCTCAGGGAAAAGCCAGGAGCTGTTTCTGCCTCTTCCCATAAATAATTCCCGAGAAAATCCCATTAGGGAAGGGAATAATTTGTGGCTTTCACGGGAAAAGGGAGATAAGGCCGAGGTTGATTCCGAGCCCGGCTCCTATCTCCGCATTAAATGTGGGATGATCCCGAATCCCTGGAGCTTTTCCCAGCTTTTTCTCCTCATTAGTTTTGCCCTGCAGGCCTGGGCCGGGCTTAATTTAATTCCAAGATTTAATTTGGATGTTCTGGAAAAGGGAATGAGCCCAGCAAGGCATCGGAAAAACCTGGAAGCTCCTGCCAGTGGAAATCCGTGGATTTCCTGTGTTTTCCTGGGGGTTTTTTTTGGCTGGAAATTTGGGATTTTCCCAAATTTTGAGGTGGTAGCCCCAGATCTCCTCTTGGAATTCCTGGTTTTACCTCGGGATCTCTTCTCCAGGTATCCTTGCTTCAGAATATTCCTGGAATACTGGACGGGCCGTGGGATCTCCTCCAGGCCTGTGGGGAGCAAAGCAAAGGAAAATCTTGGAATTTGCCATTCCCATTCCCACATTCCAAGGTTTCCAGCCCCTTCTTCGGGGAAGCAGCGCCGGGGGTGGAAATCCCAGGATTGAGAATAGGGAAGAGGATCTTGGAATTCCAGGATTCAGTGGCATGAGGCTGGAGCTGCCCTTTTCCCTGGAATCTGGTTGGGTTATAGACATGGAAAACCCAATTTCCATGGAAAGCTACATTCCCACGGAAAATCCAATTCCCGTGGAAAATCCAATTCCCATGATTCCACATCTGGCCTGGATCATGGCTCTTCCCATGGAATCTCATCCCAGAGCCCGGAAGGGCGCTGCCATTCTCAGCTCATCCCAAAAACCTGGGAATCCTGGGATAGCAGGAGGTGACCCCGGATGAGTTTTAGGATCCCTTCCATCCCGAATTATCCCATAAGAAATCCATATAAAAGTGAAAAATACGGAAATCAAAATATAAAAATGTGGATCCATAACTCGAAAATCCCTGGAATTCCTCCCCGGTTCCCTCTCTTCCCCAATCCCAACATTCCGACCCCGGCCCTGCCCAGCCGAGCCCTCCCTGATCCACAATGAGCCGGAAAATCCTAAATCATTCCCTAATGGAGCGTCCATCCCATCCATCAGCGGGCGGGAATTCATCCCCATTAATTCCCTAATCCATGATAAACTTCCCGTCCTTTCCTGTCTGCGCGGGGACTCCGTAAATCCCGACTTTTGCTCCGGCTCCAGCGGAGCGTTCAGGTGTGCTCCGACCATTCCTCGTTAGCCCGACGGCCTCATTTTCCCGGGAATGGCCTTGGAGGCCTCGTTTTCTGGGAATGGTGAGGCCTTGGAGGCCCCATTTTCCTGGGAATGGCCTTGGAGGCCCATTCCTGAGGCGGAAAACTTGGGGATTCCACAGGCGGCAAGTTTGGGAATTCCGCAGGTGGCAAATTTGGGAATTCTGGAGGTGGCAAGCTTGGGAATTCCAGAGGCAACAAATTTGGGATTTCTGGAGGTGGCAAACTCAGGAATTCCAGAGGCAGAAAACTCAGGAATTCCAGTGGCAACAAATTTGGGAATTCTAAAGATGGCAAATTCAGGAATTCTGGAGCCAGCAAATTTGGGAATTCTAAAGATGGCAAACTCAGGAATTCCAGAGGCAACAAGTTTGGGAATTCTAGAGGCAACAAATTTAGGGAATTCTGGAGGCAGCAAATTCGGGAATTCAAGAGGCAGAAAACTTGGGAATTCCAAGATGGCAAAGTTGGGATAACTCCCCACAATGGGGCGAATCCAAGGGGGATCCAGCATTTGTTGGAATCCAATCCAAGGCGACGTTTGGCAGAGCTGGGGAACAACTTCCATAAATCCCGGCTCATCCCGGGAATCCGCAGAGCTCCGGGATCACCCTCTGCCCCCCGCATCCGGCCGGGAAGCGCGGCCGGAGCTCGCCCGCGGCTTTTCCATGTTCCTGATAAGGAACTCATCCATCAGGGGCCGGGGGAAGGGAAAAGGGCGGGAACGGGGTTGGATTTATCGGGAATGTGTCATTCCCTCCACACGCCCCGCGGGATAAATGGATCCTCCATCATTCCCGGCCGCTCCGCACCTGCGGCCGCGCGCGCTCCGGGATGACCGGAGCCAAGGATTTGATGGATTTTCCCCCCGGCTTTAATGAACGTAAACAAACAAAGGAGAGAGGGAAACATCAAATAATTCCCGTGACAGCTCCCAAAAGGAGCCGGGAGAGCGGGAAGCGCTTCCCAAAGGGAGCCGCGTTTGATGTGGGATCGGGAATTGTAAACAGCGGCAGCTCCGGATCGCGCCTTATCCAAATATTTCCCTTTCCCAGCGCCGGCTGAAAGTCGGGATTGACGGCTTTGGACTCTTCAACTTTCAGCTTTCACCCCGCGGCTCCGGAGGGAGGGAGGGAGGGAGACCCCCCCTCATTCCTGACGGAATTTGTTCCCTAATTTCTCCTTGGAAAAGCTGATATGGGGCACCTGGACATCAAAGTCTCAGCGCTGCTTTTCCTCCCGGCATTCCCGGTTTTCCAGGGGGTCCCAAGCCCCTCCAAGGACCTCTCGGCCCCAAAGGAGGAGGGAGGGGGGGAGTGACCCCAATTCCCGAATTTCCCCTTGGAAAAGCTGCTATGGGGCACCTGGAAATCAAACCGGTCCCACTCTTCCTGGCCATTCCCAGTTTTCCAGAGGGTCCTGAGCCCCTCCAAGGACCTCTCGGCCCCAAAGGAGGAGGGAGGGGGGGAGTGACCCCAATTCCCGAATTTCCCCTTGGAAAAGCTGCTATGGGGCACCTGGAAATCAAACCGGTCCCACTCTTCCTGGCCATTCCCAGTTTTCCAGAGGGTCCTGAGCCCCTCCAAGGACCCCGTGACCCCAAAAGCAGAGAGTGGAGGAGGGAGAGAGGGAACGGGAGGGATGAGCCCCATTCCTGCCGGGATTTATTCCCAATCTCCCCATGGAAAAGCTGATGTGGGGCACCTGGAGATCAAATTGGAGCCCCTCATTCCCGTTTTTNCTAGAGGCAACAAATTTAGGGAATTCTGGAGGCAGCAAATTCGGGAATTCAAGAGGCAGAAAACTTGGGAATTCCAAGATGGCAAAGTTGGGATAACTCCCCACAATGGGGCGAATCCAAGGGGGATCCAGCATTTGTTGGAATCCAATCCAAGGCGACGTTTGGCAGAGCTGGGGAACAACTTCCATAAATCCCGGCTCATCCCGGGAATCCGCAGAGCTCCGGGATCACCCTCTGCCCCCCGCATCCGGCCGGGAAGCGCGGCCGGAGCTCGCCCGCGGCTTTTCCATGTTCCTGATAAGGAACTCATCCATCAGGGGCCGGGGGAAGGGAAAAGGGCGGGAACGGGGTTGGATTTATCGGGAATGTGTCATTCCCTCCACACGCCCCGCGGGATAAATGGATCCTCCATCATTCCCGGCCGCTCCGCACCTGCGGCCGCGCGCGCTCCGGGATGACCGGAGCCAAGGATTTGATGGATTTTCCCCCCGGCTTTAATGAACGTAAACAAACAAAGGAGAGAGGGAAACATCAAATAATTCCCGTGACAGCTCCCAAAAGGAGCCGGGAGAGCGGGAAGCGCTTCCCAAAGGGAGCCGCGTTTGATGTGGGATCGGGAATTGTAAACAGCGGCAGCTCCGGATCGCGCCTTATCCAAATATTTCCCTTTCCCAGCGCCGGCTGAAAGTCGGGATTGACGGCTTTGGACTCTTCAACTTTCAGCTTTCACCCCGCGGCTCCGGAGGGAGGGAGGGAGGGAGACCCCCCCTCATTCCTGACGGAATTTGTTCCCTAATTTCTCCTTGGAAAAGCTGATATGGGGCACCTGGACATCAAAGTCTCAGCGCTGCTTTTCCTCCCGGCATTCCCGGTTTTCCAGGGGGTCCCAAGCCCCTCCAAGGACCTCTCGGCCCCAAAGGAGGAGGGAGGGGGGGAGTGACCCCAATTCCCGAATTTCCCCTTGGAAAAGCTGCTATGGGGCACCTGGAAATCAAACCGGTCCCACTCTTCCTGGCCATTCCCAGTTTTCCAGAGGGTCCTGAGCCCCTCCAAGGACCCCGTGACCCCAAAAGCAGAGAGTGGAGGAGGGAGAGAGGGAACGGGAGGGATGAGCCCCATTCCTGCCGGGATTTATTCCCAATCTCCCCATGGAAAAGCTGATGTGGGGCACCTGGAGATCAAATTGGAGCCCCTCATTCCCGTTTTTCCAGAGGGTCCTGAGCCCCTCCAGGCAGCCCTCATCCATTCCATCCGGGAATGGCTCCAGGGTCAGGAATCAATCCCAGAGGGACGAAGCTCCCCCGGCCATGGATAATCAGGATTTGGGATGCTGAGCCACAGCAGCGAATCCCAAATCCTGATGGGATCCTCCCACCCCTTTTCCTTATTCCCAACAGGCGCAGAAATCCCAGGGAAAATCCCAAATTTTGGGGAGCTGAGGGTGTCACAGAGCGGGAATTCCACGTTTAATCCCCAGTGGTGACGGCGCTGAAATTCAGGAATGAAAGGAAAGGAATTAAAGAACCTTCCCGCCATAAATATCCCGGGAATTGCCACCCGGACTCCGGGGTTACATCCCGGCTCTTTAAAAACACATCCCAAGAAAATCAAGCACTTCCATCACCTTCCCGGGAATATTTACGGCCTCCGGGAAGGGCTCGCGAGCAGAATTCCCACTTGGAATTATCAAGGAGCCGGCAAAGGTCAGCGCAGGGATGGACGCGGGTGAAGGATTTCCCTCCCGAGATTCCAAGGCCGGGAGATCCCAACCCTGGAGCTGCTCCCAAGGGATTTTCCCGGGGTTTGGGGTCGCGTCCCGGGGCAGGAATTCAGGGAAGAGCCGTGTCATTCCAAGATTTTGCCACAAGGAAGCAGCAGAAGCTCAGGATTGGAGTCGGGAGCGGGAGCGGCCCTGGCAGGAGCGGCAGCAGGGGGCTGGGATCCCAATTCCCGAATTTCCCATCCCAAAAACGGACTGGGAACATGAGCTGGGATCCCAATTCCCGAATTTCCCATCCCAAAAACGGACTGGGAACTGCAGCTGGGATCCCAGTTCCCGGATTTCCCATCCCAAAAATGGACTGGGAACATGAGCTGGGATCCCAATTCCCAAATTTCCCATCCCAAAAACGGACTGGGAACTGCAGCTGGGATCCCAATTCCCAGATTTCCCATCCCAAAAAGAGGCTTATCCCTAAAATCCCTTGTCCCCATCCCTGTCCCTGTCCCAGACTCTCCTTTTCCCAGATTTTAGGGTGGCAACTCTGTGTCCCCATTCTGGCTCCTGCTGGGAATTCCAAGGGAAGCAGAGAGGGGTTGGCAGGTCCCTGTCCCCATCCCTCTCCTTTTTTCCCACCCCTCTCCCCTTTTCCCATTCCTGTCCCTCCAAACCCCTTTCCCTCAATTTTTGGGGTGGCAGCTCCGTGTCCCATTCCCACTGGGAATTCCAAGGGAAGAGGATGGGGCTTGACAGGTCCCTGTCCCTTTTCCCATGCCTGTCCCCATCCCTGTCCCTCTAAACCCCTTCCCCCCATTTTTGGGGTGCCAGCTCCGTGCCCCATTCCCTCTGGGAATTCCAAGGGAAGGTCCCTGTCCTTGTCCCCATCCCTGTCCCTTTTTCCATCCCATCCAATCCCATCCCATCCCATCCCTATCCCTGTCCCTGTCTGTGTCCGTGTCCTTGTCCTTGTCCCCATCCCTGTCCCTTTTCCCATCCCTGTCCTTGTCCCTGTCCCTGTCCCCATCTATTTTCCCATCCCTGTCCCTTTTCCCATCCTTTTTCCACCCCCGTCCCTTTTCCCGTCCCTGTCCCCATCCCTGTCCCTCCAAACCCCTTCCTCCCATTTTTGGGGTGCCAGCTCCCTGCTCCATTCCCGCTGGGAATTCCGATGGCAGCTCCAGCTCCTCTCCCTCCTTTCCCCTCTCCTGACCTCATCACTCCCCCCCCCCTCCAAAAGTGCTGACCGCGCCTTTCCCGGGAATTATTTATCCGCAGGAGAAATGATTAAAAAAATTATTGGGAAAAAAAGGGAGATAAAACAAAACATCGATCGCTGGGGCCGCATCCGCCTCTGGAAACGCTGGGAAGTGACAGCGGATAAAGGATGGCGGGGCCGGAAAAACAGGGAGCAGCTTTTTATGGCAGCTCGGATTCCCACAGAGTCATAAATCCGGGATGTTATGGATCGGGAGGTGGCAGGGAGAAGCTCCAAGTGGGGTGGGTCTGGGGGAGCTTTGGGTAGAAATCCAGGTGGGATCAGGGGTTTGGGATCCCAAAATCCAGGTGGGATCAGGGGTTTGGGATCCCAAAATCCAGATGGGATCAGGGGTTTGGGATCCCAAAATCCAGATGGGATCAGGGCTTTGAGACCCCAAATCCAGGCGAGATCAGAGCTCCAGGATCCCAAAATCCAGGTGGGATCAGGGCTTCGGAACCCCGAATCCAGGTGGGATCAGGGTTTCGGGATCCTGGGGGAATATTCAGCTCCCATCCCAAAATCCCAGCTGGAGCAGAGCTCCAGGATCCGAAATCCAGGTTGGATCCAGAGGGGCACTGGGGCCTTTTCCCAAATCCAGAACCCTAAATCCAGGCAGAATCAGAGTTCCAGGACCCTAAATCCAGGTGGGATCAGGGCGTTGGGATCCCAAAATCCAGGTGGGATGAGAGTTCCAGAATCCAGGAGAGACATTGGGCCCTTTTCCTAAAATCCAGGGATTTGGGATTAAACAGAAGCCCAGGACTGTGGGAATGCAGCCTCTTCCCAGCCTGGATCTGAGCCGGGACAATCCCAAACTTTCCCCTCGGGGCTGTTCCCTCATTCCCTGGGAAAGGAGAGACGGGAACATCGCTGGGAATTTGTAACCCTGCGTGCTGAGCTGACATTTATGGGAAATTGGGAAAGTCAGGATTTTATTGCTCTCTCCGTCAAAAACTGCGGCTCCATCCGAGGCCCGGGAACCATGGGATCGATATCCCGGCCTTTAATATCCCAGAAAACAACAAAAAAAAATCATTATCCCGTTATTTTTATTATGGAGTTATGGCTGAAAAATGGGAGCTGGGGGCGGTTTCCATTTCCTCCTCTGCTGCCTCGGGATCAAATCCCACCCGGATGGGAAGCGGGATTTGGGTGGGGATGGGAAGGGGCTGGTTCTGCTCTGGGATGGGATTTTGGGAGCCCCAAAGCTCCAGGATGGGAATTTTGGGAGTCCCACAGTTCCAGGATGGGACTTCGGGAGCCCCAAAGCTCCAGGTTGGGAATTTTGGGAATCCCATAGATCCCCAAATTTCCGGGATGGGATTTTGGGAGCCCCAAAGCTCCACGCTGGGAATTTTGGGAATCCCATAGATCCCCAAATTTCCTGGATGGGATTTTGGGAGTCCCACAGTTCCAGGATAGGATTTTGGGAGCCCCAAAGCTCCAGGTTGGGAATTTTGGGAATCCCAGAGATCCCCAAAGTTCTGGGATGGGATTCTGGGAGCCCCAAAGCTCCAGGATGGGAATTTTGGGAATCCCAGAGATCCCCACAGCTCCAGGATGGGATTTTGGGAGCCCCAAAGCTCAAAGATGGGATTTTGGGAGCCCCAAAGCTCAAAGATGGGATTTTGGGAGCCCCGGAGCTCCAGGATGGGATTTTGGGAGCCTCAAAACTCTGGTATGGGAATTTTGGGAATCCCAGGGCTCTGGGATGGGATTTTGGGAGCCCCACAGTTCCAGGGTGGGATTTTGATTCCCAGGATGTATCCCATTATCCCACCTCCCATTCCAGCTGCTGGGAGGCCGGAATTGGGACAGGAAATCCCAGCCTGGAGCACACCAGCACATCTGGGACATCCCAGCACATGTGGATTCCTGGGATTTATGGAATGGGGGAACACAAGGAGAGCCAAATCCTCGATCCCCCTTCGGAAGCAGGAAGGGGATGGAGCAGGGATGGTTCCTTGGGATCCATCCCATTATCCCAACTCCCATTCCAGCTCTCAGGGATGGATCCCGTGGCCTCCTTCCCAGTCCCAGGGACATCCCAGCACACGTGGATTCCCAGGATTTATGGGATGGGGGAACACGGAGCCAACACCTCCACCTCACTCAGAAACCAGGAATGGATCCAGGCTGATTCCTTGGGATCCATCCCATCATCCCACCTTTTTCCAGCCCCCATGGGGGTCACTCCAGTGCCTGGAATGCCGGGATCGGGGTGGTAAATCCCAGCCTGGAGCAGCATCCCGGCAATCCCCGGGAATCCTCTTCATTATCCCATTCCCAGCGGGAAGTTCTGAGCTCCTTCCCGGCTCCCGCTATAAAAAAGTGATGGATGGCCGGGAAAGCTCCGGGAGTTCATCCATTCTCCCATTAAATTTTCCTTTAATTGGTCTCGGAGTCAATCAGGAACTCTCCGGGCAGTGAATTAAGGAAAAGAAGAAGAGGGAAAAATCCACGGAGCTGGGGTGCCGAAGGGAAGAGTCTTTGTGCTTTTCGGGGATTAAAAAAATGCTGGATTTGCTTCCAGAGGGGCTGGAATTCCACACCGGGAGAGTCCTGCACGGATTGAGGGATCTCCGGGAGAGGGGAATCGGCCAAGTGCTGCCAAAGAACCAAAAAAATCCTTGGAAAACACGAGGAGATCTGGGCAGGAGCGACAATAAAGGGAGAGGGAGGGTGGGAATGAATCCATGATTTTCCCGGGATTGGGACAACATTCCTGAGGCATGGGAAGCTCTGGGAATACACAGCTGGAATTCCTGGATTGGTGGCCAAGAGCAGCACTTGGAAGCACTCGGAGACCCATCCCGAGTTTTCCGGGAATACTCCAGGACCAATTTACCACGGAGAATTCCTAAAATTCCATTGGAAACCTGGAGAGGGAAAAGCTGGGATGGCCACGGGGATGTGAGGACAGCAGGGACATTCCAGGGCCATTCCAAGGACATTCCAAAGACATTCCAGGGCCGTTCCAAGGCCATTTCAGGGATATTCCAGGGCTATTCCAGGGCCATTCCAAGAACATTTCAGGGATATTCCAGGGATATTCCAGGGATATTCCAGGCTCTTGCCTGGACCATCCCCGTGGGAATCCAACTCCTTCATCCCTTTGCCTTTGGATCCAAAGTTTGGGATTGACGCATCCCAACCCCACCCGAGCCAGGGCAGGATCTGCCCTCCCCCCCCCCGGAATGTTCTGCTCTTCCCACTTTCCCCATTTTTCATGGAATTTCATGGAGGAAACTGAGCAGAATTAACTTCCCCACCTTCCCTCTTTCGTACGGAATTTGAAGGAGCAGAATTAATCCAAGTTCTTCTCTTCCCCATTTCCCCCTTTTTTTTAATGGAATTCCAAGGAGCGGGATCAAGCCTCTCCCTGCCCTCCACCCACATTCCCACCCCGAACCAGGGCAGGATCTTCCCTCCTGGAATGTTCTTCTCTTCCCCACTTCCTCCCCCTTTTTCTTGGAATTTCAAGCAGCAGAATTAATCCATGCTTTTCTCTTCCCCGTTTTCTCTTTCTTTATGGAGTTTCAAGGAACGGAATCAAACCGTGTTCTCTTCCCCATTTCCCCCTTTTTTTTGGATTTTCAAGGAACGGGATCAAACCATGTTCTCTTTCCCATTTCCCTCTTTTCTTCCCCTTTTTTGTGGAATTTCAAGGAATGGGATCAAACCGTGTTTCCTTCCCCATTTCCCCCTTTTTTATGGAATGTCAAGGAACGGAATCAAACCACGTTTTTTTCCCCATTTCCCCCTTTTCCTCCCCTTTTTCATGGAATTTCAAGGAATGGAATCAAACCATGTTCTCTTCCCCATTTCCCCCTTTTTTATGGAATTTCAAGGAACGGGATCAAACCATGTTTCCTTCCCCATTTCCCCCTTTTTTATGGAATTTCAAGGAACGGGATCAAACCGTGTTTCCTTCCCCATTTCCCCCTTTTTTGTGGAATTTCAAGGAGCAGGATCAAACCTCTCCCTGCCCTCCCCCCGCCTCTCACCCCTTCCCAACCCTGGGGCTCAGCTCCATCCCTGGGGAACCCCAGGAACGGCTCCATCCCTCCTTCCAGGAGCGCCGGGAACGGCTGCATTCCCCCTTCCAGCAGCCCTAAATCTCCCGGCGGGAGATTTACGATTCCCATTCCCGTTCTTTACTGCAAATCCAATCGGGCAGTAATGGTGGAACACGGGAACGCCGTCACCCAGGGCTGATGGCTCCCATAAAACCGATGTCATTCCAAACGGATGAGTTTATAAACGGGAACAAACCCTCGGCGCTGACAGGAACATGAAACCCATTCACCATTTAAACACTTCCCATTTTTTATTCCCGCGCCTCCGAGTTGCTCCGAGGATTCGCGGCTGCCGGGGAATGCCGAGTGCGGCCGGGTGGAGGGGATGGGGTTGGAATCCTAAAGCCGGGCTTAAAATCACCCCGGAGCTGCTCAGTATCCAGCAGGATTTATCCACTTCCCACTTTGGAAAGGCTCCCAGTAACCCCAAAGAACCAAAATCCTAAAGCCGGGCTTAAAATCACCCTGGAGCTGCTCAGTATCCAGCAGGATTTATCCACTTCCTGCTTTGGAAAAGTTCCCGGCGATCCCAAGGTGTCAAAAACCCCAAAATCAGATCTGAAACCGGGCCTAAAACCAGGCCTAAAATCACCATGGACCTGCTCAGCATCCAGCAGGATTTATCCACTTCCCACTTTGGAAAGGCTCCCAGTAACCCCAAAGAACCAAAATCCTAAAGCCGGGCTTAAAATCACCCTGGAGCTGCTCAGTATCCAGCAGGATTTATCCACTTCCTGCTTTGGAAAAGTTNCAAAAACCCCAAAATCAGCCCTAAAACCGGGCCTAAAACCAATCCTAAAACCGGGCTTAAGATCACCCCTGACCTGCTCAGTATCCAGCAGGATTTATCCACTTCCTGCTTTGGAAAAGTTCCCGGCGATCCCAAGGTGTCAAAAACCCCAAAATCAGCCCTAAAACCGGGCCTAAAACCAGGCCTAAAATCACCATGGACCTGCTCAGCATCCAGCAGGATTTATCCGTTTTCCCACTTTGGAAAATCTTCCCAAATTATCCCAAGATTCCCAAAATCCCAAACCCAGCCTGGATCTCAGCATCCAGCAGGATTTGTCCCTTTTCCCACTTTGGAAAATCTTCCCAAATTATCCCAAGATTCCCAAAATCCCAAACCCAGCCTGGATCTCAGCATCCAGCAGGATTTATCCCTTTTTCCACTCTGGAAAAGCTCCCAGCGATCCCAAATTATCCCACGATTATCGCCATGGCGACGGGCGGGAACAAAACCCCGCTCCAGGTGTGTTTGGATTGTTCCTCCCGGAGATTTTCCGGCCTCTCCGGGGCTCTTTCGGCACCTCCTCATTTCCCGGAGCAAATATTGATGGAATATTGTCCTGGAGTTGAGGGGGGTGGAAAGGGGGAGAGCTCCACCTGCTCCCAGAAATCCGCCGTGTTTTTCTCCAGCAGTTTTTTGCTGGAAAAACAGCGGAAAATCCCAAACAGGGAATGGTGGAATGGTTTGGGATGGAAGGGCCTGAAATCCAATTCCCATTCCCATCCCATTCCATGGGCAGGGAAAATTCCCGTTATCCCAGGGCCTGGGAGAATTGCAGGGATTCAGGGAATCTGAATCCCAGCTTCTCTGGGAATTCCTTCCTAAAATCCCACCTCCATTTCCCTTTTTTTCACTTGGAATGCGTTCCCTGTGTCCTGTCATCCCAATTCCCGATGGAAATATCTGGGATGCCACCCCAAAGGATTGGGAATGTCCCTGCTGGGTGCCAGATCCCAGGAAAAGCCGGAAAATCCCATTTCCCTTCTCCAATGATCGATTTTCACCTTCTGGAATACTGGGAAAACACCAGAATTAAAATGGGAATGAAAATGTCTGGAATTTTCCCCTGTTATTCCAGGAATTAGGATGGGAATGATCCTCCATCAGCCGGATCCAACTCTTTTCCTTGGGAAAAAGGAGCAGGAATATTTCCAGCTCCTCCCAGCAGCAGCTCCATGGGAGGATTCCTCTGGAGAGATCCGTGATCCCTGAGGATCCACGGAATCACAGAATGGGATCGGGATGGGAGCGACCTCAAAGCCCAGAATTCCAGGAATTGTGAATCCTCAGGGATCTCATTCCAACCCCTTCCCACCAGGCCAGGCTGGGATCATTGATCCATGGATAAAACCATGGAAAACTGGGGAAAACAGAGGGAAAAAAATTCCCGTACAAATATCCCGGAGCCGATTTTTCCAAGCCTCGCCATCCCGGATCCGGGGGCGTTCCCGGTGCCCTCCCTTCCTTCCTTCCTGCCCTGGGAACAGCCTGGAATCCCATCCCGAAGCAAAGGAAGTGGCACCGGATGCTCCGGCCATAAATCCAGGCCCATCCCATGGAAATTCCGGAGCCGGGAACGTTTCCTCCTTCCCTGAGCAAATTCCGACGGAGCTTTGGCTCCATCCTTGTTTTTATCAGGAATAGGAGCAGCCCCTTCCCTAAAAACCGCATTCCTGCCCTCAAAAATCCAGGAAAAGCTGGAACAGCCCCTGGACCCACCCCAGGAAAAGCTTTGGAATATTTGCTCCAGAGATCCCAAAATCCTGGGATTAATTAAACGCCTGAGTTAATAGCAATTAATTAATGACAGGCTGGCATTAATTAGGGCAAGCGGCCTCCGCTTCCAAAAGTTTTCCAAAGGATTTTCCCGTCCTGGCTAGGGAATGGATGGCCTGGAATGTTTTTAGCTGGGATTTGGAGGGATCTGGGATAAAAACTGGGAATTTGGAGGAGGGATTGAGCTGAAACCCGGGATTTGGAACGCTCCAGCTCCTTCCCGGGTTTCAGGAACACGGGAATTTGGGAATCATCCCTAAATCCCGTTTTTGGGGGGATTGAGAGCCAGTTTTCCCACCACAAACCAGGAAACACCGCGAAAAACTTGGGAATCATCCCTAAATCCCTTTTTTTTCAGGGATTGAGGGACAATTTTCCCACCAGAAAAAAAATTGGGAATCATCCCTAAACCCCTTTTATTTTAAGGGGCTGAGGCCCAGTTTTCCCACTACAAACCGGGAACACCCCAAAAAAAACCTGGGAATTTTTCCTGGCTCATCCCTCGAATATTTAACGGAGACATTTTTTAAGGAAAAGCCCCAATCCCAAGGGATGGATGTTTATCCTCTTCCATGCGGGAGCTGATGTTTTCCAGGATGAACGGCCCGAGCCGGAGCTCTCCGTTTTCCCAAGCCTTCAAATTCCACTAAATTTCCGTTTCCCTGGAAGAACTCCGCAGAATCCCATAAAAGATGATTTATCCGCCTGCGTGAGCCGCACGGAACCGCAATTTCCAGGATAAATGCCGGGTGTAAATTGTTGTTTATGTCGGATTCCGACTGTCTTTACGAGTTTTCCCGAGAAAACGGGATCTTCCCGGCTTTATTTCTTCCGTCGGAGCTTCCCAGGCCCACGGAGAAATTGGATTGGGGGCTTGGATGGGAATCACCTTTTTCCCAGTTTTTTTTTTTTTTACCCAGTGGGAATTGTGGGAGTTTCGGGATTTGGGATTTGGGATTGGCTTAAATCGGGGGAATTTAAGGGAATGCGGCGCCATTCCCGGGGTTTAAATTCGAGGATCAGCCTCTGGAAAATCCTGGTTGGGAAAATCGCTCGTTCCCATCCAAAGTTTGGCTACAGAGAGGGGGGAATTCCTTGGGAATCTGGGTGGGAAAAATGTCTCATTCCCATCCTCACTCCCACCGGAATTCTGGTGACATCCAGTGGAGAATCCTTTGGGAATTTCCCTGTGGGAGTTTCCTCATTCCCACCCTCATTCCCACCCAAAATCCTGTCACAGCCAGTGGGGAATCCTTCAGGAATGAGGCTGGGAAAAAAATGTCCATTCCCACTCAAAATCCAGCCCCAAAGAGCAGAGAATTCCTTGGGAATCTTCCTGGAATGCCAGGATGCAGGGATGGGAGGTGAAATGGGACAACTCCCAAGAAATCCCGGGAAAAGCAAATCCCAAATTCTTCCATGTCATGGGAATGACATCCAGGGATGGGAAATGAAATGGGACAACTCCCAAGAAATCCTGGGAAAAGGAAATCCCAAAATCTTCCGCGCCATGGGAATGCTGGGATGCAGAGATGGGAGATGAAAGGGGACAACCCCCGAGAAATCCTGGGAAAAAACAAATCCCAAAATGTCCCACGCCATGGGAATGCATGGGAATGACATCAAGGGATGGGAAATGACATGGGACAACCCCTGAGAAATCCCGGGAAAAGCAAATCCCAAATTCTGCCACACCATGGGAATGATGCCCAGGGATGGGAGACGAAACAGGACAACCCCTGAGAAATCCCGGGAAAAGCAAATCCCCAATTTTTCCACACCTTGGGAATGACCCAAGCCCCAAACAACGCTTTCCATGGGGACACCAATCCATCCTTTCCCTGCTTCCAGAGGGAAGGGACCCAACCCATTCCCTGGATTCTCCCAAAAAAACCCTCAGCACCAGCACAAACCCCCAGATCCAAGGCAACTTTTCCTCCAGCGGAAAGCCGGGAAAAGGTCAGGGAGCGGGAAAAATAATAAGATTTTCTAACGGCTTCCTTCGGAGCAAAATATTATCCGTTCTCCCGCTTTTTTTCCGGCTTTTATGGAAGGAGATTCTGCCAATTCCAAAGAAAAAGGAGGATTAAAATGAGCTTCTGCACCTTCGGGGGCCCATTTGGAAGTTTTACTGTACGGAGCTGACAGGAAAAATCGGGAATTAATATCCCGGAGCCGCTTCCGAGCTGCAATAGCAATTATTGGACTCCGTGTCCCTGGATAAATAATGGGGCCATTCCGCTAATTAGCTCCGACGATCCCGGCTCCGTGGAAATCCTCCCCCGCCCGGAAAAACAAGGCTGGGTTTTTGGGAATAGCAGCTTTTTTCCACCTGGAAAAATGGTGGAAAAATGGTGGAAAAATCTGGGAGCTGTTGCCGTGTTTGGGTGTGGAATGGGAGGTGTTGTCCGAAAAATGGGGAATTAAAAATGTTGTGGAGTGGGAATTGTGAATTCAAAATTGGGAATTAAAAATTTTATGGATTGCCAGTTATTCCTGATAAAATTATCCCAGTGATTCCTGCTCCATGGAAACCCTCCCCTGCCTGGAAAAACAAGGCTGGATTTTTGGGAATAGCAGCTTTTTCCACCCGTTAAAATGATGGAAAAATCGTGGAAAAATAATGGAAAAATCCGGGAGTTGTTGCCATGTTTGGGTGTGGAATGGGAGGTGTTGTCCGAAAAATGGGGAATTAAAAATGTTGTGGAGAGGGAATTGTGAATTCAAAATTGGGAATTAAAAATTTTATGGATTGCCAGTTATTCCTGATAAAATTATCCCAGTGATTCCTGCTCCATGGAAACCCTCCCCTGCCTGGAAAAACAAGGCTGGATTTTTGGGAATAGCAGCTTTTTCCACCCGTTAAAATGATGGAAAAATCGTGGAAAAATAATGGAAAAATCTGGGAGTTGTTGCCATGTTTGGGTGTAGAATGGGAGGTGTTGCTGGAAAAATCGGGAATGTTAATAGGGAATTAAAAACGTTATGGACTGCCGGTTATTCCTAATAAAATTATCCCGGTGATTCCCTCTCCTGCACGACTCCATTAATTCCGGAGGTGTTAACTGGAAGTAGAGCTCCTAATTAATTAATTAATTAATCAATCAATCAATCAACGTTCCAGGATGGTTTTCCCACTTCAAATCCGGTTTTTTTTTCATTATTCCTTAATTATTTTCTGGCCTTGGGATGGCAACAGGAGCTGCTGTTCTCCGGCATATCCCGATTTAATTCCAGGGAAAAACGGGATCTTCACCTCCAACCCATCCTCAGCCCCAAAATTCCCGGGATCTGACGCTCCCAGGGATTGCAGCCTCATCCCAGATATTCCAAAATGAAAATCCTGATCCTGCAGCCCAGATTTCTCATCCCAAATCCCAAATCCTGCATCCCAAATCCCACATCCCTTATCCAAAATCTCAAATCCCTCATCCCAAATCTGTCATCCCAAATCCCTTATCCCAAATCCCTTAATCNTCCCAAATCCCAAATCCCCACATCTCAAATCCCTCATCCCAAACTCCTTATCCCAAATTCCTTATCCCAAATCCCTTAATCCAAAATCCCGCATCCCAAATCCCACATCCTGTATCCCTCATCCCAAATCCCTTATCCCAAACCCCTTATCCCAAAACTCACATCTCTTATCTAAAATCCTAAATCCTGTATCCCAAATCCCGCATCCCACATCCCAAATCCCTCATCCCAAATTCCTTATCCCAAATCCCTCATCCCAAACCCCTTATCCCAAATCCTGCATCCCAAATTCTTTATCCCAAATCCCGCATCCAAATTCCTTATCCCAAATCCCACATCCCACATCCCAAATCCCTCATCCCAAACTTCTTATCCCAAATTCCTTATCCCAAATCCC
>VWZS01010656.1:17731-31072 GCA_013397075.1 Rhabdornis inornatus | reverse complement strand
ACATTCTTAAATTTTAATGGCAGAATTGCTGTTGGGAAATTTAACCTGATTAGCATAGAGAATAAGATTTTGATTACATTTCCCTATCAGAACTGTAATTTTCATTACACAGAATTTGTATTTTTTGAAGAATACTCAATTTTTTTCAGATATTTCAAATTATGTGTCATTCTTAATGCACCTCACTATGTTGTCTCTTCAGGCAAGCTTTAGAATTAAATGCCAGGTTTATCTATATCTATGCTTATGGTCATGAAGTATTATTCTTGTATGGCCTCCTGTAAGCCTCCTGTATGTTTGCATATGTTGGTAGAAGATGGTTTTATATCTCCTTCTTGTAATTTTCTGTAATTATTTTTCCATACCCTGTCTTATTAATTTCTTACTCTTTACCTCACAGTTGTAATGAAGTTCAGCAAATTACAGAGGCATTATGTTCAAGGCAACTGGAGAAGTTTTCATACTTGAGATGTTGAATTGAAAGCAGCAGTACTTCCAAACACATTGGAACACCTACTTTCTCATTGTCATTGCTGCCTAGGTGAGGTGCCTGTTATGCAGCAGCATTTGACAAGTACTTTCTGTGCAGCACTGAAAAATGTAGTTTTATATTCTTCATGGAACTACCATTAGACGCATATTTTCATCAAATACTGGGTTTTTCAGTGCTTTTATCTATGAGACTAAAAAAACCCAGGGATATTCTGGTCACTGAAAAATTTGGGGTTTAAACAAAGCAATGTTGAGAGCTACTAAATATAAGTTTTTTGATAGCTTTATGCCATTCTTAAAACTTCTGGTGGTCTTAATATATTTATTTGGGAAATAAGGTAGGTGCTGAGTATAGATGCACTAGAGTCAATTTGATCCTTGGATCCTTGCTGTGTGTATGCATTTGTGAATTGTGTTTGTGAAATATTTTTACATCCACTGGGTTTCTGTAGTATAACATAATTTCCTGTGCAACTCCCTTCTGGAAGATGAGCTTCGGTAGTTAATGTCCAGCAGGCTTCTGAAGGTGATGGTTATTGATAAACAACTGTTTGTCCTGGGACATCATATGAATGTTTCAATTTCCTAATTTAATTTCTTAGTTCTCTGTGTTTCTTAGTGTCTTCTTGTACTTAGCTTGCTTTCTTGAGACTGCTTCTCCAATGGTCATATGTTCTCTTCTGATATTTATTTGAAAGTGAATTAAAAATTTCTAAGACTCTCAACAGGCACTCTACTGCCCTTAAAAGATTTCTTCATAAAATTTGATGTGTTAGTTTCACACAATCCAGTAAATGGCCTAATTTGATTAAAATAATTTGCAGGAAAAGTGGACTAACACAATTTCTGATTACTAAACTGTTGGAGACTACTGAAATTCTGCATGCCTGAGACAAAACAGAGGTGATAAGCATGCATTAAGCCTTTTTTGTTTGTTTGTTTGGCTGGTTGGTTGGTCTGGTTTTTCCCTAACAGATATATTTTGAAGAATTATCATATCTGGACACAGATCAGTTTGTGGAACTGTTCAGTTCTGGTCAGAGAGTTTGCATAAGAAGATGCTATTAAAACTTAGGTATGTCATTTATGCGCTATGTTTTTTCTTCAGTGATGACACTCTTTCTCTAACTACAGGTGTAGTATGATTCTGGTTTAAGGAAATCCACACTGGAGGATTAAAATTTTTCATCAGTACAATGTTGGCACTGTATTTCAAGAGATTCCTTTGCTTTGAAAGAATTGACTCTTACGGGCAGTATTTCTTTTTTTCCCTTGATTTCCTCAATCTACATGTTAACATTCTGAAAACTTCAGATCACCACACATACTGTAATAATATATGTGTAGGCTTTTGTGAAGATAGGGAGAAGAAAATACAAATAAAAAAATACATATTTTAACACTTCCATGGGAAAAAACGTATTCATTACACAGATTTACAGAGGGCCTTACCTAGAAAATGGAACTTTTGTTGACATCTCCCCTAAGAAAATTTACTTCTTCATCCATAAAAACCAGTTCAAAATCCCACCTTGGACACAAATATGCTGGGATCAGAAAGAGTATTAATGTGGCTTATTTATCCCACAAATATGCCATAATTGTCATGAGAGTAGCTGACATGTTTCCCTCACACTTGTTGTTTAGGACTGTCACAGATTAATGAAGGTATGCTTTTCTAGTTATTAAAATGAATGGAAAAAAGTCTAGAATGAGAATCTCTCTGCCCGTATGTATTTCTTTTCCAATATATTAGAGTGAAGTCTTTTGCTCATACATTGCTAAATGCTGCATAGGGGCTACTAAGGTATTTGTTCTAGAGGTCATACTACTATAATTAGGACACTTCAGTGATTTTAGAGACATGTTCAAAGTGTATTCAGGCAGGTTAGTACTCAACATACATTATGCAAAATAGTCTAAGGGAGAGAAAAAGTGAAATGTCCACTTTGGTTGCCAATCCACAGGGCATTGATACGTTTCCTTATTAGTAGATACTTCAAAGTCTTGGAGTAATGGGCACCTCTATTACTCTACTGAAGCAATTAGAGAAAATAATATTAGTTCTGAGGTATGTTAACACCAGCAGTATGAGCTTCTTTACGAGTCAAAAATCAGTCAAGCCTATGTCAAATCTACTTTCTTCCTTGCAAAAGATTTTAGTACTTCTAGATTGAGTAACCAAGAGATCAGTGGAACAATTTAACTTAAAGTTTAAATATAATTTGCAATACTGTCACAGAAAAAAACCCCCAAAAGTCATAGCACATACAGTTTTGTACAAAAGCAAGGAAACTGAAATACATTTTTTTCTCCCAAGAATATTCTGCTGTGCAAAAAAACAGTTTGATGTTTTCCTCTTCAGGACCCAGACCTGCCAGAAAGTCTTCAAAACATTTTCCTGGTACAATAATCCACGACATGAAAATCTGTTGCTCTGTGTGTTGTCAATGTTGTATGTCACCTTCTTTGACTTTTGGCTACAAAACCCTAAAGCTGCTAAAAATCAACAGATTGAAATATCATTGTTTTGAGAACTCTACTAATCTTGAAAGCCTAGCTTGTATGTAAATTGCTAATGTCATCATATCATGGATCTCATTACTACTATAACCATAAAAACAACTAGAGATCATTAAAAAATTGTATCGTAAAATACAGCAATTCAAATGACAATGCAGAAGAGAGGTTGATCAAGCCTACTCCATTAATAAATGCAGAGAATGACAAACCTGGGGATCTGTGTGAAGGAGTAATAAAATGTGACATTAAAGATTGCAACTTTTAAGTTTCCATTGATTTCAACTTTTCACTACCCTATCAAACTCAAATAAAGGATATTCTTTTGCTACAGGTACTAAAGTAAACTCTGAGAAAAATATAACCTTTTTATAGGCTACATGCCTCATATTATGGTATAAACTGCTAGTGGTAAAGAAACATAAATAAAGATAAATAATATTAAGATATCTTGCCAGAACCTTAAAATGCTTAAAAGTCAAGTGATAAAACTTAGGTTGGTATATCATTCTGGTCTAAAGTTCTTGTCAGGTTTGCAACCAGTGACTACACTGCAATAGACCAACCTCAAAAGTAATGAATATAGTTTGGTAATTTCTCAAAATACTTGAAGTTGTTTCCTCTTTGTGAAAAAACCCCAGGAATTTGAATTTATTTGAATTTATTTATTCTTATCTGAAGTGAACTAAATCTATTATTTTAACATATTTTTTTAATAACTGCAGAGGTAAGTTATATTTTAGTCTTTGCATGCATTTCAGTTATGACTATTGTGACTGCTTTCCTATTTTTTTCGTTTTGATTTTGTTTTCACATGTTAGATTTTTTCAGACAGGAAAAGAAAAAAAATTGATGGGGGTAGGGGAAGAGCTAATTTCTAAAATAATGCTCAAATGAGTATCAAAAATAATATTAAAAATGGCATTCTTTACAGGTGAAATAAGTAGTTTCATGAGTATGTAAGCAGTCTGGTGATGCCTTGCACAACAGGAATCATGCAAATATGATTTGAGGTCACAGTGGCATACACATGTTATAGTTTTACATTAATTTTCTTTCAGTATATCAAGCCCATCAATTTGAGTGACCTTTTTGTAACATTTCCAACTACATTCGACAATTCATTTCTCCTCTAATTTCAATACTGACCAGTGTTCTCTGTATTCTCAGTACCTGGCCCTGACTTTTGTTCAGAAAAAGAAAAATAAACACTTTCAGAAACCCTTTTACCTTTCAGCTCATCTATGCTGTCTTCTGATTTTTTTCTTCAGCTTTGACTGGCATTTTCTACACCAGTGTGTCCAGGCAGTGTCCGGCTGAAAACCAGGTTCATGTTCTCACAGAAGATTTATTGTTGAAGAAAAGTGGGAAAAACAGTTATGATCAAGGGAATTGTTTTCAAAAGAACTTTTTATCATGGATTTCCCTTAGGTTATGTGTTTTTAAACGTAGGTAGTTCATGGGTCTTGGGTAGTACAATAAACAATAAAATTTACAGTGTTCTTAACTGGCTCATGTAATGTTTTGTAATTCAAAATCTAAGGGAGTTTTTGTTGGTTGGTTTTGTTTTTTTCTTGGAGCCATAATGTGGAAATCGTTTCAGTGATTTCTTTTAATGAACAAGAATATGACTTTCATTTAATAATAAAGTTGCTACTCAATTTTTGCCTTAAACAGTAGCTGTTACAAACCAGATATTTATAACTTCTGCTGCTGAAAAGTAAATGTTTATCATTATGACCTTTACTATTATTCCCGTGTTAAAATTTCAACAAGTTCTTCTCGTCTCTTCACCTGTTATGCTACTTCTGCTTAAGACAAATAAAACATTGACCCTCTAGAGTGAGGGACAGCTGCTGAATACAAACAGCATTGCAAGTTGGTTATACTCACTACACTTATGAAGACGAGCTTTATCATTATTACTTCCTTCTGTCATTTAAATGTGTTTGGCAAAATAGTCAAGACCAATCTGAGAAATTAAAAACTCAGGTTCTTAGCTGGTGAGATGATAGACATCTACAGGTGTTGGAGTAAGATTTGCAAAAGGCTTTCACAGCTGTGTCTGTATCTCTGATGTCTCAGAATGCTCATTAGTCCTACAGATGCAACTTTTCCACTTTTCTTTGTGGTCCATAGTTAGCATGGGATGTGAGCATGGGATGTGCCATTAATCTGATTGATGCATTTCTGCTGGCCTACAGCATGAAACCTTTTGATCAATATCTTCCTTGTAGGAACGTGCAGAAGAAAATGAAGCAGTCTAAAACACAAGACTCCAGCTCTTTGGTTTCACTTACTTATAAAGAGGGACTGTTCTCTAAAATTCTGAAAAGAATATGCCTCAGGATTATTTTGTGGCTTGATAATGGAACAGTAGAAAGAAACCTGTCATGGGCAGAACTTATGTATGACACAGGAAGTGGATGGATACGCTGAGTACTATATTCAGTTTTCCAGCAGCTTTGGAACAAATTTTAACCTATAGTTAATTATACACTTATTTAAAAGCTGTCATCCAAAACAATTACATTTTTACTTCCAATGTGTTTTAGGGGTGAATGTAATACAGGCTTAAACTGTACAAATATCAAAATTGTTTCCCTGTTGGTTTCTACTATTTTTCTTGGTTCATCTCTGTAAGACTGCAGCTATGCCCCAGTGTGTCTGGTACGTTTCTGAGTCACCTGCAGAAGACCATCACAAGTACCCTCTCCATATAACTTTTTCATATTATCCCACAGTTTTCCAGGAACAAGCTTGATATTGCCCCTCTTCCCTATCATATTTAGTTTAAAGCTCTGCCAATGAATCTCATTAATTCCTTTCTCATTGCCATCATGTCTGTTGTCTGATGCCAGCATGCGTAACCCTGCATAGGCTATATCACTGTCAAAGCACCAAAATTTTGGTGGCAACAGCAGCTGTGAAGACATGTATTAGTAGACTCAGCCCATCTGTTTCTTTTGATACTGCTGCTTTTAACTAGAAGTATAGAGCAGAAAACAACTTGTGCCCAAGATTCCCATACTTAATATCCAAAGGCCCTGAAATTATTTTGATTGCCCTCGAACTATGTGTTTCCACTTCCTTGCACCCTACATTGAAGATCAGAAACAGCAGTAGTCCAAAGACTACACTAGGCTTGGAAGTCTCCTGGTGAGGTCCTTAACACAGGGAGGCAGCAGACCTTCCTATGGGTCCAGCCCTGTTGGCATATCAGGCCCTCTCTTCCCTTTAAAGGAAATCTACAACTAAGCCCCATCTTTTCTTCTTCTTGTAAGCAGCTGTAATATCATGGATTGATGTCACTGATTATGGTTTTGTCTCTGGTGTGACTGGACCTTCATCCAGTTCATCCTTAGGCTGGTCTTCTACATACAAAATCTCAGACCTATTGTGCAGAGGCACCTGGGGGAGTGAGGAGGATGAAGAAACATTTTGCTTGCCTCCCAGAATATGGACTAAGATATATTTGCTTCTTGCTTTACAACTAATACCTCCTTGCTGGGGGATGGATAGACGACCCCCTTGATCTTGAATTATTTCTGGTGGCTGCATCTCTCTCACAGAGGCCAGAGCATGGTTCCACACATATGCACACAGAATATCCATTACACTGTGGTTGACACCAGTCCACTTACTCTTAAGTAACACAACAAAATGGTGGTACATGTCTCACAGTGACACTTTGGCTAGATAGGATAAGGAAGAGTACTTCGGCTGTCACAGTGAATAGATTTTTTTCCTGTCAGAACATGGCAAGATGTTCAAGAGTACTCACCTGACATGCAACTTCCTTTAGCCGTATCCAACTCAGTTTAGCTCTGAGCTAAAACAATGACTGGCATGAAAGAATATTTGCTCACTCTATTGTTCAAAAGAATAGTAAGTCCTCTCTGACTATAAATTTCTATGAAAATAAAGAAGATGGGGGATTTTTTTAATAGCATGCTAATATATAAAAGCGGAAAAAAAATTCTCTTGTTGCTATTGCAATATTATAACCTAGCAAATGCCTACTAGACCAACAGATGTAGCTTTGCAGTGAAAATTCTTGTACACTGCCTAATCAGTTATTATCCAAAGGTAAGCAATAGCTAACTGTTAGATAGACAGAAGCCTGGAAAACAGGTTGTGCTGTGCCAAGGGCATAGGCAGGATGAATCATGTACTTCAAAACAGAAAATTATAAAGGCCAGGATTTGGACTTGACAATGCTTGTGCATCTCTTCCAACCCAGAATATTCTGTGGTTCTGTGAAAGATGGGAATTTACCATGACAGATGGTCATTCAAAGATCTTAGAATATATTCTTCTATGTTTAACAGTAAAATTAAATGTTGGCACAACAGTGAAATCAAAAATGTTGCAGAGGTTCTTGCAAGGAGAGCTTTAGAAAAAATTAAAAACTGAAATGAAAAGTGGCTTAGGCTGAAAGGGGATTTCAATACAATCAGAACTTAATGGAAACTTAGCTCTGACAACTGTGCCCCACTATCAGCTTTACCTCTTTTCATTTCACTAATAAACCATTAGCATTCCTCAGCCAAATAAATCTTCAGGATCTCCTCATTCATAATCACCATAATGAAAGATTTTATCAGATATTTTAATGACTTATTCAGACTCTGATATGCTAGAAAAATGGAAGAGTCTACACTTTGTTTTTCATCAGCTTTTTCTGCTGAATATTCCTCAGACCTGTGCTCATTTATATCAATGGATCAGAATGTAGACAGTAACAAATTGTGGAAGACTAATAAAGTGAAATGATATTTTATAAGTGATGTTTATTTATTGGTGACTGAGTCTAATCTGCTTTAGGCCTTGCCTCTGCTTCAGATCTGGGACTGGGTTTAAAGAATTACTAGTATATTGATTTTTCCTACAAACTGATGTCAAATGCTCCCGTTATGTCACTGGTTTTAACCTGGTATATATCCCTTTTTTTTATTTGCCAAACTGTGTCTCAGTACAGCCAATGATTTTTCAAGAATGTTAAATGACAGACAAAACCTTGTCCATAAACTGGTCATTTTAATATGACACTATAAATTTATTTAGACACATTTAGTACATGAACATATTGAGATATTTTCTGTCCTTCAATATTAAAATAGAGATAAGCATTCTGATAGCTAAGCCATCAAGCAGTCAAATTACGAAAACACAAATAGTTTAGTTAATAGCTTTAGCTCCACCAAACATATGAACTTACATATGAATGTTACAAAAATATGAACTTCACAGAAGATACCCTGCAGTGAATGATTAGTTAGCATTGTCATTATTACCTTCATCACGCATGAAAGTTCAGTTTGAAACTTAGAATTCTGTAATACTTTGCTCATCTTCCTATATCACAACACTTTTAGTCTACCAGAGCTACCCAGTTTTCAATATGGTAGTATGCAAGATATTTTGAGTTTATTAAATTTTGTTGAATGTATTGTATAAATTTTATTGTTCATGTTTTGAAGTGAAGCAAAAATTATACTTCTTTAGCAGGATTAACAGAAGTCAATTTTTCTTTATGTTGTCATATTTAGGCCTATAAGAGAAGTTACATTAAATTATATAATGTCCATGCTTTTCTTGTTTTATTAAACATATTAAGCCAAACCAATAAAATATCTTCATTATGGACTACAATGCAGGACAATTAGTTGACTACCTTATAAGACCTTGCTTAATAAATGGCAGAACTAGATGAGTATTTGGTAAAGTGTGTATCAGATGTTCTTGTTTATTTAATTTTCTTCATCTGTGTCTTCGACCTATTTTTTCTAGTTTTTAATCTTTTTTGTAATACTTGAGAAAGAGGAAAGAAAAGAAAATCTGGTTATGAAATGTGGTAAGAAAATGTGATTTCCAGCAATTTTTAAAAAAACCTCTTCATTTTTAGTGCCCTTCTGCTTTTGGATGTTTCATAAATAAACAAACACAGGCTTCACACAAGTAACACTTTTTTGGAGAAAAACCTCTGTCATGCTGACACTTCTCTGTACTTCCTCTGCTTTCTAAAATTTGTGAACAATTTAGTTTGGTGCAGTGAGATACAAGTTGAAAACAGGTTTTGAGCTGCATTTATTGCAAATAAAAATTCTACAGCTTACTTAAGTTTATAAATATTTTAGAAGAAGTCTAAAAAGAGGAGATATTCGGTGCATGTTTTTTGCTAGATAGCTCATCCTTCACTCTGATTTAAAAACAAATCTTCTTCCTGTGTACTCATTTGTCTGATGGATGAAACTTCATTATTTTCATTAAAAATATTTATTTGGTGACATAAAGCTGATGATTAACTCTTGGTGTTCCAGACATTTAAACATGTAAATTATGTCTGTAACAAGCTTCATTTTAACAAAAATGGTTAAAGCGAGGCCCATAACAAAACAGTCTATGAAGCAGAACATCTGAATAATGAGGATCTGTGATTTTTGAACAAATGTGCCTAAGAAAAGTTTTCAAAACGCAATATAATTTCACACTTCTAGAAGTCTTCTTGAATATCATATAATTTTGCACTGTACTTCCTTGATTTCTTTTGTCACAAGTTGAGTGGATTTTTAAATAGACTAGGAGCTGTTGAAGTTCCTTACAACAGTTCTGGCATCTCCAAACAAGATGCAGTGGACAGGTATTTTGCATGTCCACTGTGACTTCCTTCTCTCAGCACCAGCAAAATGCAAATACACATTTCATTAAAGAAGGTACTTACACTCCCCACACCTCCACACACACAATGTTTCAGAGAGGTTAGGAACATCTCAGCTGGAAGCTGCTATTCAAGTTAACTTCAGTCTGCTTGAGGCTGCAGTTCAGGTATCAGATGTTGTGTAAGGTACGGAAGAAGCTGCTGCTTCTCTGAATGTTTCTCAGAGATAACAACAGACATGAACCTGTCAGATGGTTTAGGGAACATGAAATACATAAATAGCTGGAACAGATCAAAATTATAAATATGTACTCTCATTGACCTCTCGAAGCTGCTGAAGAAGAGCGGTATCTTATTCTGAAATTTGTTCTAACCTCTTTTTCCATAGCTCTTAGTTTAGTAATTTTCCACCCACAAAATATTTGCATAGTAGCAAATACTTTCTGGTAAGGAAAAAGCAAACTCATAAACATTGATATATTTATATTAAGATACTGCATAAACTCTGAAGACCATTAAGTTTTGTGAGACCTTCCTGAAAACCCTAATGCATGTAATGTGTAAAAAACTGTTTTCTTTATAGATATTTAAATGCAAATAGTTTTGTATCAAACTTGTCAGGAAAAAGTTTTTTAAAAATGACGCTTAGGAATTGCTGGACTATGGTAATTACTCTCCTCCAGTTCATACATAGACACTGACGATACAAATGCTGTTAGAAAAGATATTGCTGCTTGATATCAGAGTACAGTTCTCAGTTCTTGTACAGGATTGGAGAATCTTTGAAAATGGACACATTATTATGAAAATATTATCATTTTTAAAAGAGTTTTCAAGAAATAATGAAAGAGTTTTCCAGCTGTTTCCTTTAGGATAGAGGGCTCCTTTCACAATTTCTTGTTTCAAAGTTAACTTTTCAAAGAACAAAAAGAGGAGGGCAGAGGAGAAGAGTAGGTCTCTTAAAAGATGTTCTTGTTCTCACCACTATGTATTAGTGAAAGAGAAACCTTTGTAAAGACATTATAAGATTAAATTTTTTGGCAACTGTGAGGAATCTGTGGTCCATTATATTTGGCTCATCCTTTTTTCTGCCTATGAGGCAGGAGGATTCCTTGAATAACTAGATATGGCTTTGTTTCCAGCTTTTTTTTTTTACTTTTTTTTTAAATGAGAAACTTTTTTAATCCATGGCAGTGTTGGAAAATTTCGAGCTAGTGTAAGCTCGAAATACTCTGTGTGGAGATGTTCAGGTCTTGCTTTTTGCAACCTGAGAAAAATCTCAATATATTTGGCTAAAGATATTTTTTTCTGTTTTTTCAAACACATGGGCTGCCCATTAAGAAAAAAATGTATATTTTATGTAATCAATTTCATAAAATTATGCATAACACATTCATGAATAATAACTTGCTTGAAGTATAGTAGAAAATGTTATGTAGATTAAAATGATAAAGGTGATTTTGGCAATAAGCTCAGAATAATACATAACTTGAGACAAGCTGTCCTTCAGCCTAATTTGGCTTCCAGCTGTGGCTGAGGTGTTGAGATGAAGAAATTTACTTTGAGTAATTGTCATAAAGACTCAGACAAAGATGTAATGTAGTGCCATTGCAGAGCAATTGATCTTTGAACCACTCCAGAATAAAATATAATTTACAATTATCTATGTGAGATAATTTTTCTATCACTTTTGTTTTCTTCAAAATGCTTTGAACAAAATGTCCTTATTATCTGAATTAGAATCCCTTTTGCTGAAAAATGACAAACGTGGTTTTGAAAATAAAATAACAGAATGAAAAGTAGCATGCCTGGTCCATTTTCTGCATTTGCTGCAACTATTGTGTTACATTCAAACAGAATGGAAGAGGGCCATATATATTTCTATGTGTTTATGGATGTAGCCAACTATTTATTCATAATGTAAGTGAAATCCTAACTGTCATCAGGATTTTTTCTGAATTGTGTGGTTTAAATTAGGGTTATGAATATCTAATTCTTTACAGATCTGCCCTTTGTTGCATCTCTCTGTGTAAAAATATGGTTGTAGCACCCAAAGACAGACAAAAGTAAAACAAACCAGCTATAGACACCAGGTTCACTAACAAGTTTTCTGTCACAGCTAAACCAAATGAAAACAAAGCTGAAGCAGTTCAGGAAATTTACCATCTGAGCCCAAGAAGTGCCCTTTCTTAAGCCTTCCAAATTTGCTGCAAATGTTATGGCCTGCTGCTGGCAGTAGCAGTGCTGTATTACAGGGCTGTAAATTAAAATTTCCAATAGACAGTATGTGGGTTTGCTGACTGTAGACCATGATGTGATTCAGTAAGACTGGAATTCTGACTCAGTTACAGTAAGTACTAAGTTTACCTTTGCTCTGGCATTGGCTAATTTATCCTGCTACAAATGTATGCAGTTTAGAATGTGAAGTACTGACACACCTCCAAATTAAAGACTAAATCTGCAAAAGTTTCAGCCATTGAATTAGGGACTTGTATTGACAATGGCTGGAGTTAAGTGCCATTTGGAATTGCAGCATATTTCCAAAGAAAAAGAGGGAGCAAAATGCATATATTTCGTGCTTGGTCGAAAAAAAATATTCCTCATTTTATATCTTTATAGAGCCATACCCATTTACATATTAGCCAGTGGAGGTATCATAAGTTTGTGCTGTAAAATGACTCGGACAATTGCCAGGAAGACATCTCTATAATTTCCTCTTTATAATTTCATGGACCAAATATTCAACCAAATCTAAAACCGAATAGATTTTTTTCACAGGTAAATACAATATAGTTTCCTCAGTAGTAATATGCAACTTCCTATACTGTGTCCCAAATTCAAGACTGGAGGAAAAAGAAGCTTGAGGATCAGGGAACAGGCCACAGGGACATAGAGGACTTAGAATCTCTGTAGGCTTATTTAAAACCTGTGAAGTTTTTCCTTGTACTGATAATAGAGTCTTGAGTGATAGCTGAACTTATATTTGTGAGCTGCATATCTTGCAGGAAAGTTTATTGGCAAATGAAGGGTCTATGTGTCTATGCACAAAAAAATAAAGATATTCCACCTTGTATAAAGAAAATGACAAAAAAAAATCCTCCAGCAGAATTCCATTTCTTCTTTCTTTGGATGCAAAGAACTTAACCAGACTGCAAAACACCTAAAATAGTTCACCCTACCAGATTGGAAGGCAGTGATACCAGCAGTGAGATCTCCACTTGCATCATTGTAGGGAGAAAGTCAGATTATAGTACTTGACAACTAGGGAGAGCAAAATGGATTTCCCCTTCATTTGCAACACTGTTTTTCCTAGATGACAAAAGCTGTTTAAGAGTAAGAGTTTGGAGACAGTCATATTTTGACAATGAGAGACATCTGAGTAGACCTGCCCAAAGAAAGGTGGAACTCTTATATGTGAGATGTATAGGAGAATTTGGCATATAGACGTGTTTAGCCTAGTGTCTCAGTTCCACACTGGTAGTTTGACCTGGGGAGGAAAAAACTCAAAGAGGAGTTTTCTCTATGAGTACTCCCCTGGGAATTGATAGTGACCAATTGGAGGCTGGTTTGGTTATTAACAGCCTGAAGAACCAATTGGAGAAAGTTAGTTCGCCCTGTGAACACACATTTTGAAGGAGGTAATCCGGAACTGAGCCCTCTTGGCTTTT
>VWZS01010656.1:0-17166 GCA_013397075.1 Rhabdornis inornatus | reverse complement strand
ATAAATTTCTTTTTATACCCTCTTAAGTTTTAGGCCTGCCTTGCTTCTACTCCTGGTTCTGTCTCACAACAGAAAATGAGTGTATTTTAATTGGCAAATCAAAACCATGACACACACTTACCATTTTCTACTATGGGCCTTTATTGGGAGGCTATCTGGCCAAATTTTTAATCTATTTTTTCTGATATTCAAGAGGCACCACTGTCAATCACTCTCACCAGTGAAAACCTCATTTCCCTAATGAAATGTACTACAATTTGCATGGAAGATTATGACAGAAGTACAATCTTGATCTCAACATCTAATCCCATAAGAAGAGTGTTCAAGATTGCAATTCACAGGAATGCAGCACTACTAACAGTTCTCATGATATTCTGAAGCCAATTACTATTAATCAAGTAGTCTAAGGCTTGAACGAGGTACTTTTACTGATCTTTGTTTAGTATTGTAAATAGTGAAATTACTTTTAAAACTCATCTGAAACTAAAGAGCGATTAAAAATGTGAACGCAGAGGTGAATAGAAAGAAGGATCAAATAACATTTTAACTTGCCTTTACCCTTTTTTTTTTTTTTACTTAAATATAAAACTTTTTAATGAAGAAAAGAAAAAATGACAGTACTGTTGCAGTGCTGCACCATTTCCCTTGCTGATATTCTGGTCCTGAGGACATTTATGTCCAATTTATGACATAGGTTTAGATAGAGTCCCATACCATCTTTGTTGGCATGCAGTACACAGATTAATAAAAATAGCTAACAACTATTTATACTAGTTGTTCTCTTGCGCACTCAAATATTTCTTTTAAAATGAAAGCAATGCGAAATTCTTCTTCATGAGTTAAGATCTTGGTAGCAGTATATATTTAGAAGACATTAAAATATTTGATTAGAACAGTTCAAGAATTCATACTGCTGATACAAATAAAGCAGGAGTGTGAGAGGCAATCTTTGCAATGGGTCCAGAACAGTATATTACCAACATCACTGAAAAACAGCATGGAAAGCATGACAATGTAACTGCTCTGCCCAGCTGTCCTCAGTGTGATGGAAGCAAGCATGACTAGTGTTTTCCAGTCAATATTACTTGACACATTTACAATAATTGGTCATGCTGAATTCTGTAGCTGTATCAAGGGAGTCATCATATCTCTCTACGAAAGGGCTTGTGTCACTGTTCAAATACAGACTGTTACTTATTTCGTATATTTGAGGCAATTGTAACTTCAATTGCTTCATGGATATGTTAGCAAGGGTGTCATAGCACACTCATATTCCCTTGACAAATGAACTCCACTAGATAATTTAAGTTGCTGATTTTATGGTAAAATTCTGCAAACTTTGACTGATAAACACCACAGAGTAATTGCAGTATAGAATTGGACTAGATTTCCCTTTTGGTATCTGATGAAGACAGGATCTCATGAGAAAATTTTGTGTTCCTGAAATCTCCTGGAAACGCACACCACAAGCAGTTCAGGAGCTCGAAGGGCGTTGGGGAGAGCTGCTGTCAGAGACTGAAATAATACAGTTTATGACTTAAACATTTTCATGGAAGTCTTTTGCGTATTATAGCAGAGCTGTATTACAAAAGCTGCAGGGATAACCACCACACCCTGAGTGGGGCTCTGAGAGGACCTACACCTTTTGCTGACAAAGACAAGATAAATGGGCACAGGATGTGCCCATTGTGCCCACAGGATGGGCACAGTCACAAACTACAAGCTTAACACCTTNCGTTGGGGCTCTGGGATGGGTGATGTGCTTCCACCTAACCCCTGCCACTCTACCCCTGCCCCCCACCCGCCATGCACACTTCCTTCTCCATCTCCTTCTTCTTTCTTTTTCTTTCTCTTTGTCTCTTTTGCTATTAAATCAAATAGATAATTTTTTTGGCACCACCATCTAACCTAATTTGATTTTAATCTCATTTTTGGGTGTATTTTGAACCTTCTTAGTTCTTTCCATTTTATACACAGACATTTAGCTTTCTTTGCTTTTTTGTGTCTAAATTGGATCGTAACGGCTCCTTAACAATAAATAACATGAGGTGGCCTGGCTGGGCTGACATGGTTTCGGATCTGCTACTGAGGAACGGAATAAACCTCATAAGCTAGTGGCACAATGGCTATGAAACATGACTTCCAAAATCCTGAGTGAGGAGAGAGATTAGCAGAGTACAGACCCTGGACTTGAAGAAAGCAGGTTTTTTTTGGTGTAAAAGAGCTCAAGGCAGCTGTCAGATCAAGGAGGACAGCTTCTTGCAAGCACAACAGCCTATTTTATCCTCATGAAAGCGAGTGATGTTGATCAGGAGACCCTTTTGACTAAACACAGAACTTCTGTCACAACTGCAGTGCAAAAAAAGCATGCAGGATGCTGAAGAAGGGACAGACAAAAAGGAATTTAGAAGCATTTTCTGGGCATGCATGAATGGTGTTAAGCTCAACTAGAGCTGGTAACAGACATCAAGAGCAATATGAGGGGCTTCTTTTATTTATGTAACACTAAAAGGATAAGAAAAGTGTGTGTTCATTCCTAGATATGTAGGTTATGTAGTGACAGTAAATGCAGATAAGAGAGAGAAAAACAAAATTTTGGTTCTTTGAGTCTTTCTGAGTGTCTCACAAACCTTTGTGCCTAGAGGGCTATTAAGAAGGAAATAAATTACTCCAAGTAGGAAGGTTTGAATAATGTATGTCTACAGAAATTTCTACTTTTACAGGTCCTTGAGACCAGACAAGATGCATGCAAAGTTCTGGAAGAGCCTGTCAAAAGTCTCTATGAGGAATCATAGAGGCTGGAGAAAGTCTCCAGTCAGCACAGAAAGCCAAATAGTGCATAATATTTGAGAATGCAAAGGTGAACAATTAGAGAAGTAGTAGTCACATTACTTTAATTCCTGCAAAAATCACAGTACACATGCCCATTGAAGTTATTTCTGGGCATATGAAAGAAGGAAATTTTTATGAATGGCAATCTGACCAACCTGATTTACTTTCATGATAAGATCACTAGATTCATGAATGTGAGGAGATCAACAGATGTTTCCTACTTTGACTTTGGAAAGACTGATTTCACATATCATCCTTATAGTCACTTCTGGAGGGCTGGAAAAACTGTCCAGATCATCAGACTCAAGGATAGTGGTAAATCGTTTATATTCTGCTTGAAGAATGGTCACAACTAGAGGTTCTCAGCATCCATTATGGGACTTTTCATATTAATATATTTATTAATAGTCTGGAGGAAGAGGTAGAGCAGGCATCCTGAAGTTAGCAGATGATATCACATCTACGTGAATCAGCTGACCTGGCAAGAGGAAATCTGCACCTGCAGGGTCTGGATGTATTCACAGGAAAACACTGACAAGAACCTCAAGCAGCTGGAATAGAGAAGATCAGTATCAGTTCCATTGGCATGGTGAACTATAGTGATCCTTCTAACATACATTGTGGCCTAAGATACCAAGGCTGAGCTATCAAGTTTTTCAGCTGGGAGATCACTGCCTCAACAGACCACAGCTACTCTGATGCAACACAATAAAAAGTAATTACCATGCTTGAAAGGTTATTTTTGAATGAAATAACTCAATTGTTCAGAAAATGGCACAATGACCAAAATAACTAGCCTGTGAATATTGCAGATGAACTTTTTTGCTAAATTGTTTTTTTAGGATGATATTTTTAAATATTGAAGGAAAAAGTCTTAAGCACTAAATATTTTCATTAGAAATAATAATGATTATTATGAGTGCATACTTGGATTGAAATTGCCCACCCTGCTTCAAAATTTCTCCTTTAAGTATTTTTCTTTCCTGGCCACATCTAGTCTATTGTCAAAGCCCTCAGAAAGCCTCTACTTCACTACACTACTTAGATATCTCCTAGGAGATTTACCCCAGATATTTACCTTGGTACAGGACCCCTTTGCAACTGAACAACACAGATCCTGAGTTGATCCCAGGAATCAGACATTGTGAAGGCCTTCCACTCCTTTCATGTCAATATTCTGAATAGTTCACCAACACACAAATTGGAAAAAGTTGCAGTTTCACTCTACCATGCCAGTTCGGCCACTAATGCAAAACTCAGCCCTTCCATGGACATCATGTCTCATGTTTTGCAGTCCCTGATGACACTGAGAAAGAAAACCTTCACAAACACTTCTCCACCTGAGTTGTACATAACATTAAGGAGGCTTTAATTTTAAGTGTTGTTAGCCTTTCAGCAGTCATTATTCATTGAAGACAAAATAACATGGACATCAAAGCATTGTTGTAATGAAGATGGAGTAGTAAAACACTGAGTCTGATTCTGCTCCAGAATACACCAGGAAGATTTGTTTGACCACAGCAGTACAAAAACTTATAGTAGAATTTAGGTAGAGAGTATCCAAAATCTGATTATATAGCACCCTAATGGTGTTAAGGAATCAAATCATTGCACTGCTAGAGCTGTCCCAGCCCTCTATTTTTCCTGTATAGTGCCCAGTATAACATTCTGTAGCTGACAGTTCCTATGGCATTCTGTTCCCATTGTTCCATTCTCCTCAATCTAAAATTATATCAATAAAAGATAAGCCACCTAAATTTTTGCAAAAATGGTATCATTCTATTATTTTTTCAATTAACTTTATAAAAGTTTTCAGTATTTTTTTAATAGTGCATTTATGGAATCAGAATATTTCTTGTATCTCTCTGTACTCATGCAAACATCTTCATGATCAGGCCAAGGCTGCAAAGGTTCCCTTTTTCTCTGAATGTTTGCAAGATTTTAACCAGACTCTAAAGGCACTCACAGTCCATGCTAGTCATAATGGCTTTTCCCCTGTTCTTCAGTCCTGAAGCAGTGTTTGGGCCTAATGGTCACATGTCCTCTGCCAGTCCTGTGCCAGGCAGGCAGAAAATGCTGCCTTTCCATTCCTTTCTGTGGTATGGAATTGTGTATAATGATGATAACCATGACGTTTTTTGCAAGGTAGGATTGTCATGATTTCCTGCTTTGAAGTAAGAGGAATTTCTCTGCCTAATTGAAGGGCTTGCACTTTTGGCTGCTTTGCCCCAGTGGGTGGAAGGTCTAGTGAGGAGTGTTGGCAATTACCATGTGGTGCCAGTGCTCCTGGCTTCAGGAGGACAGTGTTCTGTTCTTGACTCTGTTACTGATCTGCTTTGATATCTCAGACACATAATTATGCAACATTTTCTACATTAATTTAATTATGCATGCCTTAATTTTCACTTTTAAGTGTTTAAAGTGGAATTAGCTAGGGTCTGATTTTCAGAGATCAAAAATCCATTTCTTGCAAGATAAAAATCAATTAACTCAGCTAGAAAAACAGATCATTGGCAGAGTACTTCCTGGGTGCCTAGGCAGTTCACTTCTGTTGAGTTGTTCTAATTTAAAGTGGTTTGTTACCAGTAGTAAGTGGTGAATGCTGTAAATTTAAAGGAATTATTTAAAGTGGTATTTTTCAGAATTAAAATATGCTTTAGATTTGCAGATCAAGAATAAAGGAAGAATAAACAACACAGACAATTTTTTTTCTGAGCTATTTAGGGAGGTAAGCACATGAGCTAACTGTGAACAGTTACAGGAAGATTGCCACCAAACAATTAGGTAGCAAGCAGGTAATGGCATTCAGTGCAGAGACGGGTGATGTCATTTTCACATAAGAAAAACACAGCCACATCTTTCTTGGGTAGTGAAGGGTTAGAAACTGACTTTTATACATAGGATTGGAGTCTTAGAGAGATGACATATATCTTTGTGGAAAATTTTAGTAGCAGTTATAGAAAATAGAATATGAAGTATTTTAACAAAGGAATACAATTATATACTGTACCTACATCTCTAAGATAGTGTCGGTTCTGGTATCTATTACCAAAGCACACAGAGAAAGTGAAATATAGTTATTTATATGGAACAGATTTCAGCAGTGGAATGATGTAACCTTGCTATTTCAGTTTTGGTTATGTGTGCAGGAAGAAGGCTATTTTAAACATCTTTAAATTCATGAACACAGTGAAGAATCAACAGAGACACATTAACTACTTCCTCCTTTAATACAAGAAATATTGGGTGTAAACTGTAGCTGTCAGACTGAAGATTTAATCCACAAAAGATAGTACTTCACATTCTAAGTAGACAAGCTGTAAAATGTTCACCGTGAGATTTGATGCTTGCCAGAATTTTACAATTGTTCTCAAAGCCATTGAAAAAAATCAAGGAAGAAAAATACCTCAGGGGCTACTAAACACAACCGTTTACCTCTGACTTGAGATCCTAATCACAGAGACTAAATTGAGTCTGAGACAGAAGGTTTTTTTCCCTCCTATTCTTATATGGCAATTATCAGACAGAACACTGAATTAGCTGAATTAACTCGGTATTGGCCTTTTTATTTTCAGGTGGAAGGACTTAGTGCAATAATAGGAACAAAGGAATCAAGCCGGCATTTAATCAGAGGAGAGAGGGAATAAGGTTAGTAGCAACATCCTGAATCTAACTCTGGCTGTTCTTGTCCTGTTCTGGTTCAGATAAAGAGAACTCGTGTGTACCTTAAATGATGTGCTTCAGAGCCATTTGCAGGACCAAGAAGTGGTGATTTTTCCTTTAAATCGTTCATTGTTTCAGTTTTTGTCCTTTTTGCCTCTCTTGTCTCCAGAGTATTACAGGACCAGTAAGACTATGGAGGTCATGAAATAAAGGAAGTGTGTAGGTACAGAAATACACAAAAGCCTTTCTGAAAACTTTCAGGGACTATCAAAGCTTAGTTACAGCTGAAAATAATGAAAACATTACATAGATGGTTTACAAAGTTTTTCAAGGTGAGCTGACAGCCCAGCAGATAATTTTCTCCATGCTGTCTACTGTGAAAATCTTCTTTGTGTACTACAGCTTCTTTTCCAGTGTGTTGTGCAGTTCAGTTATGATTTCAGTGCCAACTCATTTCATTTCCCATAAAAATTATTAAATAATACTCTAATAATAACAACGAGATTAACATAAGGCTGTCAGTTTTGTCCTGACCACTCCTGCGTCAGTTACTAATTCATGTCAAAAACTGTGTGTTCCTAAGCTTATCCCTTAACTCTAAAGTTATTATGTTTACTACCACTTTAAATGCACATTATTACTCATTTTGGTTTGGTTTGGTTTGGTTTGGTTTGGTTTGGTTTGGTTTGGTTTGGTTTGGGGTTTTTTTGGTGAAATAAACTGAGGCCATTCCCCTTTCTCTGTGCATCTTTTTCTGACTTTCAATCTCTGTCACTCTTTCTCTTTGGAAATTAAAGTGGATTGAAAATTCATTTAGTGCACACTCTTCTTTAAGGCCTTTGAATCAAATTTATGCTCTCGCCTTCACATAATGAAGATATGGAATAAATCTAAAATGGAATAAATATATCTCACATACTTCTAGTCACAAAAGCACCTGCATCAAAAGACATCAGGTTTGCTGCTTTTTAGTTTGACCAAAAAAGCTACCAAGTACATTTTACTTTGGGGACAGTGAAAAGAAAATGATGCTTCATTTTCAATGAACCCATATCAAAAGACAAACAAGAAAGAAAATTGACAGGGATATTTTATAATTAGGAATTTTTTACATAAATATTCTATGGTCTGTTCTTTGTGTCCAAAATTTTTCTTGAAACTTATGAGTGCCATTCTGAATGAGCATATTTTTTCCAAGCATAATTGAAACAGTATTAGAGCAATATATATCATCTATGAGCATAATGTTACACAGAATATGACATTATATTTTTCCAATAAGCCTGTTCAAAGATTTCAAAGATCTAAATTTCAAAGTCATCAAGACAAACTTATACTCAAGGGTTGTGTTACTCAGGTGAATGCACTGACATGTGGTAAGCAAGATTTAATAATTAATTTTGTTCAGGAGCTGACTTCAGTCTTCCAAAAAGTGAAAAAGACCATAGTAGTAATTGATTTTACTGATTTTCCTTGCAACATTTTGGTATTGGCGGAGGCTACAAGAGGGGTGGAGGTTTCTGTGAGAATCTGCTAGAAGCTTCTGCCATATCCCGTGGTGCCACTGACAGCAGGCTGCAAAAGAAACCCACCACTGGCCAAGGCCAAGCCCATCAACAGCAGTGGCAGGAGCTCTGGAATAATGTATTAAAGAGGGGGAGAAAAAGTTATAGCACATAAACAACTGCATCCGGGGAAGAGAGGGGTGAGAAGGAATGTGAGAGGAACTGCTCTGCAGACACCAAGGTGAGTGGAGCAGGTGGAGGAGATGGTGTCCCAGGCACCACGGATTTTAAGGTTTCGCTGCATTCTGTGGTGCAGAGCAGGGTGGGTCAGCTGTGTCCCTGCTGCCCATGGAGATCCATGGGGGAGCAGAGATACATCTGCAGCCCATGGAAGACCCCATGCTAGAGCAGACTCCTGGCAGGACCTGTGGCCCCACGGACAGAGGAGCCCACGCTGGAGCAGGTTTGCTGGCAAGGCTTGTGACCCAATGGGGGATCCAGGCTAAAGTGATCTGTTCCTGTGGGATTGCTCCCCATAGAAGGGACCCACTCTGGAGCAGTTCATGAAGAACTGAAGCCCATGAGAGTGTCTCACACTGGAGAAGTTTTCCAAGTGGAGGATTGTTTTCCATGTTTTCCATTGTTTTCCATGTCCCACGCTGGGGCAGGGGAGCAGTGTGAGAAGACCTCTCTGTGAGAAGGAGAGATCAGCAGAAACAACATGTGATGAACTGACTGCAGCCGCCTTCCCCCATATCCCTGTGCTGCTGGGGTGCAGGTAGAGAAAATTAGGAGTGAAGTTAAGCCTCAAAGGAGGGAGGCTGGGGAAAAGGTGTTTTAAGGTTTATTTTTACTTTTCACTATCCTACTTTGATTTTATTATTGGTAAATAAATAGATTTTCCCAAGTCAAGTCTATGTTGCCCATGATGGTAATTGCTCAGTGATCTTTCCCTGTCCTTATTTCAACCCATGAGCCTTTTGGTCTATTTTCCCTTTCTTGTCCAGGTGATGAGGGGGAGATATGGAGTAGTATTGGTGGGCACCTGGCATTCAGCCAGGTCAGCCCATCACACTGAAGATGTAGATTGCAATTGGAGCCTCAGAGCTCTGAAATCCCTACAGGTAAACATTATTTTAATAAATTTGAGTTTCTTTCTGTGTGATTTACCAAATCACTTTCGTGGCAACTTAGAATCAATTCTGCACAAAATGGAAAACCAGATACTCTCATAGAAGTAATACTTATGCTGTGCAAGAAGAAATGAGATTAAATTGCCATCTTTTCCTCTGAGGAGCCATTAGTAATGAATAGCAATTCTCTTTCATTTCTCTGACTCTTGTAATTCCTCTGCCCCACCTCCAGATTAATTTTTACAATTGGAAATTTTGGTAGGTCAAATGGGACAACACATGACTTTACTGCTTGCCAAGACCACTGTTTTTTTTTAATTAGGAATCTTAATTTTATTTTTTTTAATTTTGAGAGTAATCTCTTTTTACTTAGATCAACTTATCTCAGTAACTGACAGCCATGAATGATTTTTTTTTTGTTAAAGATTCCTGTCTGGATGAGATCTGTCATTATATTCATTTCTCAGAGAAGGCATAGAGGCGGATAATAGTGTCAGAGGTTCAACCTGCATGATTTGGGAGACTTCGCTGAAAATCTCCCCAGATTTTCTACTGAGTGTTCCTTTACGTGCTCTTTCAAGCAGAAGCCTTAGAACAACCTCTTTCCACTCCACTGCCAGCCATTTAAAATACTTCAAAAACAATTTTCTCTCTTTTTCACGGCCAGAAAATTAGTGGCAGATTTAGAATTTTGACCCTGATTTGTTTGCCCTCACACTAAGACCTTCAAACATTTATCTATTTTTTTTACCCTGCATTTTATTTAGAGCAAAGCCAACATTTTTAAAGTGATATTTTATTCATGTGTGTGTTAGTGTTAAATAAGAGAACCCTATATTAACATAAATAAAACAAATATCATACTTCTGATCTATGACTTAATGGTAACACCTCCTTCAGCAGCAGCAGGATTTTATTAGCACTCGTGATTTCAAGGAACAGTTGCAGAAGAAAGAAAGATATGCAAAAGATGGACAGATGTAAATGACAATATCATTTCTGTAGCAAAGTTATCTGAAATTATCATGCAACACAAACTCAATATATTCTGGAATGCAAAATTATTCCTAAACACTTATAAGGAAGTGTTTAGGAACTTTAGCTAGTTTTAGAAGGAAGGACTTTGCACAACAAAGGTCCTTCACAAAATAACAGAATCACACAATCACAGGGTCAATTAAAGTGTCACTTTTCTTGCTTATCAACCAATATACTGGCTGGCATGTATGATCCACCAAATCTTGATCAAGTCATGCTATCAATATAATTGAAAGTAGTCATATTATATATTTAATACAAGAGAAATTGCTGTTTTATGCATGGCTATACATACAAATATTTCCCTGGTATTCTCATAAATTTAAATGAAAAATGCTGTTCAAGAATGTCTTGAAAACTGCAAGAAAATTTCAGCCACATTTGCAAGTATTCCTTTTACCTACCCTTCCACTTCCCTGACATTCATTCCTGTCATATCTTTGCAAAAAGTATGTACTTGAAGCAGAGTGAGAAGGAAGAATTACATTGATAATATGGATTTTGAGCAAAAATTATCTTTTCAGCTTTTCCTAATGAAAAAAATAAATGGCCAGTTTCAAAGCCATCTTCTCAGCTGCTGATAAGATAAATGTACTGATTAACACCTTTTACAAGTTGGGTTGGAGGTGAAAGCAATTCCGTTTGGGAAAATCTCATCCCATTTGCTGACATCTTCATTAACCTCACTGATAAGAAAACCATTTCACAATAAAAAATTCTCAGGAATAGAGATTTTATCTTCACAGCTCCACCTAACAATGTTAATTCTCTATGTGCATCATGCAGGCTCAATTGCCTTCATAATTTCTCTGTGCCCTATACCTTTTTTCCTTTGGTTAAAAGGTTGACATAAAGGAAACCAATTGCTTCGGAATCACTACAGAAGACTGATTTTCAAGAGGATATTTCACCTTTTAACAAAAAGAAAGAACAAGGATATAGATAAAAGTGAGTGAAAAGGTCATCAGAAACACAAAGTTAATTGAAGGTACATATTGGAAGAAATAATGCCATGTCATCATGGCATTATTTCTTCCAAAATGCACCTTCATTTAGCTATGCCACGCTCATCTATTGTATTCTACAATTTCACTATTTGGCACCCCAATTTCTTTATAACATATCACTGCTTTGTTAAGATGATAAATACTTTATCCCTTGCTCAGGCATGATAAGGTGAAGTTTTGGAGTCAGCAACAGACACCCTCTAGTTATTTTAAAAGGCATGTCCTTCTGGGAATAATTGCTGAATTTTAAAGAAACCTCTTGTAATATGAGAAGCCAATTGTCAATTTAGCTGAATGGGGAAACTTGTTTCAGCCAGGTTATACTCTTGTGAAAACCTTTTGCCATGTAGATTCTTAGTCAGAATGTGTATTCATACAGGAGGTTAGTGGCATTTTCCAAAAAAAAAGCCCTCAGGGAAATTCAGTATATATCTGCTTACCAAGATGGATACTTTTGTATTAGCAGGGCTGTTTCCCACCCGTTTACCTTGTGCATATGGAGTTACTGTGTTAAATCAATGACATGACACAGTCTTTCTCTAAAAGCAAGCATATATATGTGTTTACTTGTACCTTCCTCCCTCCCACCAAAAAAAAGAAATTTGATATGTTAATCTTAATAAAATGTGACATTTATTCAGTGTAACGTGTCTTTCAAAACACACTTGAAATACTGTATCAGCTGTAGAAAGACATTTTCTTGCCCTTCTGCTGTATGTGTTCTCATAGAGCATTGCAGGGTTAGACCGCTTAGTCCTGTGCTTAAACTTCTCACGTCAAAACAGCTGAAGATAGACTTTCTATCTACTCCAGAAAAATGTGTGTTTATTTTCTACATCTGTAAAGTTACAATGAAACAATACTATTTCTGCTATAAATATATGGAAGTGGATGATCTTATCTTAGATCTGTTGTGTTATTCAAATGTCTGAAATTTGGGATCTAGGGCCTCTGAATGCATTAATGTCACTAGTAAATACCCTTCCCAGTTACCTAGAAAGACATCTGTAGTACAACATGTGGTACGTTATGCTTTTATATTTTGTATATACTTGTACACCGAGAAGTTATGCTTTCAAACTATTTCACAGGCATGTATGGCACAAGATGAACAGGAACAACAATTTTGCTGTACAAGGAAGATCCGCTATGTACTTTTGATTATACAACAGCTAGACTCTTCTTCAAATGTGACTCAATCCACAAACTAGTTACTATGTGCTATCTTGCAGTCCACAAAGGAGATTTCCTCTAATTCTAAGATCTTGGTCTTGACTTTTTTAATCTTAGGAGTTACCATCCAGCCTTTCCCTTTTCCCCACATTTGCACACCCAAAATGATATTGCAGTTTTCAAAAGCAGAATTGTTACTTTGGCCACAGACATCACTACTTAAAACTGCGTACCAGCACCATTTCAGCTCTTCTAAATAGAAACAATCTGTCTTGTCTAAATAAATGCTGTTGATTTTATGGCTAGTGCCAACTGCAGCTCTCCAGCATCCTAAATAATCTCAGACACACTGACCTAAGCTAGTATAAGTCATGGTCTGGCAAAGCAAAACTTCAGGATACCAGCCACAAAAACAAACAAAATCTTAGATTTCAGTTGATGGATGCTAATTGCTCAGAGACATAGGAAACAGACTGAACAACAGCTGAAGCGGGTAATAATTATGCTCAGGATGTTTTAGAATTTTGGGCAGCAGGACAAACAGGAGAGCTGATAGGGTAGTGGGACTGACTTGGCTTAATGTTGCATTCACTTATTAAGATGAGATAATACTGCCCCATCACACAAAAGGAGTTTTATATACATATTAACTCTGACAGCAACGTGTGTGAGCTGTTGCAGAGTCTTTAAAATTTTGTGCTGTACTGCAGAGTGCATCAAACCACTAGCTAGAAATTATTTTTGTTTTATAAGTATTCTTTTTTATTTTTCATCTGTCTGGCAGAAATTACAGACTCTTTGCAATTAGACAGTCTTTGCATTTGCACGAACATGTCTTTGTAGTGCCTGCTTCGGCTTAGTTCCCATTTAGCCAAAAGAAACCTAGAAAAAAACCCTGTCAAATCTATCCATTAGCTTAATTGTCTCTTGTCATTTTTAACAAGTGTCTTAAAATTGGTTAAATACTTTTCCTAATTAATTTCAAAGGGTGTTTCACTAGGGCTGAAGGCAGAATGAAGGCTATCTCTTGGCTGGAGAGAGAAGCTGCTGGCCTTCATGTTGGGGCAGCAGGATGTATTCAATTTCTCCACTGGTTTTAAGGGACCATGGATGTCATGATCTCACAGTTTGATTGGGCAAAGTTTTAACAGCAAGAAGGTATTGTGTCTGTTCAAAAGTTAAAGTTCTAATGCATAGGCAGAAGACACACTGTTGGTTTTGCCTGTGGTGATCTAGCTCTCTACACAGCATCTGGTATGGGGCTGTGTTCTGGAATTGTGCTGAACACAGTGTTAATAATACACAGATGTTTTTTGTTATTGCTGTGCAGGGGCTACACAGAGCCAAAGCCTTTCTGCTGTTTGTACTTCCACACTGATGAGAAAGTTTGGAGTGCATGGGAGGCTGGGAGGAGATGCAGCCAGGACAGCTGACCCCAACTGACCAGAAAGATATTCCAGATCATATGAAATCCTCCTCAATATATAAAGTAGGGGAAGAAAGAGGAAGAAGGGATATTTGGGGTTATGACATTTGTCTTCCCAGGTCAACCTTACATATTGTGAGGCCCTGCTCCTCTGGAGACGGCTGAACTCCTGTGTGTGCACGTGGAAAGTGCTGAATGAATTCCTTTGTTTGTTTTTGTTTGCTTGTGTGCATGGCTTTTGGTGTCTCTATTAAACTGTCTTTATCTCAACCCATGAGCTTTCCAGCTGTTACTCTTTTAGATTCTCTCCTTAGTTCCACAGGTGGGGGAATGAGTGAGTGGCTGGTGGGGCTTGGCTGCTGGCAGGAATTAAACCATGACACACACACACACAAAGGAAAGCCTTGAGAGCAGATTCCACACAGGAGAAATTGTGATATGACATGGGGATGAACAAAAAGGAAGGAGAGGGAAGAAAGGGAAGGGGAAAAGGAAGGGGAAGGGAAAGGGAAAGGGGAAAGGGAAGGAGAAGGGAAGAGAATTACTCTATATTATCTACAATATATATATTTTCTATATATGACACTTCATATTTATTATATTTTTATGTATTTATATTTATTTATATACATTTATATACCACCAATATGGAACACCAGGATCTTCTCCATAACTAATGCTGAAAGATGGGATTTGGGAGAAACTCCTCATAGAGGAGCAGGATTTCACAATCTATGCTTACCCTGGAGCAGGGTTTTGAAATTAAAATAGGTTAATATCTCTTGTTCTAATATCAGTTTCATCTCAGAAGCTTGGTTAAAACAGGGCTTTTGTGTTATTTGTGAACCAGATACCAAAAACTGTGGTGTAGAAGGTAAAATGTAAAGAAAATAATTCTAAAGGGAAACAAAGGATGGAAGCCTGGTAATGGCTTGGCTATAGTAAAGGTAGCGAGTCGTCTGTGAAAACAAACACCGAAACTTTAAATTAAACTTGTCTAAGCAGTGGAAGGCTCATTGGGACAATGTAATGTTTAGCAGCAAGACTTTAAACTGTTTCTCAAATACATACCAAAGAGAGTGTAGAATGTAAAAATCAGGGAAGAAGAAAAAAAGTGTTTAAAAAGGGTGTAGACACATTTACAGAAATTAATGTTGCACGTTACTAGTAGATGAATTTGGTCAAGTGAGACCAATTAAATCCTCTAGCTTTCTTAATACTCTTAAAAATAAATATATTTTGTTGTTTGGATTTTTGTTTTTTTGGTTTGCAAGTGTTTTTTGGGTTTTGCAGGTTGTTGCTTGTGGTTCCTTTCCCCAAGTACAACCCACAGAATTCCCTGATTGTGATTAAATAATAAGCTATGTTCATATCTGTTTTAAATAATTCCACTTTGTTCTAGGCAGCTTCACTTCCTGTGAAATTGACTTTTGATTGTGGAACTGGATTCTGATGGTGATGTCTGGTGCACTTCCCTTAGAAGGAGAGCTGAAAAATAAGGCTCTGCATAGATCAGACCATCCAGAATGATATTACCTGAAGCCGTCCCTTTGAAATAGTATGGAAATAGTATGGAAATAGTATGAAAATGTATCAAACTGATGCAGGGAGGGATTGACCATGGGAGTTTATACATTGCTTTAAATAATGTGATGGCTACCATGCGGAAAAAATCAATTTCCAGCTGCTACACCAGTATTGAACTAGAGTTTTAATCAAAGATTTGTGCAGTGTGAAGGATAATTATTGCCAGCTTTACTGGAGTAATGAGTCCAGGTCTGAAGTCCCCAATCGAAGAAAGATTTCCAACAGAAAAATGTCCACAGGACAGCCACTAAGTTGATTGGAGCTGGAGCACTTATTCTATTCAACGAAGCTGAGAGAGCTGAGTCTGTTCAGCCTGGAGAAGAGAAGACTTGGGAGATTTTACACCAACTTCCAATACCTGAAAGGACCTTATAAGAAGACTGAAGAGGGGCTTTTCACAAGGTCAGGACAAGGGGGAATTAAGCTGAAGAATAGTGGGTTTAGATTATATACTAGGAAGAAATTATTTATTGTAAGGATGGTGAGATACTCTAAAAGCTTCACTGGAGAAGTTTTAGACTCCCCATCCCTGGACATGTTCAAGACCAGGCTGGATAGGACTCTGAGCACTTGATCTAGTGGAAAGTGTGCCTGCCCAGGACAGGGAGATTGGAGTCAAGAATCTTTAAGCTCCCTTCCAACCCAAACCATTCTATATTTAGTTTATAATTACATGATTCTGTGGAAACAAAATCAATCAATCAAACAAACAAACAAACATGTACACTAATTAGCTTGTTGAAGTAGATAGAAAAAGAAAAACATCTTTCCGCTGGTACTACTAACCTGTTGGAATATTACTAGATTTCCTTTGTCATTCAAAAACCCCCAACAAAACAAATAAACAAAAACCAGAGAATTTTAAGTCCCACTGTGACTGGTCAAAGAAGAAAATATAATATTCTAGAAATAATTTTGCAATAACTTTTGTTATCATGATGGGTCTCAGAGGTAGCCCAGTGTTTAGAATAAATCTGATCATCCTGATAACTGTATGAAGAATAATACAGGCACTTTTCTGGACAATAAAAATAGAGAATGGAGTGGAAGTCTGTTACCTGAGTAAAAAAAAAAAGTACCAAATAAAAATAAAAACTTTTTCTTCATCTGGAAAGTGGAGCCATCAAAGCAAACTGATTATATTTTACAGGAGGAAAAAAAAAAAGAGTAAAGGAGATTCATTGATTCTAACTAACAGCACTGGCTAGCCATTCACATTCGCTTAAACTATGTATGAAGCCCTTATTCTTTGAACTGAAATTTTCTCTGTTGATCAAAGGACCTGTTTTGCAGTACTTGCAGTATTTACTTTTTGGCAGATCTAAGATATCTACTACAGACTTTCAACCCCTATCTTTACATCTATAGTGTTGGTAGGGAGTAAAAAATTTATTGTGGTATGCATTTGTGACTTTCTTCAAGGACTTAGTTGTATAAACATGCGAAGGCATAAAAGCAGGACAGAAAGCCAAGGGCTGAAGTTACCCAAGTCAGAAAGGGGCTGCCCAGCTGGATAGAAAACAAAATAAATTAAAATAAACTAAAAACGTTGTACGGTTTTAGAAGCAGGGATAACACAGTCCTTAGTTTCAGGCCCTGTTGGGGGTTGAATTGTTCCCTTTTCTTTCTGTAGAATTTTTCCCATTGTTATGCTAACTGCTTGTGGCTACACCTTAGTAGTGATAGTTTTCTCTCACAGGAAGGTGGGGACAGGGGGAATACCAGAAGGTGGGGACAGGGGGAATACTGGAAAAGGAAAGGTGGGACAAAGGGGCCGGGGTGCTCTCGCTCTCTCGCTGGCT